>JAFFJZ010000002.1:31200000-31555000 GCA_018340375.1 Gonatopus flavifemur
TATTGGGCCAATATGAGTGGTGAATAAATCAATTCCGTTGATCCTTCATTGATCATAGGCTGTGCCACGCTTGGCCTATCTTTCAACCAACATTGCTCGAAGGAAACAGATGATTCCAACCGAGAGTTTGTAGTTCATGGCGGGAAACTACCTCTAGCATTAGGCAATCCTGGATAGTAGTAGATCCCGACTGGAAATTATCATAGGGTTAACCTGACATATGGTGAGGACCTAACAAGGTCATCCGGAATACGGTGTACCTGCGGAAATCCTAATCAGGATTAGATGTGGATGCCCCACGTAGGGATAAGCCCATTTGATCCTGATCAGGTTTCCCTTAAATTATGTTGGAAGTTTGAAATAGGTTTTCCTTGCTGTAATCTCATCAAGACCTTGTTAGGTTATCCTGAGATTATGAACATATACGTTTATAAAGTATAGTTCAATAATGTGAATGCAAAAATGTCTTAAGTTTAGATTGTATACTCCTTGGTGGAATAAATTTTCTCTGAATTAGGAAAATATTTCTGAAAAAATGTCAACTGTGCATATCTTTCAAGTTAGATCTCTCCATGCCGAATACAACATTTTGGGTTGTGGATTACCTGTTCATATCCTAATTTCAATTCATTCTGGAGGTTTTGGTGTGGGATTCCGCATCAAATCCTGATCAGTATTGCCTAATTAGGTCCTTATATCAGTGAAGCGTGACACGACCTGTCAGGTCCTGACGAGGTTGCCTTACCAGGACCTGGGCTGGATCAAAGTTGACCTGACTTGGTCCATGGGGTAAATTTCTAGTCGGGATTCTCATGCTACACCAAACATAGGTGCACGGAGGGAATTTTGTAGCAAGAATTAATATATTTACATCGTAATCGTGGGATATACTCAATTGTAGCGGAAAAAAACCATAAGTATGCGACGGATTACCCCAATCTTCTTGGATTCAATATGCGAAGTAATGAGAAAATACAAAGTTATAGTTCCTATCGTCATAATCGAGTATATCCCACGGATACGATACTGTGTCTGATAAACTTTGATATAAATTTTTCCCTGTGTGGTAAATTGACCCAGCTGTGGTATAAAATATATTTAATTCAGTTGAAAAATCTTCAGTGCAGGAACATAACTCATTTTCAAATAATACGACTGACAATGCCTTACTAGAAGCGAAGAAACATATCCACATCGATCAATGAAATAATCAATGCGTAACATATGTTGCTGATACAGCTGATTTGAACACACGAACGGATCCATGTCTCTAATAACCTCACCCCCTTACTCAGAGTATGTGGTCAGATGGGAAGAGATGAACTCTTCCGTGTATCTCGAAACGTTTATCCTCTGCCGAATTGTAGAGTTCAAACAAGTCTGGTAACTTGATTGATTAGTGAGATTATCACTCGTAAGAACGGTGATTTTCGAATTTCAATCCCTGTAATTATTTAAAGGAAATCTTGAGAAGGGACTCCTCAGGGTTAGTGTTGCCGCGATCCAGAAAACGCGCTATCACGATCTTTACATTCCAATGTTCTTTAATTTAAAATCATGGGAAGTAAAAATCGGTTAAAATGTAGATGAGAACTGAAATTCGATTATGAATCAGTTTGCATCGAGCTGAAATCCCGTTAATCTTAATTTTTATTCAATTAACACTTCAAGCGGCTCGAGCAGGATCGTGTACAGATCGAATACAGATTAATTCAAAACTTGATTTCATGAACTTATATTTCAATTTGGATTCCCAAAACAAGTTTACTGTTCTCAAGATTGTATTTTCACCGAATTGTTGTTTCTATGGAAGAATGTACTTTCAGTTAAACGAGGCTGGAATATAGAGATCGTAATAGCTCGTTTTGCAGATCGCGGCAACACTAGTCAGGGGTCATGGTGGCGTAATTGGTTAACGCACCCCAGTACCAATGGGTAGTTCCAGGTTCAACTCCTGGCCATGGCGATTTCTTCTCCAAGATTGAATTCATTTTCAGTTCATGCGAATTTGATTGTTTGAAGCTTGAAACGAGTCTGTATTCTCTCTTCGACGATGAGTTTGTCTTGTACGTATCGTACAGCTTACTCGTCATGAGAGAAAATAATTATTTGACACGTTTCGAGATATACGGAAAAGTCCATCTCTTTTCATCTCACCACATACTCTGAGTGAGGAGGTGGGGTTATTAGAGATATGGATCCGTTCGTGTGTTTAAATTAGCTGTATCAACAACACACGCATCGATTATTTCATTGATCGATGTAAATATGTTTCTCCGCTTCTAGTAAGGCATTGTCAGTCGTATTATTTGAATTATCGACCGAAACGACTACACATGGTGTATTTTGCAACTCATTTTCATTGAATAGTTATCAGATTCAATCAGGTTTAAAATAATATTCAATCCAACCCTGGTGAAAATGGAAACTGAAATGAAGCGCAGACGAAAAGTATGGTAGAGCGTAACAGAAACGCTAATGAAAAGTACACTGAAAAAAAAATTTCTTCCAATCAAATAAATAGTTTATTTGTCCTCTCTCCATAAAATATTTCTTAGGGTTGATGAAATATTTAATCGAACCAAATAATGGAATGCTTGCCCCAAATAAATTGGTCTTTCAAATAAATAATTTATTTGTCCCAAATAATCCGTTTTTGCATCTAATTGAATATTTAATTTCGACAAATGAATATTTTATGGAGAGAGGACAAATAAATATTTTTTCCAGTGTAAACAAAGAGTAAATGGAATGGATTCGAAGAGTATTTGAAGCGAAGTTTGGAACAAAGAGAGCGTATAAAAATCAACGTTCCATGAAAAGTATGAACAATATAAGAGGATAATAATTTTGATCACTTAGTGAGATTTTAACCCATGATTTTTATCATTGCAATCCAGCGTTTTACCTATTTAACCATGGAATGCTATGATTCCTGACAGTTTAAAACCGATACTCGAAGTCTGTATGACATGATTCCCATTACCTCTCATGGAACGTAATAGTACTCTTCCCAAAACGGCATTGAACGTTTATAAAGCGTATTGATAACGTATAATTTCGGCAAGAGAAGGTTGGAACCTTTTTACGTTTCTTGTCAGCTTCGAGCGTGCTTACTACGAGCGTATATTTTCACCAGGGAATTGAAAACTTCTTCACTGTCATCGATGAAAAATTTCCGATAGGAATTCTGCACTGTTGAAAACATTCTTAAATTAATTACAAAATCCCTCATGGAATATCATATTTCCGTATTGAATTTAATATTAATGATGACATTCCAAAATTCATTTCCAAAATGTTTCAATTCATAGCGTTGAGAATTGAATTATTGAATTCAATATTACAATATGAAGTTTAATGAACTATGATTTATGGAAGAAACTTCATAATATTCTCATGAAGTTTCAGGCAGATCTCTCTAACAGTGTATCGAATTTTTCAACTAGGGCATGTTTCCCACTTCCACACATCATCTACACGTCTCTCATTCATAAAACGTCTTTGAATACAGCATTCATAATCGTGTTTCAAACATTATTCGAGAATATTATTATTGTTGAGATTCGAAGTACGTATTTTCGCGGATATCAAATCATTTCCATGCAACGAAACTAACAAAAATGAATAGTTTGGTTTTTCAATAAGAAAAAAAAAATCATCCAATGTTCTAACAACCTTCTCCCTCAAAACATCAGTCAACACTCTGTATATAGAATTTATGTGGACAAATATTGAATCGTAATCTAATTCGCATTTCCCTCTACACCCCTCTTCGTCTGTTATTTGTTGAACGTTCAAGAGTAATTATACGGTGCGTAGATTTCACGACTGCCCGCTATGAATATTCATATTTTTCCCCTGGCAATATCATAAACGACGGGCGGTTAGTCACAAACTTTGTGAAAACGACGTCAACTGCAGCAACACACGCATACAGCTTTAAACACAAAGCACCCTGCTGAAGCATTTTAAGGGAGTAATTTCGTGGCCGCGAAACGACCGATACTTCTTTTTCACGCTTCTCAACGCTTGAAAGATAAACAAGATAATTAAAAGATAATTAACAGATAGAAGCTTTGTACGTGACCATGCCGCTATTGGTTTGGATAATCTCAATTGTCTCCCTGCGGGTGAGAAGTGAATGAGAAAAGTCGAAATTTGAGAAGAAATAACAAAGAACAGATGAAAGAAACAGTCACCGAGAATCGTGAGATTGTGAATACGATTTTTCTTCTCGCAAGAGATAAATTTGATTTGATATACTTGGTGGTTTTATTCATTCATTTTTTTCTCATGTATATTCGATCCTCAACTTTCTTGGAAGCACTTTGAACATTCATTGATTTTGGCCAAAGAACATTTTCAAGAAGCTATCCATCAAGAGATATTTTTCTTCGAAGGGATGTAATTTTCATGGAATTCAGGATGGATTCATCTTTTTATGATTTTGTTTTTGATCAAAGTCTGTAGATATTTTCAGTGAAGGCTTTTGGACAATTTTAAAATTTTCAATATCTTGAAAATCAAGTGTGAGCGAAATTTCTAAATACTCAAATTTCGAGTTCAAAATTCGAACACAACAATTATAAATGATGGATCACTCCCTCGTGAGTGAGTTATGAAGATCCAGGTAAAGTTGAGTATGAAGGCTTTCTGATGAACTGTTTAAAGTTTTCCGGCAAACTTTTGTGAGATAATATTATTAATAGATGACTCAGTAGTGAAGCGCTCCAAAATTCTCACCATTTCTAACCAAGAGGAATTTAATTTCATTACATAAATTGAAATTCGAACAAAAAAATGTATTCGGACCACTGTAATTTGCGATATTATATACAATATTCGTAGAAATCATACAACCAGAGTATGCTCGGACCTTAGAGCATATACTGCTGGAGCGAGCATCTAACCAAAAACACTATTGAATATAGCAACACATGTTTCTAATATCTTTTCAGTAGAATGAGCTCTGTAATTTACTGATTATGTGATGTAAAGTATCACAAAGTGCGATGCCACGTAGTATCTTTGTAAATCACTATGAGGGTTGGCAATTTCTGTAATTTCCGTCGCTGAATTTGATTTTGATGTGCCTACAAATCAAAATGCGACGTGATATAATTCCCTATTTCACATATCGGGGGCAGCTGTGCTACGCGTGACAGCGAACTCAACTATTTTTTGGAGATCTCTTTTCTCTGTTATTACAATCAATCCAGAATAAGTTAAAAGAGAGTTTCTCCTGATTTTCATTGCCCTCTCTGTCCGCACAGACGAGACCGTCTTGCACCACCGTTTTGATATGGGATGCTTGCTCCAGTAGTACATGCTCTGAGCCTCCCCTAGCAAATGTGATCATACTAAAATTATCCAGTATATTTGTGAATTTTCCATACCTCAACTATACTCGAATAATGCTGTTACCGAAATCAAACTGGATTTATACTGAAAATATACCGAAATTTGATACGTTTCCGGTAATAATTGGGTATGGAGGATTCATACCGAATTCATACGGAATAAATATCGAATGATTGGGAATATTTCGGTATACTTTAGATACAAAAATTTCACGAGCATACGGTGTGTTTGAAGTTCACTTTCTATCACAACTTGGTATTTTACTGAATTCCTACTAGATTACTACTCACTAGAGTCAGACCGGATTTGGAATTTGAATAGTAACGTTCCAAAAATCAAAAGAAACGGATGGAAAACTTTGCCACGTGCTTTTCGAACTCTTCAGCAATGATCGAATCCCAAAGTCATCCTTGAAAATAAAGAAACGAGTTATAGAAAGAATTAACGACTAGTAGTTAATTATGTTTATAATTCTCTGCATAATGTTCAGAAATCATTGACAGTTTGAGACACATAAATTGTGATTCATCATTCATTTGTTCAAAAAGTACACAATCACGTTTCACTAATCTCGTTCAATGCTCGAAGACTCTCAATGAAACCCAGAATATTCATTTCCAAATATCGATTGGAATTTTCAATTGAAATAAATCTCATATGGATTCGAATTGATGTATCCCCAATCTAGATTTCTATGATACACATATCAGTTTCCATAGTAAATCGTAAATATTTAATGAATCGTTTCATGAGGGAATCTCTGAAACCTACTGACACTGTATTATAGTTTATCTTGAAAACAAGGATGAACATCAACGGAGGAGGGCATAGATATTCTCATTGTTCATATTTCATGTATGTATTACGCATACATAATCATCAATGAAAACATTTGCTGGGATTCTATCCACAGTCCACAATATCAAAAGAAATCCATTTATCCTAAAACATTATAATTATATGAATATAAATTGGCAATCGCTAATCCTGCATGATGCAGGCTTTCTCCGCCTATTCTCCTGGAAAGAATTATTTCATTCACGGACAAAAGAAAATGGATAAATTCACCATGTAGAATGACGATGCATTGCTTGGAGTCTTTCAATGGGAATTTTTACAATATATATTCTCAAATAATTCACATTGTAAGATACAAATAGATTTTTTCCCTATGATGTGAATTATTTGACAATATATATTGTAAAAATTCCCATTCAAAGACTCGAAGCGACGCATTGTCATCCTGGATGATAATTTTTTCCATTCTTTTTTCTCTCGGTTTTCAAACCAATGAAATGAAGCGAGTTGTGGTAATTAGTTTCGAGTAATAAGAACAACAGAATCACTGATCAAACCTTCAGTGGAGGGCACTTCAAATTATTAACAGCAGGCAAAGTCAGTGAAGGGTCACTATAACTATTTTTCTTGGTGTGAACCTCCTTTTCACTTGTCCGACCAATGTCGACTATTACTACTTCTCTTGTAACTTGACGTAATCAACTTGTAAAATTCATGTCTCACAAATACCGCAGGTATCTACTTTCTGCCAACTTATCTAAAAGTGACATAAGTGACACTCAAATTGTTGTCAACTAAAAACAGAACAGGAACCTTCGCACAGAGAAAAATGGAGATCGAAAATATAGTAGTCTTGAATAAGGATTTAAGGATGTTTCTTGAAATTTGAGAATTTTTCTTCAATGCATGATAAAGACAAATTTTGTGGAATTTTAGTCGGAAAACAATGAAAAATTATCAGCACTTCATAAAGAATAGAGAAACATATGAATTTTCCGAAAGTCGCATACGAAATTTCACAAAGTGAATAGTAGGATATTGAGATTGAGGAAGTAACTTTCAAAACGTGTTTTGTCATAAAAAATCAAAAAGTGAGTTATGTTTGCTTCAAAAAAAATTTTTGTATCATTGAAATCTAACTTGAAAAACCAGGGTTGATAGAAAATCAAATTCAAATAATATTATATCAATTTTCGGCCTCCCTGAAAAATGATATTAATGTGACAAAACACGTTTTGAAAGTTACCTCCTCAATTTTGTTAGTATTTTTGTAAAATTCCACGCGCGACTTTTGGAAAGCTCATATTTCCCTCTATTCTTCATTAGGTATCGATAATTTTCCATTGTTTTTCGAATAAGATTCCACAAAAAATTTAACCGTTTTGTCTTTATTACGCATTTAAGAAAAACTCTCAGATTTCAAGAAATATTCTCAAATTTTTATTAAAGATTACTAGATTTTCGATCTTCATTTTCCTCCGTGCGAGAGCAAGAACTGAACGTCAAAACTTTCGAGCAAAAGCGATACAGCTATAATCCGAAGCAAAAGAGCGCATAAACATAGAATTGGATTGTGCGAATCAAAAATAACTCCAAGCAGCTCCAAATTCACAAGGATCAATGGAGTTTTTTGATATAATTCTAAATTGACGATATGATTGAGAATTTAATACAAATGTTGTGCCTTGTGAGGAAAAATCAAGATGAAACTTTGATACACGAATGTAATTTCTGCGCAATAAAACATTTTACGACAAAACGTTGTTAACTCCAGTCTCACTGAAGATGATGAAAGTATCTCGTAAACTCAAGTATCACTGAGCACACATACGACGTATACGTGGTGAAAAAGATTACTGTAAAAGTTTTTTTTGAAAACCTGAGTGAACACTTGATTTCCTTGAAATATCGTTGGGAGAAAAAATAAATTGAAATTTAACATTAAACGAATCATCTATACTCAATTGACATTTGATGCATCATCAAAGTGCAACAAAAAAATCCTGAAAATTCAATCTCCATAACAGATTTACAACCAACAGTAATAAAAGGAATCGTAATACAAAATTCAAACAAACTACATACACGAATTTCAAGGCAATTGAAAAATATGCAGGGTAAGGGAAGGTAGTTTGGTGACATTCTGTGTTTGATTGTGAATAACTTGCGTAAATGGATGAATAGGAACATATACCTCATTCAGTATATTGTTCCACACGTTTTCAACAATTGTATAGAACACCAACGTTCCAAGTTTGATCTGAATCAAAATATCCATAGGCAAGTGACTTTGTATTTCAAGCAGATAAATTGATGATGATGGAGGTAATTTGGTGATAGTGGTAGGTTAATTTGATGATATAGAGAAACCCACTGTTTAGTAATTAATAATTCTCCAAAACGTTGAAACGCATAAATTTGGAGCCACATATGGATATATTTCCTATTCTTTGTCGTCAAATGTGGCAAAACATCCAAATAAGGATCAGTATACAAATTGGTTTGGGCGTAGATGAAATTTATTGAAGAACTTTGAATTTATGAACCATTTGTGAAGACTCTCCATTTCCAATACAACAAATCTCACACGTATATACATCTTAATTCGTTGAAAAAAATTAATTTCATTAAGATAAAAAAATTGATAAATCCGTGATCATTATAGAAGTTTCAAAATCATTCTGAAAAACCTTAAATTTCTCGCTCTGTCCATAAGGATATACCAACTTATCTGTAAAAAAAACGGTTTGAATTCTAATATAAAATTGGTTATGAAATTCCAAATGGATGCAAGTTGAATCGTATTCAATATAAAATAGCACTAATATTTCATGTTACTATTTTGATGTTCACAAACGTATTTGAATTTTTATCAGTATTATTATAATTCAAAATATTTTGTATTAAAATTCTTTATTAAAATCAAAATTCCAACATGCTTTGTAAGATTCAGTTCTACAATTTGAACTTTCTTTTACATGGTTGAATTTTGCAGTGTAGTATGAAATTTCAATAACAACCATATAAAAATTCTGAATGAATGTGAAAAATTCAAATCATTTTTGTGAAATTTCAAACACATTTTGAATATTCACAATTTTATTCATGAAATTTCAATCACATTTTGAATATTCACAATTTTATTCATGAAATTTCAATAGTTTTGTTGAAAAATAATACACAAGTGTATGAATTCACTGTGCGCCGAAGTCACTGCGCATATCTTCTGCAGATCCACGCTTCATAATCGTACCTGCAAAATGATAAAACGTTCTTCGGCAAAATTGATAAATCACGTGGTGATAATTTGTTAATTGAAAATCATCTGTTTTGATGATAATCAAGTTCACTAAGATGCTAAATATTTTTCAGAATTCAATTATAAAGTTTTGGATTGATATATTGATGTATATCCACATGAGAACCATAAACTGAATTTCATCTTCAATATTAACTTTTAAACTACAATGTTTTCAATATGATCTTTGTATCTTTCTTATATATAAATATGTAAATATATATAAGAAAGATGTACAATAATATGAAGGAAGCTCGAATCGAGATTTCACAATCCCAGAATTCCGGAAGTTTATTCCTTAATTTAGAAACAATCTTACATATCTATAATACAGATACGCGAATTGTATTGAAAATACGATAGTCAAAAAATCAATACTGAGTATGAAAATTAGTATTTTGATTTTTCATACTTCCCAGTATATGAAAGTTCAATCAATAGGTTATAAAATTTACGATAATCATTTGAAATTTTGATACCTATTCATAATTAATTTTCAAAAGGATTTCATTGAAAATTCAACAATCGTTTTGAAATTTCATACTAACATGAAATGATTCACACATTTTCAAAACCTCTTCTTGAATTTTAATAAATTGTCTCTTTGAAAATTCACAACCAAATGTATGTGTTAATTGCTTCACATACTTTTCTATTAAATTTCATACAAACATACGTGACTTCGGAAAATAACTTATCATGATGAAAAAATTCGTTCAAGTCTGCTCTTTCGTATGGCATGAAGAGTTTTTCCAATATATGTTTCATTTCCTTCTGATAAATCAGAAAATACTTCATGCCAACAACCAGAACGATGTTGATCATCATTGTTTATAACGAATAGATAGAAATATGATTCCATTATCATTTGGTGCATTAAAGGCACCATAACCCTGCAGATGGTATTGTTTTGTAATTGAAATTCAAACTACCACTGAATGTCATTCCTTCACCCTATTAGTATTTTTAATAGTTCCCCTTATTCTTCTGATCCAGAAAATTTTCTTAATCTTCAAATAAAATAGTGGTTTCAAAAACAACAGTAGGTCAACGTTATGGTCCCACAATGATACTGAATCAAACTTTTGAGTGTTGAAGTGAAACAAACTACTCTTTGTATCACGTTTCAGGAGTTGAATGATCAAATAAAGCTCATTAAAAGCTTTGAGTGAATTGATTGAAAATTCGATATTGAAACTTCCACCCGATCGCAATAATTCTCCTCGGCTGCTAATTTGGAAGTGAACACAATATCAGTTATAAATACAATTTACAATTCCAATTGATTGAATCTATAAGTGAGCATAAATTCGACTAAATGAATTAATTGATTTAATTAATCGAAACACCGTCGTTATTAATTTCCATATCATATTAATGAGAGATCAATAGCAAATGACCATTTCAGAATCATTGATCCATGAATATGAGTATACATACGAAAGAGAAGCGAAAAGATAATTGAATAATATTTGACATTCCATCCCTTTCGGTATCATATTTTATGAAATGCATGATGTAAGAGGAGAGGAGCAAATTATCGAATATTGCATTGTTATTTCGTATCCTGCTATGAACTGATATGAAATGATTTCAAAGGTTAGGGTGTTGAACAATCGATGAGTGGATCGATGAATTAATTTAAAATCCACCGATTCTGCCAATGCTGACGACGGGCCATGGCTTTGGGCTACACTGTAAAAACACAAAAGTTTGGAAGCAATTGATACATGTATTTTTGTCGTGATTCTCAAACACAATATTATCTTGGAACGCTTTTCATGCCAAAATTCGTTTAAATCTCATAAAATTTGTGGTGAATCTGATACACAAAAGTATGAAATTCTATATTTATATTGATCCACCGTTGAATGATAAGAGATGCATCATCGTAGCTGAATTAGCAATACGAAGATTCATTGAGTCAGAAGTGAACATAGTGATGTCGATTCTTAAAAGATTCCATTGTTTTTTATACAGAATATATCGAATTTTTATCGACATTTTATACAAATATATGAAAACTAAATACTCATTCCATAAAACAGCACAGAGAGAAAATTGCTGTAATTATAGGGATAGCAGAAGATTGCGGTAAGATATACCGAAATTCTTATTCAATCAATCAAAGTCTACGATAAGAATGAAAGTTTGCTGAAGTGGTCACATAAATTGCGATAAATCTAATAGATATTGTGGTATAGATTACAGCAATTTAATGTTATCCCTATATTTATCGGACATAAGGTAAATTTTACAGCAAATTTTCCTCTGTGAAAATCGATTTTGTTCAAGACTGCACCGAGAAAAATTTGTAGCAATCATCCCCATAATAATAGCAGTTTTGTGACAATAAATAATTCGTGGTAATTTTTTTTCAAACTTATAGTAATATATGTCAGATGCACAGGTATTTTCACCAAAATGAGGTGTGAATTACCATAATTAATGGAGGAGTGCACATAAATGCTCATGTGTCCCAAAACTGCCATTATCATAGTGAACCCTGCTATACATTCCCATACATTTTTCTCCGTGTAGACATCACCAGTTGAACCAATATTGGTTTCGCAACGAAAGTTCTTTTACTGCTCAAACATTAAGTCAAGCTTGCACCAGTATCGAAAATCGTCCACCGCTGTTGCCTCAGGTGTCAGAATTGAAATGAATTGCTGAAACAATGTTATCATTCAAAGCTATATCCAAAACTCCTCCCAAATTTTATCTACAAATGCCAAAGGATGCAAGTATATCTCAAACTCCTGAATGTTGGAACTAGAACCAAAGTATTTATGAATTTTCAATAAACAAGCTGTTTGCTGCAACCGAGTAACGATTTTTGTCTCATGTTCCGTTCAGTACTCAACTTTCACACATCGAATTCCTACACCCACGGCAAACCTACATTGGAATAATTTTTCTGCTTAGAACGCAAATCTACAAATAAAAAGAAAGGAAGAAAGAAAGAATAAAATGTCACCAAGTTGTCAAACTCTCATGATTCTTTTACATTCGTCCCCCAGTTCGTAAACTCTCATTCTATCTTCCATTTCTCTGAAAAGTGACAGAGGGGTATCAAACACGATTCCGTTCACATACACAGTTTTTGTGATTTTACGATGAAGACCGATCGTTTCAAGACCCGAATCCACACTTTAGCAAGTGTCTATCTTGATTGAATTGATGTTCGGATTGCTACGTGTCCACGACCGCATTGATAGTCAGTCGCTATACAGACATAGATCGCTGAATGGCAACAACCGAATCAGCAAGTCGTCGGAAATTTATCTCTCCGGTGTATGTGTTTCAGATATTGGTAAATGAATTTGACGATTCGGCATATTCACCGGGACTTATCATATTCGTGTGATGATATCGACTCCAAACTCACGATCATGTTCAAAAATTCTCATTTCCACATTGATATGGTTGAGATATATCGTCTTTTGCTTAAAGATCTACCCGGATACATGTAATCCTACACGGAAAAAATTAGTGATTCGAATTTTCGTTGACTAGTATGTCACTTTGGGACGAGGCACAAATTCGAGCAGAATTCGTAAAAATTCGTTGACTTTGTCCATTGTTTCACCAATGGAATTCATTTTTCATTTTCATCATCGAAATAACGGAAAGAGTCAACGAATCATTGAAATCCAGTGTACGAATTCTTCCTGAATTTGTGCTTCGTCCCAAAGTGACATACTAGTCAACGAAAATTTGGATCACTAATTTTCTCCGTGTATCTTGAATGGACGGTGGACTCAAGTACACTGAGAGATAAGAATCCGCTCTGCTGATATGACTAATCTTTTCGATGAATCAGCAAAAAGTTTGCTTCCACAGCAAAAATCTTGCTGTTTCAGCAAGCGCTTGCTAATCCAGCAATTCGGCATTGTAGGTATAAAGACTGCTAGAAACCCTGGTGAGAATGGAAGCCGTAAGGAGGAAGAGTAAACGGAGCGTATACTGGAGGGTAACAGAGACGTTGATGCAAAGTATACAAAGCTTGAATGGAAAAGATACAAAGAGCATATGGAACGGGAATTGGAACAAAGGAAGCGTATAAAATTAAAAAATTGAATCTCATAGTAAGAATCGAACCAGTGATCTCCACGGTGGAAGACGAGGGGCTCATCCATTGAGCCATGGAATCCTCATTGGTATCGAACGCTTGAAAATATTATTTGAAGTCAGAATAGGTAGGTTTCGCATACGCTTGATGTAACTCACTATTAAGTTACATGGAGATCAAGAGCTTATGAAGGGTATACGGAACGTATGATATCATCACTCCACAGCAAGCAGGCATCACACGTTTGAGGAAAAGGGAATTGAAACGGTTTGGGCTTCGTATACGCTTCTTTCGCGCTTTGTATATACGCTTCATTTTCACCAGGGAAATTTGCTGATTTTTGCTGTAACGGCAAACGTTCTGCTAATCCAGCAAAGTAGGTTTTTAAAAATCATTATCTCAGCAAGAATTTTTCTCTGCATGTGTATGCAAAAGATTGTTTGATCTTCTATTTCAATTTCTCCGTTTCATTATTCATAAATATCTTACATGATTATTCACAACCAGTAGAATAACTTTGTAAGAATGAAATTGACAATCACTCTTTCATGAATAAACAATTTCAAATTTGTCACATACATCTCCTCGGAGCAGGCATTTTTCTTTGTTTTTCTCGTGCAATAATATTCACGATTCAACTGTGATATGAATGAAAAATTCAACGATAATGAAACATTCAGATCAGTCTTTATGTTACATTCACCTCTGAAATTTTTCTGATTAAGTGAAATTCATACCAAAAGACGAGGAAGAAATGCTAGCGACAATCAAATTTTCTCCCTTCACGCTGAGAAAAATTTTTAGTTGTCACAATCAAAAATTCACTAAATGTTTTAGTGAAATCCCGCATCAAATAAATTTTTCTAGTTGTAGCAACTAAATAAAATATTTTCATGTGGACTCGGAAGAATGATGGAGCGAACTGAATCTTCAACTAAGCCCATATATAGTTGCTACAACTATAATAATTCAGTCAACACTCTCAAGTTGTAGTAACACGAATTTGATGGTTCAAATTTCTCATATTTTATTGTTACGTTAACTGAAGAAAATTGTCAGTCGTACTTCACTTTTTTATTTGTGACTATCAAAAAAAATTGGTCAGAATAACTGAAATACTTTGTTTGGATGCACTATGCTTTATATTTGCTACTATCAAGGAAATTCACTTGAGGTAATCAAATTTTATAGTCAAAATGACTGAATCCATCCATTTGAACGAACTGTTTTCCTATGTTTGCTACGCTCAAAAAAATGAATGACAAAATATCACTGAAATAATTACTTTTCCATTCAAATTTCATCCCTTTTTCGTAAAGTGCGGGAGAAATGTAAATTTGAAATATGTGTTGATAAAATACGTCCTTGGGATTGCACCCTAATATTGATGAATTTCCATTCAGTTGTTCTTCTGAAACATTATTGGATGAATTTGAAAAATTGTTAGGATTTAGAAAATTTGTCGTTCAATATTCCTCAACCATTACAGAATATATATTGATATCCAGAGTGTAATCCCAAGCATATATTTTATCATGGCATATTTCAAGTTTTTATTTCTGACACATTTCACGAAAACATTGAAAAAAAATCTGTATGCATTGGCCATTACTTGACGTGAATTCAAAATCTCACCAAGGAGAGGTAAAATGAGTAATTTATTCTTCTCGTTCCATTGTATTTTATTCAAATATACTTTGACGCAATCATAAAAATAGAAAAAAAATGTAATGATTCATACTTGTCATAGTGATAGGAACATCATGGTTCGCAAAAACCACATACATACAAAATCAGTTACATATTACGTAAATCTCATCACTTACATCAGGATAAGGTACATATGGCATTTCATGATGAATTATACTTTCAAGATTATGCAACTCCAGACTCGCACTATAAGATCGTGTCACAGTGTAAGGTTGGATAGGATCATTTTTCCCGAATGTCTCAAATATATCAAATATATACTTTGAAGAGGTTATGTTTTGGTACTCGTACTTTACTTTCTCAATAACCACATAGACAGCTTCTATCTTTTCAGCAGGATCTCCGACCGCGATGATAAAGGGTTCAGATGTGTTACTGTGTTTTTGCAATTCTTTCGTGCGGTCTTATAAGCTTTTTTGCAAAACACTCATACGCTAAAACAGTTATATGACAAATATTAATCATCTTTCCATAGCATATCTTTTGGTTATAACATTTTTCATACAGAAAATAAATAAGATGTTTCACATGAATTTACATTCATCATTCTTAAATATTCTTCTCGCTTACGTGAAAATTGATATTGTCAACCTAGGATGGGAATTATTGGATCTAGCCCTTCTGCCGGAATTGATAGAAATGTTTCACGATCAACTTGTCGTCCTGAATTAATATCATTTATATTTAACAAGAAGAACATCCCTGATGTATTCGAATTTCAAGGTCATGAGATTTCTCAACAACTCTATTTGGATATAAACTCTCTTGAATATAACCTATCACATGTATAATATATATTCAGAACACAAACAAATATTCAGACGAATATTGGAAAGAGTTGAACGTTTGTTGGAAAAATTGATGAATAAACTTGTTAGAAAATGTACATTCTATGAACAGTCAGACATATTGAAAAATTTCGAAATCATCAAAATATATACGAAAGGCGAAAAAGAAGAACTTCAATAATCGTAATCAAAATTTTACTGTTCAAATAATATATGAATTATTTTTCCGTATTTCCAACAACTTTTGAGAATTCAAGGATGTAATAACTTTTTATAAAATATTCAATAATTATAAAAGAATAAAACTTACGTGTAAAATCACCCACTAAATGTTCCAGGCCCCATTCCTTTAACAGGTTGCTGACAAAAGGATCCATCACAATTTCCTTTCACGCAAATTCAGCACTTGCATATACGATACTTTCATAATATTATCTGCAAGTTTTACTAAGAAAGAATAACCAAGAGTAACCACGCCGAGTAACACGTCAACGCACACGAACAAGATTCGGTAGTGTTTTGTTTGCAATGCCACGCTATGAACAACAAACCGCAAGGACTCTTGGGAACATTGGTTCTGTAACCGACAAAATTTTTCTATGATATGCTCGAATCCCAATTTTCTTTTACACAACTTCAGCACTCGTATAGGATAAAACGTTTTAGGTTTTCAACTTGATGTTGTATCAATGTTGTTCGTGTGTTCGACTAAGAAGAATAATCAAGAATAACCATGTCGAGTAACACGTGAACGCGTACGAACAAGATCCGGTAGTGTTTTGTTCACAACGCCATGCCATGAAATAAATGAAACGACGAACTGCAATAACTCCTAGGAACGTTCGATACTGTTACCAGGGGGCATAAACTCCATTAGAAAATTTTCAGATTCAATTCAGTACGGAAGAAATTGATTTGTCAATTGTCTCTGAGAGAAATTAATTTTTCATACGCTGTCTTATTTCAGTAAGTTTTTAGTCATGACAACTGAACAATCCCCCCAGTGTGAAGTACAAAATAACATGAACTAATAAAATTTGTTGATGGTACTCATAAGTTTCAGTTGCAGAAACCAAACTATTTAACTAAAAAATGTTTCATTCCATCAACTGAAATTTTTATTTCTCATCACTGCAATATATTTGTGCATACAAATAATCGTCTATAGTTACATAATTATAGTATCATTAACTAAAATCTACAACTGAATTATTTATAGTCGTGACAACTAATTATTATTTGTTGCTCTAACTTCTTCAACAGTATTCCGAACAAAAAAAATTGTTGCAGCAACTATTATGGAACAACTAAAAATTTTTCAATTGTACCGACTGATCATTTTTGTCAGTACAGGGGCTGTTTCATAAACGATCATGAGAAATGATACACGACTTCGTTCTCATACTTATTCTCATGAAAACACACGTATCTACTCGAAATAATTTAGGAAGCGCGTCGGGTCAAAATGTGATAATTTTCCAAATTATTTTTCTCATTCTTGGAAATGATGTTCGTTCGTGATTCTCAGAATTTCAACTCCCTTCTATCCATCTTATTCTTGCGAAGAGTTTTGAAATAGTTGGGGTCAACATTATTCCTTGAGTAAAAACAAAAATATATAGAATTGTATTCCCTAATTTTACTTATTTTTTTATTGCTTTTGTTTTTAAGCGCTGTATAAGAATATTAATTTTCAAAATACACGGTTTCTTTTCGATCTTGAGTGCTCTTTGAAATCATATACATTGATCAGTGCCGTGTTTTCATTTCATTTTTTTTTTCTTATCAACATATTGAATGTCAAATGATATTACATGTTCATATAATGGGCAATGTAATAAGCAATTATGGAAACCAACTTGGAATACTGGTTAAAAAATTCAAAAAGAAAAATTCCGAATGCTGTAGGTATGAATTTAACGCACAAGAATGAATTTTATATTCATGATTTGTTATTACCAAACCATTGCATAATTTCAATACAATTTTATTCCAAATTTTTCTACTGGAATGTATGAAAACTTTTGAAGAAATTCCGAAAATAATTGTCATTTACAAGCACATTCAATTGGACACATTTCGACAGTATGAAAATGGACTTTTATCCATGTTGCTGAAGTTTGAATCATTTATTGGAACGAATCAATAATCAGGTAACGAAATACTCAGACTCAACTTCAATTAAAGACCCAAAATCTTACAACACATTCTTTGAACGATGTTCTGAATTGAAAAGAGTCAATTTGAGGAAATAAGTAACGATGATTCATCATATTTTGTGAGTTTGAATTATCGTTTCGGTTTTATAAACGATTCAAAATTCTACAACATTTATATTCACTGGTTTAAATTGAAATTCACATATATGATTCTTCAAGTTTTATGCAGAGAGATTCTGAATGTGGTGTTTAACTCTGAATTCGCATGAAGTTTTAGTGTTATCAACAGAATTTCTGATCCAGCACATACGGTATTAATGTTATTTCAAAGACGATCCGGGTTTCACATAGTTGATGCACCTGAACTTGAATCAGAGAATTTGAACGTAACTTGAAAGCAACTCTCACATAACCTGGGAAATACAACGCCTGGTACTTATCACTGCATATCGATTCCCATACGTGCTTGACAACGCGAGCAAACTGTTCGAACGACTTCTCAAATCGCGACTGACGACGAACGGCAATTCAAGGTATTGTCAAATAACCAGCATCGTTTGAGGAAGAACAAACATACTATAAATTCCCCGGGTCGGAAAATTTGGACGGTTTTTATCCTTATATTTTGTTTTTAGACTGATTTTGTCCTGATTGTTGAATAATGCGCATAAAAACAGTACTTTCCCATGATTTTACTCTGAATTTCTCCTCCAACGAATGAGAGTCATTGAGGAGAAATTCAGACTAAAATCATGAAAAAGTACTGTTTTTATTCGCATCATTGAACAACCAGGACAAAATCAGTGTGAAAAAGGGATTATGAGGCCAAAAACTGTCCAGATTTTTCGACTCGGGTGCCTTTGAACGAGCGGTCAAGACGGTTTTGAGACCCGGATTAGAACCCACTACCCTGGTAGAAATATTCTAGGCACCCAAGAGTTTTTTTCAACGCTGCACCGGACAAAGTTCGGACATTCATTCGATTGGATGGATCAAAGTATTGAATGCGCTGGGAAAAGAATATTCAAACTGTGAATAAACTGGTCGACCTCATTGGATCTACCTGAGTGATATAGAGGACTATTCTCTAAACTTTTCAGAATATGATTCTACTCTTCAGTTAGCCAGAAGTGCGCTTGTCGGAATTTCGAGTGAAATTTCCACTATTTTCGAATGATAATTTCAAATTTGAGATTACACTAAAAACACAGTTTGTTCCAGCCAAACAAAATTCTGGTTGAAGCGCACGCAAAGAAACTTTTGGGTTGGCTGAAATTAAATTTATTTGGGGTGAACAAAATTATCCTAAATCAATTTTATTCCAGCCAACCAAAAAGTTTCTTTGCGTTCATTTCAACCAAAATTTTATTCCGCCGAAACAAACGTTTTGTCAGTGTAGAAACTAACAGTCACTCCAATTCTAGAGTGAATTTTCCACTCTCAAAGCGTGAGGGTTCACTCGAAACGGGTGAAAATTCCACCCGAAGTGGATTGGTTCACTTCTGAGACTTAGTGAAGTGAAATGTGTGATTTTTCACTCTCCCGGATTTGGAGAGTGAGGTACCGAACCACCGAAGACATATAAAAGGAAAAAGTTACTGCAAATGCAACTGAAGGTTCAGTACTTGAATCTGACCTTTGGAATACTTCTTACGATAGTGTGCTGAAAATGACAATGCCAGATGATGTATTGCTGATCAGATACGCGAACAACACAGCGATAATCATAATTGCAAAGGAAGCAGATCATCAAGAAGGAGGTAAGTACATGAATTTAATGACATGGCTCGCATTCAATTATGGAGAAAACAATGCAATTCACAATTAATGATTGATCACCTATCACAGTAAAATACTCCTTTACAGGACTTCTGCAAATAATGAACATATCTGATGATTTTTCAACAACGACGCAGATACCATATTTTCACAACATTCTGTTATTATCAATAATCCATCAAAAAATGACTTCCTCTCATTTAAATTTCGATTGAAAAATTTCAAAATTCCGTTCTATTATTTTCCCTGTATTTGATTCTGGATCAGATATTACACTCGAGTATTTATGAATGTGTATTTATCCATCAATATTAATTTGTAATTTGAAATTCTCTTACGTTATGCAACATGCCTCACGTAACATCGAGTTTCCAGGAAGCTTTCATTTAGTTCTAGAAACCTTGTGATTAGCTACACACTTTTGGCACAGCAAATTGAATTACCCGATGCATTCAAAGGACGTTTATCCCGATGGAATGTACACTCAATTATCGGAAGAGCATAGACTTCCATGACACATTTTCAAACTGATTACATTAATAGAATTGGAATCAACCGCCAATATGTAGACATTTTCTTAATATCTATCATTCGAGCCCACAATTTGGAACATTGAATTAAAGAGATCACAATATTTTCCGAATAGTTGAGTTTTTGTTTCAATCGAGTATCTCGTAAATATTTCCTTTATATTTCTGTCATGAACTCCTTCGATGGGAGTATTCGAACGAAAGAAGAGACGGAAAATGAGATGTATCATATCTGTTATCTCATCACATGTTGTCAAACTTCTGATTCTTCGTCGAGTTATATAAATTTTTCATCACATGGGAAAATTCATATCCGATGACATCAAATTCGAATTTTCACAAGTACTGCATGTCATATTTTATGTCGGTCTTGGAAGATGTCATGTTCTATTGCGTTCATAGCAAGCTCGGCTCTTATGCAAACTGCTGAGAAAGCTTACATGGAATAGAAATCTGTCATATTTAATCACGTGATCGTCAAATTCCAAATCCACCCTGTCTGCATGAAGACATATGAAATTCTCATCAAGGAAAGATCTTTGCGAATTTTCACAAGCTTGTTCAATCGAAATTTATCTTGAAGAATTCATTCCACTTTGCTAATTTGGTGACGTGGGAGATTATGAAATAATGATCTGCTGTAGAATCATTGCAGAAAATTTGTGGAATATTGGAAGTGAAATCGTGAGTCATTGTATGTCTGTCTTTTGTTTATTGAATTTTGCAATCCCAATCCAAGTACTCTCTAAAATTTTTACAGTGAGATTTCACTTTTCAGGCAGCCAGAAGTGAGCTCGTCGAAATTTCGAGTGGAATTTCCACTCTTTCAGAGTGAAAGTCTAAGGTTTGAGGTTAGAAACTCACAGTCACTCCAATTTTAGAGTGAATTTTCCACTCTAAAAGAGTGAGAGTTCACTCGAAACGAGTGAGAATCCTACTCGAAGCGGACTGGCTCACTTCTGAAACTTAGTGGAGCGGAACGCGTGTTTTTTCACTCTTGCAGATTTGGAGAGTAGGGATGCTCTCGGGATTCACGAGTTTTATAACCTTGGCTAACGAAAAAATAGACACTTGCAACCCCTAGGGAACACTAAACTCCAGAAACAGCAAATCTTTTTGTTAACCTACCTGGAAATTCTCTACCACAGCTAATTGGATTGCTGAGAGAGCAACAGAATTAACTAAAGTAGCACAGTTTTCGCTGAACTAGTAACATTTTCAGGATTATATACAGAATGGCCAACAAATTTGGCTGAAAGAGCAAACATTTGTTGCTGTCATAGCTAACAAAATCGCTGCAATAGCAAAAAGATTGCTGTCATAGCGAAGAATTTGCTGCTTCAGCAAAAGGAACCCAACGAAATCTGGTTTCTCTGTCATAGCAAAGTCTTTTTTCTCCATAAAACTCCTTCTAAGATGTACAGAATCATTTTACGAAACCTTTGTTCAAAACGCTGTTTGGAGAACACATGACTCTCCTTCTAATATGAAATCTACCGGTTCAATGAATGTTCTTACGCTTTGAAAAGTATCGAGCATGGTTGGCCTCGCGCAGAATGATTGGTTTTGCTTTGAATTATCATGAAAATAGTCACGTATGACACATTTTGATACCCGTGAGCAAATTTTACTCGAATACATATATATACGCATATATATATCAACTTTTTTGTGAGCAAAAGGAGGAAAGAGGGGTTGAAAGGGGTTGTGGAATGGGAGTCTTTCATTATAGTTGGACAGTTCGACACCGCCGAAGGACAGAATTCGTAATGATGACGTTCATTATTATTCATACTGAGTCTCGAATAGTTTCCGCCCCATTAGACCTCCTAGCCAGAAGAACTGTGGTCTGTACGTGTGATTCCATTTCGTTTAAGAATACTATATCAGATTGTAAATTATCCTTCCAATGATATACGTTTTGTGGATAATCGGGATACCGAACGGTTTAACAGAGTTATCGGTAAGCCACGTACATTTACCATTAATAATTTACGTGTAAATGAAAACACGCGTAACACATCGATTAAAAAATATCACACGGATCAATCGAAAGCCGGAACAAATTCAATGAAACATTGGAAAAATCACGTCGTAATCAGGAATGAATCATATTCATATTTCATTTCTTGTAATAACAATATCATAGTTATATAACTTCAACCGATACACAGAAGTTTGAACTTACGGCATAAACCGCTTACAGTCATTTTGTTGTAGACGTTTTGCAAACATTCAGCACCTCGAATCTTCTTGGATACAGGAAATTCAAGTTCTATGAGAGTTGGCTATTGCTTGTTCATTGGTCGATGTACAAGACAGTTAGTATCAAAACTTTGTAATCCGTTGGCACCACTGAGATTCCATTTTCAATGTACAACCCTGTTGGAAATGTGCCCATGGGTATCCCAATTGTGACCATGGGCAACTCCTAATGTTTGAGTATAACTAAATTAAAACGCAAATGATTACTCTCGTGAAACTTTGTGTGCAGTCTATACGTATAGCGTATCGCCGTGTATAGCGAAGAAGCGAGAGAGAAATATTATATAATCCTTTCGTTCGATTTTGGATTCTCGCAATTTATTCCTCTTCCTCGTCACAAGAATCTTTATTCTCAAAAGCAAATCTGAACTCAATCGCATTTGGATTAAGCGTTCTCTCACTTCTCTTCGAGAATCCAGAAGATTTCAATCAATTTGCACTTTTTTGATCGGATTGCGTGATTTCTATGCCGAGATAGTTATTGAACTGTAAAAAGCGAATGAAAGAGGTCAAAGAAAAAGGGTTGCGGCTGAAAGAATTGGTGATTTAATCCTAGTTGTCTTGCACCTCGAGTCAACCAACTGAACTGTAAGCGACTGCCAACTGAACTTCAATATTATTCAATTGAATAATCCTCCCACACACAAAGTTCTCGTTCAACCAGACCCGTCATCTCGTCTTTCTCCTTTCTGTTCATCCTTTCGGAACGATGAAGCCAATCTCACACCGTCAATACCTAACAAACGACGGATATGGCCTTCGCATAAAATCGATCACCCTTCCCTTTTTCGAGGCATCGTCTTCTTTCTTTGAATCTTTTGAAATGCTGTAGATATTGAAACGTAGATGAATAGAAACATTATATATTCTCGTATGAAATCCAATCCATTCATGGCCTCCACTTGCGTTGTTTTCGTGAGTGACACTGAAAGAGTAATCAGAAAACACGATATTCTCTTGATTCCTTGACAATCGCGTATTGGATATGCCGAATGCCATCATTCAGGGAATCGAAGTCTTTTATATATATATATTTTGATATTTCCATTGGCACAAAATCATATTTTTCCATGTTTCGTTGGAGACGAATTTTTTATACTCAAACGTGTTGCATGGAAGCATTTAACTGTATCAGCTAGATTTCAGCTATCATAACCAGATATTTCGCTGCAGCAGCCAAAATTTGACTGGTACAGCTAAACAGTTTTTATTATTACGTGGTATGTCACTTATGAATTGATGTTGAAAATAATAATCTATACAGAGTGTCTCAGAATTCAGGGACCGAATTTCACAGGTATATTCTGCAGCCAAAATGCAATAATTACCCGTTTGAAAAAAAATTTTTCGACGCTTAGTTTTGGAGATATAAGCATATTTGGATTTTTTTTCAAATTCAAATCATTCAAAAACACTATGTGCTATATACTTGAGCTTAACACCATTCGCTAATTTGGAAAACGGCGGATCTGTGGGAAAAAAATTCAACTATTTTATCATTCATAGTTCCGGAGCTATAGCGATTTGAAGTTGCTAAATTGAGGCGGTAGCTATAAAAAGGGCACATACCGCTATGTGTCCTTTTTGCAGAAAATGTTGAAAATCAACCACTATTCCTTTCCAAACATACCCTGAAAATTTGGTTCCGATATCTTGTGTCTTGGGCTGGGTATACCTGTTTTTGTTTCGATAAGTCTGTTTGATTTCTGTGTTGCGCTCGTCAGGCTGCCCCACTTGACAATTTCAGTTTGTTTACTGATGGTTTGTCAACAAGTTCATAGATGAAGAGAGCGAAAGAAACACCTTGTGGAACTGTGGAAGAGATTAGTGATGAAGAGTCTGACGACGAATGACTGACGCATCTACAAGGCTAAAAGCTTTAATAAATATAAATACTTTTTCTTCTTGAATTATATTAAATATGTGCAATTTTTCGATACTAATTCATCAATGTTGATTAAAATATCTTTTTTCAGTGTAATAATGAGTTTTTACTTTAATAATTCCACACTTACCCTAATAAAATTATCGTTAGCTGTAAGAAGAGCACATAACGTATTTTTAAAGAATTGTATTATTTAACCTTTAATGGCACTTTTTACGTCATTTCACGGTCAAATCTTAAACAAAAAGGATAAATCTGGTTGATTTGAACATTTCAGAATCTTGAAACAATGCTTAACACATTTTAATTACATTTTGAAACTTCAACTGCTGTTTCTGAAATTTAAGTTTTTAGCTATGTGCCTTTCTTATAGCTACCGCCTCAATTCTAATTAGCTGAGAGCTGAAAAATTTCAAATTGCTATAGCTCCGGAACTATCAATGATAAAATAGTTCAATTGTTTCTCCACAGATCCACCGTTTTCCCACTTGGCGAAAGGTATTAATCCCAAGTATGTAGCATACAGTGCCTTTGAATGATTTAGATTTGAACAAAAATCTAAAAATGCTCATATCTCCAAAACTAAGCGTCAAAAAAATTTTTTTCAAACGGGAAATTATTGCATTTTGACTGCAGGAGACACCTGTAAAATCCGGTCCGCGAGTCCTGGGACAACCTGTATACATCACTGATGAGAATTCGAGTTGTAAAATCCGAGTACATTATAAACAAAATTTTTCCCAAAAATCCAGAAAATCTAGCTGTAAAAAACTACAGTGACATTTTCAAAATTTTCGGGAAAGTTTTGCCGAATTTTGAGCGACTTCACTGAATTTTCAGAATACGTACCGAAATTCAGTTGAACTTCCTTGGTAATCAGTGAGATTCATTCAAAAATTAAAAAAAATTGACTGTAAGAAATCACCGTCACATTTTCTAAATTTTCAGAAATAATTTTACCATAGGATACAAGAGTTTTCATTCTTTCTCCATTTGATCACGTAACTGTTTTTTTTTGCAATCGTTCTATCTTCAAATCAGGAAAAATACACTTGTTCCTAATTCAAATTTACTCCCATTCCATGGGACAAAACTGATAGGCAAGTAGGAATATTTGTTGACCATCGAAGATAAATTATTTGTAGAAGCGATGGATCAATAACTAAACCATACGTGTAGCTCAGTTTTCGAATCCCCAGGAATTCCATTTCGTAGAACACACTATGATAGATCCCCATTCCTCGCAAACACGCGTCTCTCAATCTTTTTTTCACTCTAAAGGAATTCATTGTTCAAGTCTATTCTTATTTCACTGCTCCGCGTCAAATACAAGCATTGTCGATTCGACACTACATTCAAACCATTCATGTATATTTCAAATATTATCTTCCTATTTTTCGATTTTCCCGATCATATGAAAAAGGTATGGTGAAGAATGACTCTCAAAATCTTTGGAATGGATATAAGAAAGACGACAGCCGGATATTGAATGAGATGAGACATATGTATGCATGAAAGTAAATATGTATATGCAGATGTGTGTTTCCTGGAATTGAAAATCTCTTTTAGCAACACTCGGAAGAGTGTGGAAACGTGTTTGATATGCATTGTAGAAAATTTTGTGGAGATACAAGCTGCTTGGATCTTATGAAAGTTTGCAGGAACGCATAGAAATGTTCACTTGTTCGTTACCGTTGAAGTAATTTATGGTAATCCAGGAATGAAGTTTGTTCGGCTACCGATCAAGGGTTATTCAGTAGTGCAGTGAGACGAATATCTCACTTAGTAAATATTTCATGATTACATTGTTTCTTTATCATACTGAGTATCACAATCGCAGGAAAAATGTTATCTTATGCAGGAGGAACAGTGTGATGTAACTTTAGTGGACATCACAGCAGTTGGAAGACTGGAAAACATCATCATCATGAAGTAATCAGTCTTATGACTGGTTTGATGAAATCCTCCAACCCTGCCTATTATCCGCTAACCGTTTAATTTCTGTATATCTACGACAACCCCTATCTTGTATAATTTGCTTCATATTACTCAATCTAGGTCTACCTCTTCGAGTTTTACCATTCATATTTCCTTCCAATATTGTTTTCAATAAGCTATCATGCCTCAATGTGTGTCCTATCAGATTACTTCTTCTTTTTACGATCTGTCTCAAAAGACTTCTCTTTTCATTTATCCTCTCAAGTACTTCTTCATTTTTCACTCTCTCTATCCACTTTACTCTAAGCATCCTTCTATAACACCACATTTCAAAAGCTTCAAGCCTTCGTTGGTCCGTTTTTCCAATTGTCCAAGTTTCCCAACTGGAAAACAGACAATTTTTAATACACACATCCTCACTCGTCCTTGCTGAATTATGAAGAATTCACATTGTTCGGGATATGAAAAAGGTCCACAATGTTGACTGAGATATTCCAGAAGTAAAACAGTAAGCGGTATACAGTAGAACACAATCCAAAGCAAAGAAAATAGTAACCTCTAAGAGCAGCATCATCGTTCAAACACATCGTCTCCACCTCGCACTGTCTGGATTTCTAGTAAATCAGCAAGATCAGTGAAGTTTCTCGGTTGTATCTACGTCGCCCGTACGTTGCATGTACCGATCTTGTTCATTCATTTTCATCAATTTTTTCCGTACAAACTACGTGAAATTCATACATTGATTTACAAAATCTCTCCTCGGCGTTTCTTGAGACGTTAAATAAGTGCTGTACAGAGAAATATTTCAAATTAATGCAGGCAGTTTTTTGTAGTTTGTCATCATCATATCACTTGTAACATATCACGTTAAATCCACGCAATACGATATACGGAGACAACTCTTAACATTGCAACCACTGATTATTAATTCAAGACTTCCTTAGAATAGAGGTGAGATATTTGTGAAGAAGTACACGGAGAAAAGTATATGGGACTGATTGCCATGCGCCCTATATAGTTCTCATGGTAACGTGAAAAAATTATCGTACTCAATCCGATTTCGAATAGGACTTATTACAATTTTGAAATATTTGTCACCAAATTACTATTCTGCATAGTAACCGTTACCGTATACTTTCTTTCCTGTATGAACCATGAGAATAGACAATAACTTAGAGAAAATCTCCATCGCTGCACTGTAAAGAATAATATACGCATCAGCCTGAAACCTCCGATCATGGGATGGAAAATCAATTGATCAATGATACATGCATATGAAATTTCCCATAAGTTTCCCGAGTCGAAAAATCAAAATACTTTTCAAAGCCTGATCAACTACGTAATACGCAACGATGATCCAGAGTTGAATTAGGTCGAAAAAAGATTAACATCGGGTTGAATGGGGATTTTGAAAACAAGAAGTCGAGGACAGGGTGAGATCAAAGCGGAAAGGAAATTGAACCTGATTCATCCCTAAAGAGGTAAATCAGAACTAGATCTGAATTCTTCAGAGCTAAATCAAGTTCCACTTTTTCACTCGGGTTGACTGAAAATTCCAAACTTTATGGGATTTTTACCATCATTTCCCGGTAAAATTCCGATGAAATACAGAAAATTCCTAACGAACATTTATGTGAAGTTACCCATATAGATTCTTTTTACAGTATGCATTGTGCCTTTAGAATAATTAATTTTGATTATAAACAATATTTTTCTATTTCCGATACCCACATTATGCATTATCATGAATTCACTGCAAATTGAAATCATCGAACTTGTATTATAAATTGATGTACAGAATATAGTTCAAATCGTTGAAAGGATAGTTCTAGAAGTGAATATATTACTGATTATCATAATGAAACTTGGATTGGTCAACTGTGAAAACAAAGAGAACTCGAATGAGATAAAAACCTTTAGGGTGAAAGGATCCCCGCATATATTACATAATAAATGAAAATGCATTAAACAAAAATGATATTATCCTTGTACACTTTCATAATCAGATCGTTGAGACGTAATCCGATTCCCAATGCATTTCCATTTATCCTCTAATAAATGCATGTATCCTTTCAACCGTGTTATGAAATAACAATGGGAATTATTCTTTTGATTTGATTTTTTCGAATTGATAAGAGTAATGATTATAATATCACTTGCGAATGAGCAAGGTACGTATGCAAAATACCAACGCATGTAACGGATGGAGACCTTGATGAAAGAAAAATATAACTCAACGCATTCAAAGAATAATTTCTAAGAATAATCTTACAATTTCCAAGGATTTTCACTGCCATGAGATGCTGAAAAATGAAGATGATTCGGAAGAAAGCATGTACCCGATACAAACGAACTTCAAAAAAGTACAAAAAGAACGCCAAATGCATGAAAATACGGTCAATCCTAAAAAACAAAAATTGTAAAAAACATTCAAACGAAAATTTTCCTACGATAAGAATTCCGATAAGATACAACAGGATATGCTTCATTTGGAAGAAACAAAAGTGATTTGTGATTGTATCAAATTAAAAATATATAATGGAGTGAAACAAAAATTAGGTTCAACTATTTTATATACTAAAAACAACTCTGAGCTATTTGAAACTAAAAGTGTTGATCGTTTCTGATATGTTTTGAAACCCAAGTCAATGCGGAACACTTGGCACGGCGGATTACGTGAGTTTTGGGCCTTAATTGTATTCAAACAATTCTGTTGAAAGTATGTGATCAAAAAGTTGGATAATAAATTCTTCATCGTTCATCATTTTTTACAGTTCAGAAGATCCATTATAAGAAGAATTGAAGATTATAATATAAGACTCAAAATTCATTCTCCAGATTTGAGTAATCTCATCACTATTCTAGTTTTCCTATACATATTAACCGGAAAATTCCAATCACTGATTGGGAAATCAATTTCCGATACATTTATTTGAAATTTCCCACAAATTCATCTAAAAATTCCAAACTCTATGGGATTTTGCCCAACATTTCACAGCAAATTTCTGGACAAGCTCGGAAAATTCCTAACGCATGCATGTGTTGATTACTTCACATAAATGAATAGGAATTTTCCCACAGAAATTTTTTACAGTATACAACATCTAGCTATAAAATCCGTTTGATTCGTTAGCTGACTCTTTTTATTCCCAAACTGAAAACAATTTTGTTTTCAAATTCCGCATTTCATTCTCACTAGTTTTTCTCGAATCTCCACTTTTCTTGTTACGATTGTGAGAGGAAGAGAATTAAATTCTCATTGGTAGCGCCATTCTCTTTGATCTTTACATTTTCAATTATGTTTGCCTCTGTATCCGTACTTCTGTTGTGCAAGATAGTACTATTATATTCAACAGTAGGGAATAGACATAATTTACATTTTAACTGTTATCCTGATTCTGTTATATAGCACTGATAATGAATGTTGCGCTTCCAGAATGTTGGTCAACTTGTGCGATGGCTTATTCGTTCAAAGCAGAAATATTGAAAATCGGCAATTAGATTCTAACGAGACATTCGTACATGTGGTTTACGAAACCCACCCAATGGAAAACGAATTTCTCCATAGTGAATTTGGAAATGAAGTTCGTATGGTAACCATATAAGAATTGACAGAAACTAAGAGATGGGCAAAAAATCGATTGCTCCAACCACATCAGACACATCAGTTGAATCAGTTGAATGGTATAATCAAAAATCCTGATCTCAAATCAATAAAAAGTGAATTGGAATGGTATTTTTGATGGTCCCGATGGAAAAAGTTCCCTGAAAATCAGGGCATATTCTAAGGAAATTTAAGAACTAACCGAAAAGGTGGACACTCGATTGGAAACAAAAGAAAGGAAAACATTTGTGTGAAAAGTATATCTTGAATTGTTCAATACTTTCTCTATTTTACTTTTGGCATGGAGTCTTATTTTTTTACAATGAATATCGCTTCTGAACTCACTCTACCCCTTGATATGAGGCAAAAGTCTCATTCTGTAGCAGCCCTGGTTAAAAAAATCTATAGAATCTGACGAAATTAAATTCAATGGGATTTAGTCAGAACATTGTGCAAGATTCAATGAGATTTGGCGAAAATCAATCGGTTCGTTCAACTAGGGAGGGCGATATTGAATACTCGATTTAAGGGGATACCAGCGATCCCCGCTGATGCAACCCGTCATACAAAATTACCGACTGAGTAAACATTTTCTCGGCAAAAATACTCTGAACTGGATTCATGAAGAAGGGTGAAATTTTCAGGAATCAATCTTCAATCCGTGATCTACTGCTGTACATCGCCCAAATTTTGGATTTCGAAAAGCAAGTTTATATTACCAACTGAGGAAAAAATGTTTCTGTGAAATTCGAAATTTGGGCGATGTACAGCAGTAGATCAAGGATTGAAGATTGATTCCTGAAAATTTCACCCTTCTTCATGAATCCAGTTCAGAGTATTTTTGCCGAGAAAATGTTTACTCAGTCGGTAATTTTGTATGACGGGTTGCATCAGCGGGGATCGCTGGTGTGCCCTTAAAGGGAGAAAAAGAAAGTAGAAAAAAATTTCATTAAAAATTAGGTAATTCTTGGAGAACTAACCGTTTTTATGTTTCAGAACTGATCGTTTTCTTTTAGAACTAACTTTTTGGTAAGAACTGACCCGTATAATATGCCCTGCTGAAAATCACTTAAGGGTGTCCCCTGGTCGATTTTATAACTAGAAGACTACTAGATCGTTCCAACCATTTCACGTCATTAATATTCAATTAATTATTGACGACCTTGAGATCGAAAAATCTAGAATGAATCAGAGATGCCGGCTCTGGTCTCAAAATAATTGTACATGGATTATATTTGTTATAATATAAAAACAAACTGAATAGAAGTTTCTTATTGGCTGATAACGAAATTTCGTTCTAATTATTTATGACGAGTTAGTTGAACAACAAACAGGCCAGGCCCGGATTGTTTGATTGATTCTGAATCATTTGATCCAAAGTTCAATGCAATTGATTCGATATTTTTGACGTAAAATGGTTGAAACGATCTAGTAATTTTTTGGTGAAAAAATCGACCAGAGCACTCCCTTAAATTTCCAAAGATTGTTGGTGAGAAGTTTTTTAGATAGTTTCAGGGATTTTTTAGATATTCATGGATATTCAAGAAAATTTTCAGCCAAAAAACGTGTCCAAAATCAAGAGTTTTAAGAGATTTTTCAGAAAGATTTAGTCTTTTACAGTGAAATTCATAGAAATTTTTGGATATTGGTCAAACTAACAGAAAAATTTCGTAAAGCATTTGCTTGATTCTTATTGCTTCTAGGTTTTTCAGTTTCTTTTTGAATGTTTGATGTTTTATTCATCGTGTAGTTTGAAGATATTTCTCTTTGTTATAATAGTGTCTAATCGCGATCTCTTTGTGACCTTCATTTCACTTCAACCAATGAAGTTCTTTCAACAACTTATTATTTCGCTTTGACTCTATCACTATGTTTGTAATTTATTTCATTTGGTCCCCTGAAGATGAGGTATGAACAATCATTGAAACAAATCACATCGCTCAAACTCCTGTTCCCGTTATATACCATAGAAGAACATTGTCTTCAATGGAAACAGTTTGTCATTCGATACTTTGATGTTCGATGTCACTAATTTGTAATAATTAGAATATGACTATGATTATAATTTCAAGAATAAGATAAGTCAAAACATTCAATAAATTACAAAACATTCACCAAACTGCATAGATATTTATCTTCTCCATCAATGACATTTAATTGAATGTCTTCACGTGCCAAGACTCATACAATGTGAAATGGATGTGGCTTCATCTAGCCATGTAACAGGAAAGTGCCATGGAGTTCCTAATTAGGTACATACATTCGGTACATCGAATTACATTACATAGCACGTTCAAAGAACATCCATTCTGATAGAACGTACATGGAAGCTTCATTCTGTGTATCCAGCTGTATCAAATACATCTTACACAAATGTTCTATACAGGACCTACATTGTCAATTTCTGTGACTAGGATATTTATTGAATGATATATATAACGAAGATTCAAGGTCTTTAAATTTCTACATTTTAAAGGGGGCATAATTGAAACAATTGATGCAATTATTAATCGAACATATCCAACTGGCTGAAATATTTGAGGCAACAACGCCTTTGTGAAACCTAACAAAATTGACAATTCATTCAGAAGAAATATTCCGACACAAAAAGAAAATTCAAAGCATCAAATCCCAGATCGCGTCCACAGGATCTGAATAATCATTCTGGCGAACACTCTGGAATTACATAAACATGTTTTACATGGGATAATATTTTCCATGATTAGCCTAGTTGTCTAGCCATTCTCGGAAACATCACGGAACATTCACAATGTCTTTTTATCGCGCAATGATTCTACAAACAACGATTATCGCTGTAATGCCGATGAAGATCCGTTACTGCTCCTTTGAAATGCTCGCAGTTGTGGTTGCTGGAGAACTTCATTACAAATTCAAATTTCTCCAATTGGTGAACAATACCGGTATGGTTCATTATTCCATAAACATTAAAGAATTTTTTTAACAATGCGTAAAGAAAAATGACCGGAATTTATGATAAAATCGAATAAAATAACATACTGGAAATTATAAATTGACAAACAACCTCAAAGAGTATTCCAGTACTGTATAGGAATCAATACCATCACACGGAATTCAATACTATACATCCTATATATATCTTGTTTCTGTTGATCTAATTGATTGATGGTTCGAAATAATTCAACGATTTAATACTACTGAAGCCTCAGCGACCTTTAATCCGGCGCCAAACGACATTGCACGATAGCCGAATCGAGACTACCGTGACCAATACACCGTGAACCAAAATGGTCGAGGTAATACCCTGATCTCCTCAACCAGACCATTTATCCCCTACTGTGTGGCAACGATGCGGTTGAGGGTAGCACAACGATTTCAGGTACTATACACATCTCGAGGATAGTTCGTTCATTCCCTTTTTTATCATTGCCGTCAATGGAACGACGAACGGTATTCACTTGTGCGAATCATTTGAATTTCCCGGTGAAAGAAAAAAAAATTGATGAGAGTTCTTGGCAATCCAGAGAGTTCTTGTGCAGAATAGAGAGCTCTGTGAGATGTTGTTAAACCGCACACGAATAGAGCAATCACGATTTCAACAGAGATAATCCTTTTCTATGAATTACCCCTAAATATATCAGCATGAAAGGAATTCGTATGCCAAGTCGATGGATGGCTGAAAGAATGTACAATCAAGAACATACAATTGAATATCAACTTTTGAGCTCAATTCTTCTGTCTTGCATTCTTTCTCGCAGAATGAAATTATGATTTATTCTCTTCGCTGTTCAGTCCCTCGATTGTTACTTACCCATTCATGACAATATTTTAATACAGATGTTAAACCACGAAAAACTGCATTCATAATTATTAATATTCCCGTACGCATGCTTATCAAGATGAGGGATTCTGATCTTTTGCTTTATTCTCATAATGTCGAGATTTGAATTTGTAGTTCAAAGTGAAAGAGTTGTAATTTACAAACATTGAACTGAAATTATACTTCAAATACACAATTCCAAATGAGTCTTTGTACAATCTCTTCACAGAGACGGTATTTGGATCGTCAATCCGGACTTTGTATCTTTTACTGATGTTATGAAAATTGATATAACTGTATCAGAGTTATGTTTAGCATAAAACTTTGAAACTGAAATTCTAAACTTCAGTGAAGTTATATTCGTCTTGACAAGTCTCGCACAGGAAATAAATCCCAAACCGGTGATGAGAATATCAGGTACAGAACTGAAGACTTCGCTATAGTTTGTACTTTTGATTATATACAGGAATATGAGAGTTTGAGGACGTGTTTCGTTCGATATCTTCTCCGTAGCGGTGAAAAGCATGGCGAATAGCAGTTATATTAGATTATTTTAGTCATCATTTAATCCCCCAAATTCATTCAATGTGAATTACTTCTGAATACAAAATTCTTGTGACTCAGGTACCAATTTTTTTATATGATCCCTTCGTGCGTAAACCAGGGTATTTCGTGTCCCATCCAAAACGACTTCGGTAAGGTATTTCGAATTGAAGGGCAATGAATCTCCAGGTATAAAGGTGTCAGTCCATTTCAAGCCGTTGCTATGGGCTCGTGAATTACCGAGTGGACACAAAATCCCCTTTGGGTTACAGACGGTGTATACCAAACGTGCAGGTTAGTGAAAAGTATTTTTTGCTGTTCACCTGTTTTATTGAATTAAAAAACGTACGAAAAAAAGCGGATCAACTTGAATAAATGTATGTACATGTATGCAAGAGGATGGATAATTGTCGTACGCTTTTTCACAGGCGTATTCCATGCATGAAAACAAACAACTTTTTCCTCCACCATTTTTCAATCTGAAGCTTGGTTTCGGAGCTAACTTCAACTAATCATGTAGAAGCTACATGAGCATACCCATTGATCATTGGAGTAGCCGATGTACTTGCCACCTGAATGGTCAACTCATTTCCTGCATAACTCGGAACCTAAGCTTCATTTTGAGAAACGATACAGGAAAAGGTAGTTTGTTTCCATGCGTAGAATACGCCTGTGAAAAAGTGTTCGGCAATTACTAATTACCCTACATATCTACACTGAGACAACACCGAGTTTGCCTCAACCCCGTAAGAGCTTGGATTATCTCTATTGTGAGATTTTCGAAGATTGTAATATTTTTCATGAACTGATTTCAAAAGTTGCGTCACTCGATTGTGTGAAACAGTGGGAATTGATGCCTTCGAATAAAGATCCTCTATTTTCTGAGCAACAATTTCAGCTACAGTGGAAAAGCTAACATCTCTAGCTGGAGAGATTGACGCCATTGCCAAGTCATATCGCACCTGAGCACAAGATCTTATGCACGTCAGCATTGGACGGAAGATACTGAGGGCTTAAATCTTTTGGTTGCCCGAAAAAAGGACATTCCATGCCCTGCCGGAACCTGACCCTAACAACCTCAATGCAAAAAGACGGAAGATTGTCAAATAAGAAAAATACACGACAAGAAAAATGTATTGGAACTGAAAAATATGCTGTTGACTAGACTTTTCTCGTTGCGCCGATAATTATGAACCTGTCAGGGAGGAAAGATTTTTTGAATCGTGAGACCACGCCAGTTATCTATAATACCCGATGATCAATTCTATTTGGGAATTAGTATGATCCGCTATTCACTGCTGACAGAATATATTCGTGAAGTTTGAATCGTTCACAGAAACGAAACGAAAATTGAAACTCATGGATCGGAAAAATCGAAGAACCACCAGTGTTTATCTTCTCGAATAAACTCCTTGGAACCGGAAAACTCGTTCAAAGAATGCTCTGCAAGATTTGGGGTCTTTAACACTTCAGTATTTCGATATTCGGTTACAAATTCGTTTCAACAAACGATTCAAACTTCAGCAACATGACAAACTGATGAATTGAATATGGCGTTGTGAATTGGTTCTTGGTCATTCTCGCTCTTTCTCGGGGGGGGATTGTACTCCCTCCCTCAATACAGTACTTCTCAACAATATTTCTCTCTCTTGGGGTGTCACAACCCGAATCTTATTTTAATTCGACCATTTACGAATCTCCTGCGAGAATTTTAAACAATGCCCAGGGTGGAGCAATTTTTCGGAACTTTGAACGCAATGCGCGACCTAAAGATCTTGTCCGATTTCATTTTTTTTTTTTTAATTTGAAGGTCTTGATCTGTAGCAACTTTTCCGCACTATTACTTTTCGATTCTGAAACTTTTTGGAATTTCGCTCCGCCCTAATACAGACGACCCTGTTACAGACGCAGGGTACCAAAACAACGTTTACAGACGGAGGGTTATGAACTCAAAATCAATGTCGAAGAAATACTTTTTCAACTTGCTGTAATTTCCGTGTATAAATTCTCATTCCGTTGCCACTGAAATCACTTCTAACTTCCTTTTGTTCTATTTTTGTTACAGGTAAGCGAATGAAGAGAAGAATATTTTGGTACAAATTAACGATGGCTATTGGAGGTGAGTGAGAAGACTCTTAAGTTATGAAATAGAAATTGAAAGAACATCTGTGAAGAGATTGAGCCGTATATTTGAATCTTAATTCATCATTCAATCAATAATTATGATTCAATGATGTTGTATACTGACCTCTTGAACCAAAAAGAAGAATGTCTGGAAAACTTTTTTTTTTCCACCACGGTTATTTTCCTGAGGATTTCAGGTGGTCATAGTTTTTCAGAGAGTTTCAAGGGTTTTCAGAGGAATTCAGAGTTTCTTAGAGATATTCATAGATATTCAGAGAAATTCTCGGTGAAGAAACGTGTCCAATAAGCACGAGTGTTTCAGAATTTTTTGAAGATTCACAGAGTTTTTCAGATTTTTTCAGTGAGATTCATAGCTTTCCAGAGAAATTCAGAGGAATTTCCAGATATTTTCAGAGAAATCTTTTTTACCAGGGAATGATCTCATTTTTACAACGTCACACGTAGGAAGCCTATTAAAATACAAGTGAGGAAGAAAAAGGTTATGATTTCTTCGACATACGCTTTCTTAACTCAAAAAGGCAGTAAAAAGCATATATAATTCCTTTTTCTTTACTAGAGTCATGTATGGATTTATAATTTCCATTATGGAATAAAATAGAGTGAAGCAAGACTAATCGCTTAACAGAGTATTCTAGTCTAAAAATTCGAAAATATTTTTGGAGTTTAGACATTTAAGAATATGTCCTTGAGAGGATTTTTTTTCAATTCTCATTATACCGTTATATATTCAGGGAGTAAAAATTTTCGGCATCTTGACTCAAAACTTTGAATGCGTTTTTTTCGAAACTACATTTTTCAAGCTGGCGTAGTACCCAGGTAGGAAATGCCAATATTGAAAACTGGCCCATGCTTGGCAAAATACTAGGCTGCCAAGCATCGCAAACCAATATTGGTCCATTATACAACCGCTGTTCATTCTAGAAACCATACAGTGTTTCATAGGAACTGCCAATATTACAACTGGTGCAAGCTTGGCAAAATATTGGGCTGCCAAACATGGCGGACCAATATCAACCCAATATAAAACCGTTTGTTATTTGAGAACCCACACCATGTCTCATAAGGAATGCCTATACAACAAGTGGTTCAAGATTGGCAAAACATTAAGCTGCCAAGCATGGCGAACCAATATCGGCCCAATATTAAACCATTTGTTATTTGAGAATCCATCCCACGTTTCGTAGGGAATGTCATTACAACAAATGGTTGAAGCTTGGCAAAACATTAAACTGTCAAGCATGGTGAGCCAATATTGAGCCAATGTACAACCAATGTTTATTTGAGAAACTATACCACATCTCCATTTTTGTGATTTTCACAGAGTTTCACCGATATCCCTGCTAAAAATCTTATCGTTTTCCATGGGAAATTTTTAGCAGGGATGACATGAAAAATGACGTCATTTTTTTCTCCAAGAAGTATGTTTGAAGAATCAGGTTGAAGCATGGCGAAAGTTAATATACACAACTTGGGCCAGGTCCGGTTTAATCGTATGAGCCAAGCTCCAAAATACTCATAATACATATATCATGAGACATTGGGCCATGCTTGGCATTGCATTCTGGCTCAATATTGAGTACCAAGCCTGGCACGAGATTATCATCCCAAGCTTTCACCAAGCTTGGGCCATTTTTCCTCATGGATTCTGGCCCAATATAAGTCATAATTGGGCCAAGATCGGGTCAAGCTTGAGCCATTTGTTAATTCCTACCTGGGTACGTGATATCTCAAGTTCTACTGAACTGTTTCAAATTTGGTATGGACATTCTTTATAAATCTCTCAATCGCATGGACCAACAAAAATTTTATATTTTTTCAATCTTACTATTTTAAAAAAATCTGGAATCGTCATTGAAAACGTGCTGAAAAAATTTTTTCTTTTCAAACGACCGCCATTTTGTCTAAAAATTATTTTCTGATTCGTTCGAAGTTCATACCATCTTTACTAATTAAGAACCCATTGGAATTTTTTGTTTCTATTGACCAAAAGAGTTAAAATCTGGTACGCCAGATCACTCTTTTTTCTTAGACCCCCTCCCCTCACTTTCCCAGCTTGTAATTTGTTGAATTTCGAATATTTCTCTTCGTTGAATTTTTTCGTATTCTTAAAAGATTAATAAACGAATGATGAAATAATGTACATTAAAAATATTTTTTGTTTCATTCGTCCAGAGTTCCGGAGAAACGTCCGAAATTCGCACATTCACACTAGAATACCCCTTCAAGGAACAATAAGAGGCAAATACAAGTATTGAAATTATAATACATGTAATGGAAGTGATCTTATAACTGATCATTAGAATCCTCAAGCTCCATATTTCTTAATAGCAAAAATGATTTGAAATTTATTCAACGAATGAATTTTTAAACTAGGAAAGAAGTACCAGAAACAAGGGTAGGATTTTTAAAATCAAATACTGGGTCTGGAGACTCACAAGAGCGGAGCGAATTACCTACATTCATACAGGACGAACTTCCATGTCGTTATGGGCAGAAATCCATCTGATGACAAAGGAGTGGAAACTCTACCGACATTGTGGTACAATTACACCATGATTCATAGTTTCAACCTCGATTAATGTTTCAAGGTATCCCTATGCCACATAATAGCTAGTCTCCTCAGAGGGTGCCATAAAAATAAGTTGACAAACACAAATTAGTCTTGAGTCTAAGTTAGAGAGTAAGTGCTGAAACTCTGGTCATGGCTTATGTCCCGAAACTATCCTCTAGCAATTTGCTTATAACATCTCTCTATTGAAAGAGGGGAAAAAGAGAGTTGCCAAATCTTCTGTGGTATCAAAACGTCACATTGTACTGAGAAACGAGATGGATCAAAGATAAGGAGTGTCGCCGCAGATGAGAAGCGTCCACTGAATTTCATTGATTTATATGATGTTTGCAATGGTAGATGGCCATGAAAACTCATGGGAACGATCCAAAAATCGATTTTCATTGAGTTAGAATGATTTGAAATTATCTTTCATCGTTGCCAAAGTTGAATTCAATCTTTGCATTAATTTATGGGATTCAATAGAATCTTTTAACCGGGATGGGTTAAGCGGTAATTCCTTCAATTCATCGTGTCAACCCTGGTGGAAAAATTTCGTTGAATTTCGTTCACTTTTCGTACGCTGAGTTTTCATTAAAAATTAGCAGAATTCAATAAAAATCCTCAAACTTCAACAAATCTCAATAGAAAGGACTTTATTTTGTGGACAATTATTGAACTTTATCGAAATTTGGTTGAATTGAGTTGAATTTTGCTAATTTTCAATGAAAACCGAATGAACAAAATTCAACAGAATTCAACGAAATTATTCCACTAGGGAATCCAATTTTAATATAATCTTCCATTATCACACTCACAGAAAGGATTTCTTGAAATGAGAAAATTTTTTCTTGTCGCTGGGACAAAACTCATTTTTTTCTTAAGCCTAGAAAATTTTACTTTCTTAAATTTCTTGATTCAAGTAAAATTTTCTGAGCCCAAGAAAAAAATGAGTTTTGACCCTGCGACAAGGAAAATTTTCTCATTTCAAGAAATCCTTTCTGTGAGTGCACTGAACAAGATAAATGTAATTTGGAAAAAAAGAATAAATACAAACAAAACTGAGCCACCCATAAAACAAAAAACACTTTTCAAATACACTCGAGCAGGATTATTTAAAGTAAATTCACAATTCATCTTCAATGCATTGAAAATGTATTCAAGATATATAAAATGTATTGAAAAAAACATTGATATTTTGCGGAAAAGGATTGAAAATAGCTGTTTTTGTTATATGGGCAGCATGTATGAATTCTGGCCCACTCTGGCGCAGTCTTGAGCCTATTTTGGCAGGATAGGGCCCATGCTGGGCCGGTGTGGGACCCATGGTACATACACGCTAGGGTGTGAAGAAATGAATATATTACGTTCTTAATTGAAATTCATCCATGAAAGTCCATGAGATGAATCATGCTTGAGTTTGTATGTGAAATAAAGCAATGTGAATCAATAAAGATTTCTCGTAACGTAAACGTAACCTACAGCATCATTTGTAGTAGGAAGGAACAAGAAATCATATCGGGTCGGTTTGACTCGTTACCAACTTTCCACTGCATGAACTTGATGTACTTTGTACATAGATTTGATTGTATTCGGTTTACATATAGCTCTGTGTACACGATCTCCCATTCGCTTTTATATGAAATTTTTTCGTATTGTAATTAATTACTTGATTAATTAACCCGAACTCTAATTAGATGTAATGGATTCATCAATTCTTAATCCTGACTTGTGATTCGAACACAAGAAATTCCATGCGAAGATGATGTTTCTGATGAATCGTATTGAAAATACTGATACTATATACTCGTATGTTATTATTATACATATAATATTCAATTCGGATCAAAATCCAGTTCTGGGAAATTTGATTCGATCCTCTCACAACTTCTTTTGCGCACAAAGCATCTTTTAACATAGGATATGATGTTTTTCCACTCAACCTCGTCCATTGTATATCCACATAAAAATTCAAGGAAACGGATTCAAAAGGATTGTACAACTCCAAGAAGTGATGTGACCGATCGCAAAAGAGATTTAATGAAATAAAACTCAAAGAATAGCATTCCTCTCATCTGAAAGCTAGCTAAAAAGTGGATATTCGGTCTTTAATTTTATTCTGGGCTTTATTTCTCCAGTCTTCAATGGTTCGTAAAATGCGCTTCAAGTAAGCTTTTCCAAGGAATTCCTTTGCGAACAAAAGTAGAAGGTGTACTAAAAATTCATCCTGATTGTATTCTAATGAATTGGTTCGTGTAACGAGGATGAAAATGGGAACGAAATGTCACATAGCGATTCTTACAAACATAGAAAATCCTTCTATAAAAAGTCCCCTGGATTGGATATAAATCTGTTAGAATTTACCGATATAAAAATTTTTAGGTTCCGCGAATGCTGACAATAGAATATAGCTTGGCGCAATGTTGACAGGCAAGGCTTGGCAGTCTATAAATATTCAATGTTGATTAACAACAAGAATAACGTTGCAACCATATCGGTGTTCAAGGAATTTCGGTTGTCAGCCCACCATCGATTCACAATTTCGCCAGGCTTGACGCTTGCTAGGCTCATCCTTGTTTCAACATTGACTGAACGATAGATTCTATTGAAAGTGAAACGTGGGTGAATATTGCCACAAACTTTGGATCAGTTTTCAATGTAGCGCCGATCATTGGCAATAGCATGGCTCAATATTGGCATGCTCCTTAATTTCAACTTTTGATGGCTGAATTGCTAGCTAAGTTACCGATCGAGTGTTTCTCGCGAGTAGTGAGAGATGTATACAAGGAATATATAAGACTCAAATAATTCTCTGGAAGAACAGTCAATCGTTCTTTGTTACAGGTTACATCATACAGCTCCTACCGATGATGCATTTTAGCGACAAAAACCATGGAGGTGTTGACAGATAAATCAGGAAAATACAACAAGATACTTTTTATATATTTTTCAGTTGATTAGTTTTCACGGTTTTATCATTGGCGCAACATAAAACCAAGGTGAACTTGTTTATAAAATGTAAATTCTTTATTTATTCTTTCAAATCAATTTCATCCCTTTCAAAGTAATCCCCGTCCGATAAAACGCACTTTTGCCAACGCTTTTTCCAGTCCTCGAAACAGTCGGAATAGCCTTCAAGACCTTCTTCGATTCGGTTTTTATCTCCTCAATCGTGTCAAAACGGCGTCCCCGCATTGACCTTTTGAATTTGCTGGATAGTCAAAAGTCGCACGGAGCCGAATCAGGCGAATACGGTGGTTGCGGAACGATATGAATCGAGTGTGAGCTGGTGCATTATCGTTTGAGACACAAAGCATCCTTCAAAATGGTTTGGGCTGAGCCAAATGATATTCCAACAATGTCAGTGAGCCCTCTAATTGCCAATCGACGATTTTCAAGCACCAAATCTTCGATTTTTTGGACGTGGCCCTCGTCGGTAGACGTTGATGATCGTCCAGAGTGCGGTTCTAGGCCCGCTTTGAACTCGTTGTACCACTTATAAACTCTTTTTGTGCCATAGTTCGATCAGCAAAGGCCTTCCGCAATATCTTCAACGTGTCCGCGCAAGAATATTCGTTCCGCAAACAAAATTTGATGCAAGTTCTTTGCTCAACAAAATCACCCATTGTACAAATCGAAAAATTCACTTTTGGTTGTTTACAAAAACACGTGTAACTCGGAGATAATTAAACCTTTTGATAAACAGACGCTTGGCAAATGTTATAGACAGTCCTACCAACCTAGGAAAATAAAATTTACCTGCCTTCTTGATGCCCGGGAGTTTTAAATGACAATTTCGCCTTACTTTTTGATCACAGTAACAAATTTTTCTATTGTTTGCCAATGATGGTCTATTTCATTGCCATTTTTGCACCGATGATGAATTTCCATTGGAGAAACACATTGATAAATCATGGTATGATGTTATCATTTCAGTGTTGCACCATGCTTGGTTGCCATACTTCGTCTACATTGTGCCATGCTAGCGCGAATGGTAAATTTCTGTACGGGTATCTGATCTGAAACAGTGGGAGTAATATTTATTTCACATTATCAAATGTTTTTGTTAGTTTTTAGTGAGTGTTTAAATGGATAAAATTATGATGTAACAACAATTTCCCGAGGAAAAAGGTTTATGTGAGCTGTGTATGCAAATATCATACATTGGCCATGCAAAAATGTTTTCCCAGAAGAGTGTCGAGGAAAACGCACTCAAATTGTTAAATGCTTGATTGACACAGTGGTGGGTACATCATCAAAGTTCAATTTTGCGAACGATGTTTTGAAAAACCTTTATCGACTTATCTCTTGAATTTCAACAATTTGAAAAGTTTTTTGTAGTGGAGAAGTTTAGTTACAAATACCGCAATGAATTCTGATGTGTTATATTTACTAAACTTAAACTGAAGCGCGTGAAATTTGATTTAATTATAATTGTATTCCAACTAACTGCACGGGTTCTCACTTGCATTAATATCCTTCATCGTGATTAAAATGAAACGAATGATTGATAGTTCATCATTTTGGTGTGAATAATTAACATTAAACGTGCGACTCAATTATCCGCTTTTTTGGGAAAAAATATTCACCGAAAAAAATAATTAGTTACCCTTACTTTAAATTAGTTCCACACGGAGAAAAATAAAGTTTAGAAAATTACTACGTTCCTACTAAATTGGCAAGATACGAGAAAACATGACTGTAATTGTTACACAGTGTAGTAAAAATCTGTACTTGATCATCTGTAACGTTGCATGCTCATGCTAAAGAGTGTCAGGCAAACCATTCATTTTTACTACATTGTCTATCAATAAAAGTAGTATTTTCTCGTATCTTGCCAAATTAGTAGGGAATGTAGTAATCTTCTAAACTTTATTTTTCTCCGTGCAACAACTAGATACAGTTGTTGATATTTGGATATCTAAAACGGGCGTTGGCTCAACTAAATTGAAATTTAATTTCTCTGACTGTAGTTGATGTTACTAATTTGAAGTTGCCTTTTACTACCAGCTTTTATTACCGGCTTCTATTCTTTTATTACTCGGAACTAATTTTCACAACTAACTTCAGTTCATTCGGTCAAATAAATAATTTTTTCCAGTGTTTTGTTTATGAAAAAAATAAATAAGAAATGCTATGATAGCCATTTTTTAGCTGGAATAACAAAAGTTATTGCTATGGTAATTAAAATTCACCCATTACAGCAATAATTTAGCCGTTCAAATGTCAAATACACGAAGTAACTACTACAGCTAATTCCTAGTCACTATAGCGAATTGGTTTTTCGATATCCAGTCCAACTTTTCAATACGGCCGCTTGCTCTCTTCCTCATTTGAACGGTTTTCGCCTTACGTTGGGGAAAGAAACTGAGTGGCCTTATCGAAAGATTGCACTGCACTAGAAACCATATCTACTCCTGCCATCTTTGGAATTATTCGCGTATCTCGTTTCGGGAGAAGGATGGTTGTCTCTTGCAAAATGAAATCTAATCACCTTCGATAACTCATAAATTTTGTGAAGAACAAATAAATCGGAAGAAATATTTACTCCACTGTTCACATTAAAAACTTTTGTGTTAGAAACAGTCCACCCAAAATTCGTGTTCAAAATCAATACACAGTTGGGAATTTTGTGTTAAATTCAACACATTCCACATGTCGCAAACGGTTCACACAAATTTTTGTGTCGATTCAACATAATGTGTTTGCGTTAGCCAGTAACCGAAGCTGGATGTAAATAATATGACACAAAAGGATACTGATTAAGATTGGAATTTGATTGGAATTTTCGATCGTGTAAATTCAACACATAAGTACTGTCAAATGACATTCAAAATAAATACTGAATTCACAGATGAAGTGTAATTCATGGATTTTTTTACGTAAATGAAACATAAGAATGAATTGAAAAAAAATAGTTCTTCAATAAGAATGGAACACGGATCGTCGAGACCAGACGTTAGAGCTCTATCAAACTCAGGCCACCACCGGTCACTTGAATGGTGGTACTTTCTTTGCGTATATCAACTTGCACTCGATCTTCAAATTTGAATATCTAGGAAACTAAGTCACATTAGAATGGAAGCCGAAACCGAAATGAATGAATAGTTTCTCCGACGAGTACCAAAGTTACGCGTATATAGACCTTTCATCAAAAAGTAGCTCCCATCACTGGCGATCTCCCCTTGGTAGTTGAGAATAACACAATTTATATGTTGAATCTTCAGTTGAATAAAATTTATGACATTCTTACACTTTTCTCTACTTCCTTGAATGATTTTACATTATAAATCAGTTGAGACCTGATTACGCAAGGAGCGTCTGTAGAAGTTACACATGTTTGTATGGAATATTTAACAGGAAATTCATAACACACGGATTTTCTAACAGATTTACACAAAATTTCCAACTGGGTACACACGAAGAAAAATAATTCACTGTGTTAGCTAAGAATTAGCTGTGGTAGCTATTCCGTGTACCTGATATTTGGATAGCGATAAAAATTGCTGCAAAAGCTAAATTTTAACTCCGATAGCAATAACTTTTTGTGCCAAAGCTACCCAGGTAGAAATATTCTATTAAATCCTATTACAAATGGTGAAATTTCTGATTGAATATCATTGAACCCTATTCATTTTCCCATTCGTCAATGAGATTTTATAGACTATTCGTAACAGAGTAAAGAATAGCTACCACATCTACTTTTCAGCTATCCAAATATCAACCACATCATTTCTTTCGTGCAGATGAGTATCAAATTGACAGATTTCCAGTGTAAATTCAACACTTTTATGTCAATATTCAACATAAATTTCGAGTGGACCGTTTGGGACATGCACGTGTCTTAAAAATGCACAAAATTTTCTATTATGAATTCTTCTTTCAGAGAATTTCGTCTTGTAATCACCTTATATGTTTGAATCTAACCCAATCGTAATTCGTTCATTCTGAAAGGGGATAAGAATAGTTATAAAAATATAATTAATTTCCCTTGCCACCCATTGTCGCTCGTAGTTTCCGAGTTCATTAAACGATGGGCATGTTTTGTTATTGCGAGATCAGTGAAGTTCACAAGAGAGATCCGCTCAACACCGCTCATCCAATTTTTGTTCTCCAGATTTAATTATTCATATTCTCTAAAGAACATCCATTGTACAAAATCTTCTATTCAAACTTCTTTAATGAATGTCACTCCAGAATCAGTATCATCAATGATAATAATCTAAGTTTTCTCTAGACATAATGAATATAGTTACAGAAAGTAATTAAGATGGGAAAAAAGCAATTTATACCTCACTTCTACGTTATGTTTTATCAAGGCAATACGAGGAGAAAATATCTTTGAGAACTTGGATGGAATAAAAAATAGTGAAGAACATTCATCAGCAATGATATCAGCGAAGTAGGGATTCGCTAATTGTCCGAGCACGAAGGATTTCTGCTTGAATAGAAGAAGCTATTATTATTCTGAAATGAACGGTATTCGTTCTGATTCGAAAAAGAATGAACATTGTTATTGAAATGTTTTGTATGTCTGTTTTGGAATGGAATCTATTCATAGCTTTGGATTTATAACTTCGGAAATAGTTAGGTTGGGATTGAATGTACAATTTCAATAGAAATATTATCGATGGATGTTCGGTTTATGTGACCCCCTTCAATCCGATGAAGCTGATGCTAGCAGACGTAAACTAGCAGACCGCGTTTGTAAATTGAAGTCATGTGAATTTGAATTTTTCTAAAATAAATATTCTTAAAGATTACGATTCAAAAATTTCATTGGTTCCGGTTTCATCATTCTACGACAATTATACGATGAACAAAAGTGCAAGTCTGCTAGCTCAAATCTGCTAGTTTCAGCTTCATTTCAATTCGGGTACTGGACAACCCACTGATCTTCCTTCTCAAGCTTGGGTAGATCATAAATATCTATCAGTCATTATTCTATTTTTACACGGGGAGGAAAAAATAGCTGCAGAAACTACTTGAATAGTCCATTTTCGACCATCTATTTGAGTAGCTGCTGCAACTACTCAAGTAGATTGTCGAAAATCGACTATTTAAGTAGTTTCTGCTGCTATTCCTTCCCCTCTGTGTAATATTCTTGTTCTTGTTCTTATGCATTTAACAGGAATGTTCAGATAATATGTTGCTGAATGGAAAACGCTTTTTGATCCTTTTTCTTCAATTGCGCGGAGAGGAAAAAATAGTAATATTTACCATGCTAACATAGTACTCGGTCTTATTCCATATAAAATCGTGAATCTTACTAGGTGAAGATAGAATCCTTTACCATCTCCCTTGTGATAATTACTATGTAGTACAGTGATTATTACCATGCTACATAGTAATTATGACAAGAAAAATGGTGAAGAATTCTATTCTCACACAGTAAAATTCACGATTTTGTATAAAATGACACCGAACACTATATTAGAGTGGTAAATATTGCCATTCTCTTCTCTCCGTGTAGAATAATAGACATTATTTCACCATCTGACTTCGTATTTGATTTCTATACACGGAGAGAATTAAATAATAAACATTGCGATGTGAACACGCCGCTGATTGAGTTGCTATCATGAAAAATCACATAAGACGTAAACGAAACATCGTAATCGTTACGATGTATTCTCCTTTGAAAATTTCACATTGGAATCGTTACTATTCGATTCTCCCCGTGTAGAAATGACGTATGGCATAATTCTTTCACCTCTCACATCCAAAATCTGCTTCCCTCGATACTTTAAAGGTACAGGGGGAATTCAGAAACTCCATAATGGTGAACTAATCGTCAGATCGCGGATCACACCAACAAGAGTACAATTCCATGCGATAACATCATCACAAATGGTACGGAATTCGAGGAATCTTGTGAGCAAATCTCTGCTTCGAACAGTTTATTATCTCAAACGTACGACGAACGAGGCGTATGGAATTTTTTCTCCTTGAACTCTTCCCAGCCACTGCCATAAATCAATGCGGAAAATATATCAACCGTGAACGAAAAATTTCCGCATCAAATATGAGAATCTAGGTTAAGAATGCACTTGGGAAAAGATATGATGAAATTTTTTTCAAGCTACTGAAAATTTATTGTGAAGATAGATCACTTCTCCAGGAAATTAATGCAGGTAGCATGAATGAGAGGATTATCCCACCATCAACAACGTTCTGGATGAAAGATAAGTTGCGTGTAACGGTGAAAGAAACGTTCTGGAATCACATTATTATTGTCATTTTCACAAAAATAATAACTTATTCTTGTAAACAAAGGGTGCTAGAATTGGTAAATTCTGATGCATGGGCATAGCTTACGGCTAAAATAGAGCATTTTCTCCACTCGACAGAATTTCATTTGAGGCTTCCCTAGTAGAAATGCTCTAGTTATTGACAAGTTTTGCAACGCTTAACTAGCCAAAAACTAGACGCTTGCAAGTGCCTCGTAAGGTTCTGGTGAGGTACTGGCAGTATCTAGTATCTGGCTAGTTAACCCTGAACGGCCACACCTCATCCAGGCCACATAACGGCCACATGGGGTAATGCTGAAAAACCTGGTGGGACAAGATGTGTAGATGTTTTGAGACTTTGAACTAATTGTATCGTTGACTAGTTCTTCAATATTTCTAATGGTTCAATTTGGTTAATTCATAGATGGCGTTCTAGAAACTGGTCATATAAGTCAAAATTCAGGAAAAATTGCTTTTTTTGCAAAAAAAATTCACTACTCCGCCATTTTACAATATTAACGACTAAAACTCCAGGGTCGTCTGCACAATATATACCACTACCACAAAAAAATAAGAGTGTCCACCAATTATTAAAAAAGTATATTTATTTCGCGAAATTACTGGGAAGAAAAATGAAAAAAATTACAAATCATGAAATTGGCTGTTTTTGCGTTTTATGAGATTTTAAATACATATTCATTATTAGGAACGTGAAAATACTATGTAGGCTTACTATGTAGTGAAGGCACACCTCACACATGTTCATCACCGGCAAATGTTGTTTGTTGTATTTATTTGAAAGGTTGGAGACCTCTAATTCCACTTTTTCTAAGCCTGGGGTAACTATTCAACCCGTATGGCCGTTAAGGGTTAAGCGTTACAAAACTCGTCAATAACTAGAACATTTCTACTGGGGTTAGTTTTTGAGTTGTCAACATTTTAACAATTTTTTGGGAAGTCTGAATATCTTATAAATATATGTCACAAGCTATTCCAAGTACTCAAAAACATTTCCCCTCCAAAAATAACTACTGCACAGAGAAAAGTTTCTATCAAAGATTACTATATTTTTATGATACTTGTGGGATATACTTTATTATGAAGCTCAGAACTGTATTTATTTCAAATGACACAGGCCTGCGAGGTTTTCCCCCCTTGGAACTGGTGACCATTTCCCGGAGTAATTTGCTGTATAGAATCCGAATGTGTAGAATGATTTTCCCAAGGTTCATATACCCTGGCGAAAATGAAGCGTGCTCTGAGCGTCGATATCCGCCAAATCACTTTCCAAAGGTTATCTATCTCTCTCCGAATATGTCGTGTAGAAAGAGATAGATAACTGCTAGAGAGTAATTTGGTGGATATGCACGCTTAGAGCTCGCTTCATTTTCGCCAGGGTATGGATTGAATATGGTTTATATATGGATCATTTTTACTAGGGATGCTTATATACTTGTGTTTCATAATGACATAATCAAATATATCCCAAAAATAAAATATAAATATGGTAATGAAATTTTTACAGTGTGCTTAATAAAACAGAAATTGTATATTCGAATATACAAATCAAAGTAGGTTCTCATTCAAGCGAGTGTGCTAATTCTGCCCCGAATGATTGGTCAGAACATTGTATCCCGATGCGCAACAATCTTTAATCGTTTCCAGTTATTTTATACCAATGAAAGAAAAAATAAAAAAAATGCACTTGAATATGAATTCGGTACCAGTACATGTGAATCAATACAAAAATGAGAGCGTGCAATGAGAAACACAACTCGTTTTCAATTTGATTTGGAAATTCGATGTACTTTGTGCATGGGATCGTAAAAGGTATATCGAGTTGTTTTCATTACAAGAGGAATTTCAATAATCTGAAAACATTCACATCAAAAGGATCGAATTCTCGCTTTGAAAATAATTCTCAATTTCGTTCTGCGTGTTCAGAAATTCCGGGAGTTCAGAAGGGTAATTAATCACTTCTTCGCGTTCATCAAATTTATAATAATCAGAGGTATGTGTCAGAAGATAGAATCCTATTATCATGGTGGATATCATTATCAAGCTGAGTTACTTCCATTCACCCGTTACGCTATACTTGGGCTTTCTGTTTCCGCCATGATTCACTGCACTCTGAATTGCGTGAATACAAGTGCAACCACCATGCCAGGGAAACCGAGCCACCTGTATATCTTTCTGGTGACCGGGAATTCTTGTGACAGATACATGACGCGAAGAGAGCCTGTATTATTGTATTATGATACAAACTCTTCATTCAAGTGTGCGGTTTTTCTCGAACATTATAGAATTATGATGATGTGATTCAATTCTCAAAGAATTTTATGTCATTCAAATGAAAATGAATGGAAAAATATGACATCCTTGACATTGATTTCTTTGTTTTGCTTCGTATATATCAAAGTACAGCCTTAAGAAAAAAATAGTGGGTTTTCAAACAAAGAATTTGATGAAATGGATAGAGAAAGTAAAGAATGGAGGAGGAGGTCAATGAAAAAAGAAATCTTTTGAAACATGTCGTTAAAAGAAGAAGTGATCTGATAAGACACACGTTAAGCCATGATAATTTATTGAAAACGATATTACAAGGGAAAATGAATAGTAAAACTTGTAATGTTCTTGAAGTTTGAATCGTTTATCGAAACGAAACGAAAATTCCAACTTACAAAATCTGATAAATAATTGGTGTCAATCTCCTCGAATTAACTCTTTAGAACTGGAAAATTTTGGGTCTTTAAGGTGATACCAGCGCCGAGACATTAGCCAAATTTGTTCTGACATTTTATTCGAAAATGAAGCAATAAAATGTCAGAATAAATTTGCCTAATATCCCAGCGCTGGTATCTCCTCAACAGTTGAGTATTTCGGTATTCGATTCCTGGTTCGTTTCAATACCAGGTATACCAGTATGAAATGAGCGTTTTTTGTGAAAATTGAATACTAATTGCGAATGGGAAAGTTGAAAAAATGTATTCAAAGTTTCTGCACAAAGCTTTCTACACATTTTGACCACCTTCCTGGAATTTTGTGGATACCACGCCGACAGAAATGTTCGTCTTTTGAAGCAAACCCATCAGACACCCAATTCTCGACTTCTTCTTCTACTCAGCCAATGCGTGTCCCATCGATGAAAGCAAATGGTAGTCGGAAGGGGCCAAGTCTGGTGAATACGGCGGGTGGGGTAGCAACTCCCAGCCAAGTGCTTTGATTGTATCCTGAACCGGTTTCGGTTTGTGTGCAGGTGCATTATGGTGTAATAAAATTACTTTGCCGTTTCTTCTGGCCCATTCTGGTCGTTTTTCGATCGATGCACGGTTTAATTTGATCATTGGTTGTCTGTAGCGATTAGTATTAACAGTTTCACCAGGTTTTAGAAACCCATGATACAGAACACCTTTTTGGTCCCACCAAACACAGAGCATTGCCTTCTTGCCGAATCGATCTGGTTTTGCAGTCGATGTTGATGGTTGTTCCGGATTAACCCATGATTTTCTCCGTTTAGGATTCTCAAAATCAATCCATTTTTCATCGCCAGTAACAATTCAATGCAAAACTGATTTTTCTCCGTGTCTTCGAAGCACATCTCACAATTGTTTTTTCGGTTTTCCATCTGTCTTTCATTCAATTCATGTGGCACCTATTTTCCACACTTTTGGATCTTGCCCATAGCTTTCAAACGGTCAGAAATTGTTTATTGTGCAACATTTAACATTACTGCCATTGGCTTTTGACTCAAAGTATCATCTTCATCCAATATTGCTCGCAGTTCGGCGTCTTCAAATTTTTTTGGTGGTCTTCCACGTTCTTCATTTCTCACATCAAAATCATTATCTCTGAACCGTTGAAACCATCTTTCGCATGTTGCTTCTGATAGAGCATGATCATCATATGCCTTGACAAGCATTCGATGCGACTTTGCAGCACTTTTCTTCAAATGGAAACAAAAAATTATTGCTCTCCGCAAATCATCACTTTCTGGTACAAAATTCGACATTCTTACCACGATAGAAAAATATAATGTTGTTTTGTTCAAAGACTTGAAACACAACATAACAAAAATTAAGGCTCGTTCACAAGAAATGTTCCCTATGGACACATTTGTATCTTAACGCTCACTTCATACTGGTACACCTGGTAAACGATTCGAACTTCAGCAACAAAACTTGTAAAGGTAGACCTAGATTAGGTTATATGAAACAAATTATACAAGATAAGGGCTGTCGTAGATATGTAGAAATTAAGCGTTTGGCGAATAATAGACAGGGTTGGAGGATTCCATCAAACTAGTCATAAGACTGATTATTACCCCATGATCATGATGATGAAGTTTAATTTGAATTCTAACTGTTGAATAAAAATTCATCTCCCCAATTTAATTAGTTTAACCTCGATCCTATTCGGGTTCCGACGATAATCGTCACACCATTTGAATCTAATGAGGGAAATCTTGCTTAAATGAAGAATTTATGAAAGATTCCATATCAAAGATTTTAGATCATGAGATTTTGAAATATCTGAACGGCATTTCACTCTCCATCTAATTATTTGATGATCTCGGTGCTCATTGCGCTCGCATTTTCATACCTTGTATAATGCTCACTCTACTCACTATCTAATTGTTTCAACTGAATTCTGGATCACCAAAAACGAAAACCAATTCCACCCTAGGGTGCTAGCTGCATCTTCTTTCAAAACTCCCAATATCTCCAATTTCTGTACAAAATTTGATCCATGATGATAATTTAGTGATAAATATTTTACAAAACCTTGCTATCTCATTCAGAAATATCTTCCCCGAATCATCAAATTCCCTAATTTTCCAGGAATTATTTTATACGCTATTTGGGAGTGAATCCAATATGTGTCTCTACCCCGTTACAAATAATCTATAAAATCTCATTGACGAATGGGAAAATGAATAGGTTTCAATGAAATTTAATAATGTTTAATCAGAAATTTCACCATTCGTAATAGGATTTGATAGAATATTTCCACCTGGGTAGATACTTTGAAAAAAATTGTTGCATAATTCAACGAAACTCATGTGATTTTAATCCCATTTACTTTCGCATTATCTCGCACCCTTCGCACAAAGAGACGTACATTCCAAGAATCACCTGTTGGCAAGAGATTCAATAAACTAAAAGATGCGGAAGAAAGCTTCTGCGATCGATCTATATGCTTTTAAGGAGATTATATAGCATTGGATGAATCCGTAAAGATCTTTGGACCAGAAAGACATACTCGAGGGATCGAAGAACCGCAAGAGGACAGCCCGCGTATCATTTGGTAATTCTTTTCATATGACCCTACGAAGGAACTGTTGGAACATTCAGATCTATATTCATGTTTATAGGTGTATTCGGATCCATTCGCATCTAAAATTTCATCAAAGTAATCTAATCCATTATTGGCGTACGTGATAGATTTCTAAAGAGATCCATGTGAGCAAAAAGTAAAAGAGAAAGATGAAATGTTAACGAAAAATGCATTTCTGTTCCAAAATAGAGTTGTGATCTGAGATTATCGAAAATGAGAATTAATACATATATCGAATGGGTATTGGATTTTGGTACACGCGGAGAAAAGTTATCTAAAAAAATACTACACTTTATAGTAAAGTAGGGACAAAATCACATTTGGGGGTAATGTATTATATTTTGTCATTAAAATTACTATACTTTCTATTGAAGAATGACAGAGTTCTGTCATTTATTGATGAACAATATAGTAATTTCAATAACAAAATATAATACACAACCCCAAAATGTGATGTTGTCCCTACTTTACTGTAGAGTATAGTAATTTTTAAAATAACTTTTTTCTGCGTGTATCTGAAGAGCAGGAATGATAGGTACGAAACGAGCCAAAGACCAACTCCTCGTCTGAATATATCGGATCAAACACCAAACAACTTTCGCTCGAAGTTTTGTCATGTGTGAGAATCTACACAGATCTGTTGAAATTCAGCAGATCTGAACCTTTTTTCAATTATTCTTCAGTTCATTCTAAACCAAACCAATAACAAGCAAGTATCTCAGTTATTCGAACCAAATTATGATATTGAAGTTACAAGAAACTGATATTGCTGTAATTTGACAAACTCTTGTGGATTCTCAGATGACAGTTTGGTATCTTCATTATATTACAAAAATCAGTGCTCGTTGGATGGTGAGATACCCATTAATGTTTGTTCACACTTTGGAACACCCATAAAAGCGAGTATGATACTCAATTACGCTCAAGATATTCACACTTATAAAATTTCTGCTTGAATTTTAATGTTTGTACTGGAAGTCGGTTCAAAATACATATTACTTTACATTTTACATTAAACTCAATGCAGTTGAATATGAAACTATATCTGGTGGTTCAATTTTTCTGTATATCAAATGTTAATGTTCAGGTATATAAAACTAAATTCATTTATACGATCGAGAACAAAATTTCTTATGAGTTTGACAGTGGTGGTATATAAAAATTATACTAAAAAATTATCACGCTGGAGGAAAAGATTAATTGAGACAAACAATTATTGCATCCAATAGTATCTACACTCAGAGAAATCTATAGTCATGGCAACTATGTGAGAGGATAACTATTTAGTTATACTTTTTCCAACTCTTTTTATAGTTAATGCAACTACATAAATAGTTTTCATTACTATACACAAGTTAGTATAATCATTTATATAGTTGTGGATACTGAATATGAACGGTTGTCCTCAAATAGTTGATGTGACTATTTGAATTTATCTCAGCGTATGAAATATTTCTTTAGATCAATGAATGAAATTGTTTTTCAGTTGATGAAATATTTCATTCGGTCAAAGAACATTTCATTCATTGGAATAATATTGAATTGGTTCGAAGAAATATTTTATAGATACCAATGGATAAAATATGTTCTTGCCTCAATGACTTTGTTTTTTCAGTATATTTATTTTCAAAGACCCCCGTAGAAAAGTTATCTCTGTTCATTTCCATAAACTTGCCAAATTTCCATGTTCTTTTCCATGTTTCGAGGAAAGAATAGGGAAGAGAACAAGGAAATTTGACATGAACAAGGAAAACTTTCCTAAGGGCCTGGACTTTGAACAACGTAAATGAATATTACAACTTACACGGAGGAGAATGTAGGTCAGAAATGTAATAATCTTTAATAGAAAATTGAAGAGTATTTCTTGAAATCTGAGAATACTTCTTAAGTTTGTAATGAACATAAAACGGTTCACATTTTTGTTGAATATTACTTGAGAAACAATGAAAAACTATCAATACTTACCAGACAATAGAAACAAATATGAACATTCCAAAAGTCACGCATGAAATTTTACAAAGTGAATAACAACATTCCGAAATTTCGAATGTTTATATTAGGAATGTTCATATTAGCTTCTAAGATTTGTTGAATTAATATTTTTCTATTGTTTTTGAAGTAATATTCAACAAAAATGTGAACCGTTTTATCTTTATTACAAATTTAAGAAATAGTGTCAGATTCTAAGAAATATTCTCCAATTTTCTATTAAAAATGACTATATTTTCGACCTGTATTTTTCTTTGTGTAGACTTCTGTGTATCTCGTGTATGCGTTGTTAATCGTTCGATTTTATAATTTCTATACTCGTGAGATAAATATTTTGATTGACAATGAAAATGTATCACTTTTTCAAATGAAGACCGAGGAGAAAAATTTTACAACTTCTTTTTTCTCAGTGAAGTGTAAAGGATATGCATACTTGATTTATCTTTATATACTAGAATATTTCATATTCTCGAAGAATCCTGGGTGAATCTCCAAGGATTCATTATCAATCTCTTCCAAAACCATTTACTTGGAACTTGCTTGCGCTATGTGAATTTCACTTCAAAACTCTATCATTGGATACTTCGAAGACAAATGGCATTTTCTTCAGTGCAATTTTATTTGAACCATCCCATGGAAGATCGAATGTCCCTTCTCTCAAAAGTAAATACTCCTGGATCGCAGAACTCTATATTTCTAATAAATATACTCCTCGATTCAGATGGAAAAACGTAACAACTTCTGTATCAAAAAATCCCTTCAACCACATCTCACTTTTGTCTTGAAAATATCTTGGAAGATGGTTTGAAAATGTTTCCAGGAACGTTGACAATGTATCTTTCACATTTCACAAATATCTTCTTGAGTTGTTTGAAATTTCTTGTATTGTATTCTAGTTTGATGCATGAAAAAATCATACATCATCCATGTAGTTATGAAAAAAAGGATCAATCTATATACCAAAGCTTTCCAACATCCTTCAACACCTAATTTTTCTTTTTTATGAGGAAAATTTGAAATGTGTGTCATCTCTCCCTGTTTTACCTTATATCAAGAAAACATTGTTCCACAACTTTATTCTTCTTTCATAGAGTGACGAAGATACAAAGTTGCATTTTATGAAAGAATTGACTATCATCATAACTTTTGTACACTTGCAATGATTTTTCAAGTGCTTAGCAAGTGAAATAGAGATGTTATTTTTAAAATAACTAGGCACTTTGTGGAATAAATTCCCTGCGAATAAGTAGTAGATATCCACAAAGCTTTATTCGATGGAAAAGTTGACTGATATATTGGGAGTGCAGTGAGTTTCCTCTACTCTAATTATCATGAACTATTGGTACGATAGATACTTCACAGAAATTTATTGTCAAAAATTACTTCAAAAATTTGTCATATAATAGGCCATTCGATTCAAAATCACATCAAATAAGGAGTAAACTGTACTCTAGAAGTACTCTGTTCCAAATTTCACTTTTCATGTGTATCGATAAAGTGTAAATCGTTCATTGGAACCACGATGTAAGAAGAATAGGTGTGTTATCTTTTGTATGTGTTGTGAGATTTTTCTGTCCTAGTTTTTGATTTTGCCACTACGAAATTCGAGTAGCTAAGGCCAAAAAAAAGCGGTGAATTCAAATTAGATGTTAGAAATACTAATCCAAATTGATCAAGACAGAAATTAAAATCGTATTATAAGACATAACATTTACAGAGGGAAGTTATTTTTCATTTGAACTTGATTTTATTTTAAAAAATCGAAATTTATCTGGCCTTCACGACACTTTCGCCAACTGGTGGCGAAATTGGAACTAGGACAAAGCCTGCATCAAAAAATGTTCACACCGACAGGGAAGATAACACACCTATTCTTCTTACATCGTGATTGGAACGAATTTTCAATTGAATATGGGAAAATCTCATGCACTCTATTGAATTGAATATACCTATCAAGTATCCTCTGAAAAAATATGAAAATACACGTTTTAGTTTTTTCTCATAAAAAAAATGATTCAAACTTCATGAATATTTTCATATATGCTCAGTTCACATTCGGATACGCGATATTTAAATCATATTCTACTTTGTTCTTGGGGATAATTTGATTTTAAGGAGAACAAGACAAAATTCATTAATTCTGGAAAGGCCCCTTGAATTTCAACTTCCTCAGGGCTCCATCAATTTTTTGATCTGGTCCTGCGTGATATTAAATGGAGCTATTCTCCCCACTACCAACATTCGACTATATGTGCAACATTTTTGTTTCAACGGAATACACGCCGGTGTAGGTTAGTTCGTTGTTATTATAGGCGATAGGTAGGATCCAGATTCAAATCTCTTCTGCACTTCAAAAATTTTATCATTGAATGTTCAAAAGAGATTTGATGCGCGTTTCCGATGATGGCTGTTCCCTAAGCGGCAATCAAGATCCCGCATAACCTGGGAGACGGAAATAATTTTTTTGAATGAAAATAATTTTGTCGATTTCACGTTCATTTAATGTAATTCACGTAATCTAATGTTCATATAGTGTTTCATATGTGGGTCTCGTATATTTTTATTCACACGGATTTTCACTTGATTTTTATCAAGTCCATCATGAACAACCTACTAGACTTTTCCTTGCGGATTACAGATTATTTTTCACATCTATATTGAGGAAATAAATACCCATCGCAGAGAAATAAGAGGAAATAAGAGGTAAAAAAAGTACAAATAAGAGTGCAGAACGATCAAGATATTTTTGAAAAAATTACATTGGATACAAGATTCATTTGATGATTTTGGAATCGGATATTCAATCGTAATACAGATGAAATAAAATAAGTGAATCTTATTACATGGAATAAAACATCCTCGTTAATACACCAAGAAGATTTTATTCAAATTCAATGTAAGATATTTCAAGAGAAATAAAGTATTTTCAATTGGATATTTGTCAGATTGATTAATTGTACTTGAGCGATACTTTGCTGATCGTATAAATCGAATTCCGTGAAATTGGAGTCTGTAGAAGTATCAAAAGGGAAACTCTTTCATCTAAGGTAGAGAAAGTCACGTTCAAAGAACATTATGAATCCTCTCGTATAATGAGAGAAAAAAAGAAGAAAAATAAGATAAATTCCCGAATGAATAAATCACTTCGGAAAAAGCGATGCAGTTGGCGATTGATCACACAAGCCCATAAAAAGAAAAATTTTCTCTCCTGAGTATGGAACAACGATTCTCCGAAAGGTTCCGATTGGCTGAAACTTATTTTGAATTTAAAAGGAATATATCTGCACGGAAAAACAGGAATACTCGCAGCAGCTACTCATATAATCGATTTTTCGACCATCCACGAAAAGTAGTTACGGCAACTACTTACTCAGACAAGCAAAAATTTGTTTTGTCTACAAGATTTCCACTAGATATCTTAAAGATGTCTTATGCAACTGTTTTCATTGTCTTTAAGACATTTTCGGTAAGTAATCCAAAAGACGTATAAAAGAGATTTGAAGACATGTTTTAGATTTTTCAACCGAAGATATACCTTGAAGATAGTGAGAATGCACGGAGAAGAAAAAAATAGTTGCAGCAACTACTTAAATAGTCGATTTTCGACCAACTACTTGAATAGTTACTGCAACTGCTTAGTAGTCAGGACAACTAACTCGATAGTTGCATCAACTAACAAAAATACTTCGTAAGTTGCCAGATATTTACGTTGGTTAGTGCAACTATCATGTCAGTTGAGGCAGCTAACGTGATACTTGTCCTGACTACTGAGTAGTTGCAACGACCATTTGAATAGATGGTCAAAAATCAACTATTTAAGTAGTTGCTACAACTATTGCTCTTCCTCCGTGTGGTTGCATAAGACATCTCTAAGACATCTTTGAGACAAGCAAATTATTTGTGCTGTCTGGGCAGTCATTGAGGCGAATACCACACTGAGAGGATTTTATTTGAAAGATTACCGTGAAATTTCAACGATCAAGGAATAAGCAGGAATTTTTCTAAGTATTACTTTGTATTTTGTAAAACTTATAAAAAAAATCACTCTCAACTGTTTAAAAACTCTCTCATTTTCATAGCCTGCACAGTAATTTTTACAACAAAATTCTTCCAGTGCATGCTAGTAAGCGTGACTACACTCTCAACTAACACTGTACTTGCCGCACCCAAAAAAAAGTAATCTAGGAATGAGGGAAAAATCCCTTTGAATCAGAAAAGATATTCCACTTTTGTTCTCTTCTCAAATTGAGAATATGCCTCTACGATTGAGAGTATTTTGAAAAAATGAAAACCGAACAGATGAACATTTTTTCATCACAAAGACTCATCCTCTCAAATGGAGAGGATTACTCAAGGGTATGCAACTTTATAGGATGACCTCAAACCGCATTTCGATTACAGTCATATTTATTCATTTGAAGGTGAGTCGATCAGGGGCTGAAACAGCAATAGCAGTCCGTTATAGGGACAGAACCTTAGTATCATCTCATCAGTTCGAATTATGAAAAATCAACAGTATTTCAACAATAAAGCATCAGAAACAACTCTAAAACTGAATCAGTCCAACTGATAATTCGATTTCCGAATTGTTCTATGCTTTATTGTTGGCGTATTGTTGATATTTCAAAATTTGAAGTAACTAGAATAATTTTGAGTTTATCCCGGTATACCAGACCACCATATTGATTTTTAGTTTGCATGAGTATTTATTTAGGAAATGGCGCACAAATAAGGTTCGATTGAACTCATTGGAGTTGCAACCCCTGGGAATACTTTTGATGCCATGTATCAGAGGAGAAGTTGCATCCAAATGAGAGGCATATTCTTCTTTTGATATCAATTTTTTTTGAGCGTACAAATACTGAATAGTTGCCATTACTACTCATCCTGGATGGTCAAAAATTGACTACGTGAGTAGCTGCTGCAAGTATCCTTTTTTTTCCGTGTAACAGGTGAGTTTTTCATAAATACCATTTTTAGCTCGAGAAATGGCTGTTTAGCGAATTATATCCAAAAGGTTTTCCCCCGTAATTCAAAATAATGATTCAGATGAAAATAAATGTACTCAAAAATATTCATGCGAAACTTGTTCTTGAAATGTTGAATTTTCCAAGGAAGAGGGAAAAGTCTATCGAATCACGATGAAAAATTTCAAAATTATGTTCCAGAATGTATAAAATCAACTTTCCTTTCAGGGTGACAAAAATATATCAAAATATTATTGAATTCCCCCTGGTGTCAAGATCAAATAAGAATCTTGAGCATCATAAATACAAAGGCGAAGAAGTGAAATTTCCTTGCAGAATGCTACTTCAAAACGTATCGCGATAATCTGTGGAATAACTGTCACAGTAATATCATTCAACTAGAAAAAAAAAATATCCCATTACTAACTAATTCAAGCGTGATATTAAATTAATATCGGATTCGACGGAATTACAGCAAAGTTCTCTATTTAATAAAATCTTCAAATCGTTATTGCATAATCTCCATCATATCTCGTTATTGAAGTTTTTAATATTGAATTCCATTCTATTCAAACGGAAATACCATTTGCGAGAAAATAGCGATTTTTCCGGATAAATTCATATAATCGAATGAATTCTCATGAGGAATTAAATTGTAATTTTATTATCCATTCTGGAATAGCACATTGAATGTTATTATATAACGTATTCGGTGGAATCAATATTACATACCTTCAATTGACCTCTACATCAATGTTCACATACGTAGAATTCATACGGTTGAAAAATTCGTTGCGGATCATTGTAAATAATTCACATTTATGGTCATATTATAACGCTTCTGTACTCAATATGATGAGGTTGCTTCAATGTATGCATGGAGTAGACATTATAATGTTGTCATTATATGATGATGACGTGTACGAACTCAAAAAAACCAATTATTTTGATTTAATATCCATTGTTTTATTGTAATGCAAACAATATTCCACTTTTTTGAAAAAATACGGTTCAAATTGAAAGTAACGGCTCTTCTCAGTTATTTTCTTGGATCATCAGCAGCTCATCGGAACGTCAGTAATCATCGTTTACAGGGTTACTCAATTCAAATCATGTTCTAAATTTCATTTCAATCTGGAACTATACTTTCTCGATTAGGAGCAAGAGTGAGAATATTGTATCCGTTATATATGTAAAACAACGACCCAGGTACACTGTAAAAAAATTTCACCGGAAAATTCCAGTACATGTACTGGAAGTCATTAACCTGTACATGTACCGGAAAATTTCAGCACATTTGTACTGCAAAAATTCAGTGCAAACGTTATGGAATTCCCGCATCAAAACTGGAAATTTCCTGAACCTCGGTACTGGAATTTTTCAGTACACGAGCTGGACTTTTCCAGGACATGTACTGGAAAATTAATGCTGAAAATATCCATGAAAATTGAAAAAAAATTGCTCACGCAAAGTGATTTTGCAGGGTCCTTGTGTTCCAAGATGATTGAGAAACTTTTGATCGTTCATTTGGATGGACAGAAACTCATGTCTACCTAACAGGATTTGAACCCACACTTTTCTACCTGCCTACCAACTGAAACCTAAGACCTAACCGATGAGCTATAGCGCGACATGTTGGAAGGCCAGCTTGGGTTACTACATATGCTTCATATCTAGAACACAAGAGTATAAGTCTTGGAAAAACCTCATATATCAATTTTATTGGCTACAATTACAATTATTATTCAAAATCTCAATCAGGAAATTTTTAATATAAAGACTTGAAATTTTTCCTGCCAGAAATGACGAAGTCCAATAGAAGTGGAAAATTTCAGTGCAACAGTGATTAAATTCCGTTGCATAGCAACTGGAAAATTCCATCACACGACCTGAAAATTGCAGTTCAAAACCTGTATAATTCAATTGCATAGTAACTGGAAAATTCCATCACAAAACCTGAGAATTGCAGTTAAAAACCTGTATAATTCCAGTATACCAACGATTAGGTTTTTTTTTCTAAATTCCAAATTTTTTCTCAAGTCCTTTTTGAGGGAATATTTTTTTTTGGTGCACAAGAACTATAAAATTGTAGTACGAGCCGGTAAAATTTTCGCGAAATCATGGCAAAATTTCAGTACATCATCTCAAACTTGAAAATTCCAGTACAATGACTGAATTTTCAGTTATGCTTGGTAAATTTTCAGTAACGTAACAACAAAATCTCTGTACATGTACTGGAATATCCATATTCCAGTACTAGCACTGGAAATTTCCAGTCCAGTTGCACAGTAAATTTCCAGTTTTTTTTTACAGTGCAGGTTCGAGTCAATGCTAATCAACACCGAGTGTAGCTTGATGGCCAACAATATTACCAAGCTAATGAGCCAAGCTGTGATCAATGCTAGTTATCACCGGGTGTAGCCTAATCATTACCAACAATGTTATCAAGCTAGGTCAATGTTTAGGATGATAATAACGAAATCCGACACGGCAAAATATGCTTGGTCCTGATGTTCAAGACGCTATCAAGGTTTGGTTAGCTATGACGGGCCAAATATTGGTGAAGACTTGGTTGACGAAAATTAAGTCAAACACGACAAAATAGGCTTGGTCCTAACATTGGTGTCCAAGACTCTATCAACGCTTAATCAACTATGGCGGGCCACGCATCGGTCGAGACTAGGCTAACCAGACTTGGCATCCCAAGCTTGACGCCGATCATGGTGCAATTTTCGGTCTTGGCATCACAAGCCTGGGGAATATGAGATCATGGTGCTTCTCCTTCTGTATACGTAATATTCCATAAATATACTCTTCAAGTTATATTTGTTATTCCAAGTGTTTTTAAATATCCCAAAATTCTCAAAATAACAAATGATTTCCATGTTGCTATATCTATGCCATTTAAAATTTTTGTTTCAATAACGAAGTTCTTATATGAAATACGTAGTCTACGACATGTTGCTGAAGTTTGAATCGTTTATTGAAACGAAAAAGTACTCGAATAACACAATATTCAGCTGTTAGAGACCAAAAATCTTGCAGTACATTCTTTAAACGACGTTTTCAACTCCAACGAGTTAATTCCAAGTGAAAAATAACGATAGTTCATCAGATTTTGTGAGTTTAAAATTTCCCTTCGTTTCTATAAACGATTCAAACTTCAAGGACATGTCTACGACACTATATACTCCCCACTCGCAAACACATCTATGTATTCATGTATAATAATACTGATGTATCGAACTGCTATTCATTTTGTAAACTTGAATCGAGTTCCAATGTTCAGTTCACAGGAGTTGAACATAGTTGTAGTATAAATTCAATCTCACCACTTCAAATTTGACAGAGATCTTTTCAATTATACGTTCCCGAACTTCAACAATGCTGAGAAAGTTCAGCATGAACTTGGTTGATGTTGACTTTAAGTAAATTAGTTCCACCAAAAGATTGTGAAATCGACTTGATGAAGACGATGTTCCTAGAAACTATTACCAACTCCAGAAATATATAATCTCTCGACGCGCAATAAGAATGCAATATTTAAATAGTTCTTTTTTTCTTACATAGCGTACGTCCTAAATGGTATTGGCAACTGAATCGATCATTACAAATTGGAGTGAAAATATTGCACGATAATAATAGATTTCCACAAAGTGATAATGTTTCACAAAAAAATGAACAAAATGAAATTCCCCTCTGAAAAAATGGCCAATTGTGAACGTTTATAGAAGAAATGGATGAAATAAAAAACAATAGAATCAATGGAATCCTGGATCGGCAAATTCGTCAATGATTTGTTTTGGTTCTTCATCAATTTCGTTTTTTTTTTTTCAATAAATATAACAAACAAAAACAAATTGCACAGCCTGCACATGACAGGTGAATGTTTCCACCCACACTCCCCTCACGGACGTATAATCAACGCAGACACATGACAATCACATTTTAATCAGGGCTTCGAATATCATCGAATGTTCAAATTATAATTTCTGATCAGTTCTTTTGAATAATTTTTCCGCAAAATTGAACGGAGGAAAAGCTATCAGAGTCATTATTGAATTTTTTGTCCAACGTTGAACACCGAGGAACAGTGTTTGATTCGATATTCAGCGGTTAAAGAGATTGGGATCATTTTCGGTGGGAAATTTTCTATTTTAACAAAATTTTATTCCATTTAAACTTGTGTGGTGACAAAAAGAGTAAAACAAAATGATTGAAAACGCTCTGGATTGTTAAGATTAAAATTCAAATTCCTCGAATATTAGTAGGTACAACAAGTATTTGATATTAGATGCACAAGAACTCGAGTGGATTGATTGTAACGCATTTTTCATGTTGATTATTTCCAACCGTGAAGGGTTTTACATTTTTCAACCACATAACGGGATCCGGACTGTACTTGATAAGTGAAAATTTCATTCAAAACTTCCAGGATTATACTGGGAGTAATCGAATAAAATATTCTACCACATGATTTGAATGAACGTGGGAATGTGTTTTATGGTACTATTGAGGAAAGGAGAGTTATCCAACACGAAGTCTGGAAAATTTCATTTGAATGCAGGTGCACAGAATTTGGTATTAGAACGATGAAGCTCTTTTCTCATTATATCCACAGGAATTTAGACGTTATATCCAACATTTGCGATGACCTTGAGATAGGAGGTGAATACACACATCATGTTTAAGTGATTATTATAGAAGGTACTTACGGGGATTACGTGGTTGAATCGGCTCAGGTTCCCAGTAAAGTTCTCCTCTTGGTTCCAGCTGAACTTTCGCACATAGATTTAGATTGATTGACTAATTCATATCTCGTAAATGAAGGTATCAGCGCAGATTGGTGTCACGGAAAAAATCCCAAGAGTGTAAGAAAATTCCGATCTTGTCCCCTGAATAAGATAATGCGATGAAATATACAATTACAGCTTCCACGAGAAACATTTTATCGACACTTCCGTGAATTGATGCCTGTGCGTCACACATATTCTTTCGAACAACACCTAAAGACCATTCGATATTCAATTTGTGTACTTGTACGTGTATATATTTGTACGTATGGTGGTCCGTATAAGTGTTTATGTGGGTATATGCATGCATGCATGCATCAAGCTTGTTTGGTCGGAGACTCAGCAAGTTGCTACCCTCTCCCTTGAGTTTCTCAAGGGACGCATCTCCGGAATTTAATAGGCTCCACTTTGAAACTACGATGAAATTGATCTCTGGTGTATGGATACAATGTATGAGTATGTGAACTTATACATACAAGAAATTCCTTCTCCTGGTTATGTTAAATTTTCCTCCCATCGTATATTATACAATATACGTATAATCTTAAACCTCTTCAGGAGCACGTTGCGTTTAACATCATTACATTGTATATAATTTCGTACACTCTGGATCTCATGTGAATGAAATATTATTTCCTCTGCTTTCATCAATCATTCCAAAATGAATTGGAATTCTGAAATGTACAGAGTGTCCCGGAAAGCCCTCTAACCCTTCCAAAGGTGGATTCCTGAGACAAAAACAAGATACTTTTCCTCTTGGGAGAAAGTTGTAAAATGCTTCGTTTTCAGAGTTGATTTCAACCTGTCGAATGCATGCCACATAAGTATCCTCGTTGTTTATTCGTCGGAGCAGCTGATGTACTTGTCACTTCAATGGTCAATTTATTTCATTTATAACTCCAAAGCTAAATATTCCCAATGATTTTATGAAAGGAAAGAGTGTTTTCCTTTCGCCTCAAGAATCACCCCTTGGAAGGGGAGAAGTAATTTTCCTGTATATAGCAACCGAAAAATCCAGTCGTTGTTTACACAGAAATAATTTCATCTAAAAAATTACCGTGAAATTTCAGTGATTGAGGGAAAAGTAGGAATCTTTGTTTAAATATCCCTGTGCATTCTGTGAAACTTATAGAAAATATCACTTTCAACTGTTCAAAAACTCACTCATTTTCACAGGCTGCACAGTAATTTTTTGAAAAATTTTTACTCGTCCTTTGATTACTGGAATTTCACAGTAATTTTGACAACAAAATTTTTTCAGTGTAGGAAAATTCCTAACGCGTACATGTTTTAATTAGGTCACATAAATATACAGGAATTTTTTACAGGGTGGGACACGGTTTATATATGCACGCATTTCTTCTTATCCATTTGTTTGACCTATCTGTCCCAATAAATAGTCGAACAGATATTTAAATCCTCTTCAATGAATATTTATATCATTCAAATTAGGAGCGTGGGTGAAAAGGAATAAATTTCCTCTTTCTCCATATTCAAATGGATCATTGCTTGTAAAGAGTTGATGAACTAATAGAACTGCTACTTCCAAATTGAACTGTAGATAAATTCTGCATGTCACTTGAAAAACAACCCACCTCGCAGAATGCACGGGGAGAAGTATATGAGATCAATTAATTACCTGTGGCGATAATGATTTAGTAACGAGTATTGCTGAATCGCAATACGCACATTGAGGGGAGGTTTTCATCCAGCAAATTGCAAAATGAGGTGATTTTCTCGAGTTTTTTTTCCAAAAGCAGTGAATTTAGAACTTGAGAACATGAAAAAGTACATGAAAAAATTTTCTAAAGTCAAAGAATTCGTATCCCGAAACTTCAGAAATGTTTCTCTCGAGAAGTACTGAATATATCGCTATTTTTCAGATTTTATTTGAAAATAGATTGAATTTATTGGAGCCTAAACCTTCAAAAGTGATGACATCTATTATTATTTATTCACAGCACTTCAAAGAGCAATATCTCGAAAATACGAAACTAAAATTAGCATGGAGGAACTTTGCTGCTACTATGGCATTTTCTGGGGGAAAATTCCACAATTATTTTTTAGAGGGTAAATTATGCTATAGTTTACATGAAATTCAATGTAAAAGGTGTATGAAACTGAATGAATGTACTTCCTTTAAAACAACTTCTAGCAAAAACATTAAAATAAATGCAGGAATTTCTAACAGTGTATAAGAACGTAAAGTCACAATTCAACTATTATTTCAAAATTGCCAAGAGAGCCTGACCGAATACCTGACAATCAACCTTCTAAATTTTTCTCCATGTGGAGGGTTATTCAGGTTTCTGACTTGTCAAGTGTAACTTCATACCCAAGGATACAGTGATTACTTCTTTGTTGGGTCGTATCTCATGGATCACCCACGCAAACTCTTCTCAAGCAGAAAGCACAGTGGAAAAACTGAAGGACCTGTCTCATAACAGCTTCAGCCTCGAGCATCAACATCAAAGTCCATAATCAAAAGATTCATGAGAAAAAGAAAAAAGAATGCAAATAAGCAAGAAAAGCAAGATAAACGATGTAATTAGCAGGTTCAACTATGCGGAATCAACAGCAGGCAAATTTTTTAATTAAAATCGATTAATTCTAATATGTTTTCGATTCCGGAGATACGGTGATTTTCAATTTTCGAAATTCTAGGCAATGGAAAGTGCACATCTTCAATTCCAGTTTCTACTTAAAAACAGAAGACACTACAATACAATTGATATGTTGATTTCTCGAAAATTCGCCTTTTCTGATTCAGCGCTTGGCATTTGATTCGAAAAGTTAAATTCCAACATTCGCAAGATATTTTAATTTTTGAAGTCTCAAAAACTAAGTCTCCAATGGAATTTTGCTGAATTAAAAAGAACTTTTTCATGTTTACTATGGAATATATCTATATAGCAAGTTCCGCAATTTTTTAGAGGAGTAGTCTGGTGATCCAGTCGGAAAAATCCGAATAATGCCAGTGTTCACAACAGTTGCAGTACAGTGCCAGTATTGAGTCTTCAACACTTGGCCAACATGTACGGAATCAGTACTGGATACATAGAAATCCAGTACTGAGAACTTAATAACGGCCAGGGACTGATCCAGTACATGCACTGAACTAATTGCGAATAATAGTAACACTACTGAATCCTCAGCACTGAGAAGCGTTATCATCTCAGACGAATGCCAGTACCCTGCCAGTCTTGGCCAGTACTGGTGCAGTACTGCGCCTGTTGTAAATTTCTGGTTGGTTCATTGTATTGGAATTAGAATATTCTCAAGAACTTGTATGGAGGGTTCTGTACGAGGAATCAGTACTGGATACATAGGAATACAGAACTATGCCTGTACTGATGAACCAGTACTGAGAGCTCAATGCCAGCCAGGTGCTGATCCAGTACATGCACTGCACTGATTGCGAAAAATAGTATTAGCACTGAATCCCCAGCACTGAGAAGCGTTATCGTCTCAGACGAATGCCAGTAACCTGCCAGTCTTGGCCAGTACTGGTGCAGTACTGCGCCTGTTGTAAATTTCTGGTTGGGAACTTGCACGTTTTTGTGGACTGTTTTCGGAGATTTTTTTGGGGAGAAAATTCAATCGGTTTGATATTTTGATATATTATCAAGTATAGTCAATAGTCTAAAGAGACAATTTTTTTTGACAATTTATTGTGGACAATTTTCAGCATCAAAGTGAGCCCTTAAAAAAAATATGGATGTCTAGCCAACATGATTGTACCACCCCAGGACATCTGAAATGAAAAAATCAGAAAAATTATTGTTCTAATAGCTTGTTATTCTATTCGGAACTAGGATTACACAATTTCGTTGAAAAATAACAAAATGACGGACTTCGAAGAACAAGTGACTTTTTTTTCAATGAAAATGTGGCTGTAAAATGTGAAGTTAGGGTTGAAAAAAAAGATCCTAGTTCCTACGAGAGAAGTGTTAATAAGTAGAACAACATATCCAAATCTCAGCCCGTTCGGTTGGATAGAGAATGTTTTATGAAATTAGCCGACCCTGAACCGTTGTTTCGAGAAAATCAGGTTCAAAGTTTCTATGGATTGTTTATACAAAAAAAAATCATACTCGCACTAATCGTCTATCCCTGATGCGTACAATGAGCATTCCACCTTTTCATAGGTCTCATTTGTGATGACTTTGTAATCAAAAGAGAAAATTCGGTTTTTTCAACTCAAAACTACTACAAAAAAAGAAAACATTAATGGTCACTGTGAATCACAAAAATACATTGAAACGCAAATTCATCCCATGCAGTAATGCGTTTTCCAGTCCTCATTACTGTCCAGTCAGCATTGACGAATTTAATTATCCATCGCTGTGATCGTGCTACTCTGTATTATCCAAGCGTGTTTTCATTTGTTTTTCACCCGATCGCTGTCATTCGCAGTAACCAGTAGTGTTTTCTTTTTTCCGTGTACCTTAATCACCCAGTCAACAAATGTGAAGAACGCATGAAGGAAGAGGATACATAAAAAAGAGTGATCCTAGAAATGAGAAGCAAACTCTCTTCCAATCAGAAAAAATATTTCACTTGTTTGTTCTTCTTCAATTGAGAATATGCCTCAACGATTGAGAGTATCTTGAACAAATGAAAATTTTTCACCACAAAGACTAATCCCCTCAAATGGAGAGGGAATGCCATACATTGTGAAAAAATTTCACTGGAAAATTCCAGTACATGTACTGGAAGCAATTAACCTGTACATGTACCGGAAAATTGTAGCACATTTGCAAACTGCAAAAATTCAGTGCAAACGTTATGGAATTTCAGCATCAAAACTGGAAATTTTCTGAGCCTCAGTACTGGAATTTTTCAGTACACGAGCTGGACTTTTCCAGACATGTACTGGGAAATTAATGCTGAAAATATCCATGAAAATTGAAAAAAATTGCTCACGCAAAGTGATGTTGCAGGGTTCTTGTGTTCCAAGATGATTGAGAAACCTGATCGTTCATTTGGGTGGATAGAAACTCATGTCTACCTAACGGGATTTGAACCTACACTTTTCTACCTGCCTACCAACTGAAACCTAAGACCTAACCAATGTGCTATATAGCGAAATGTTGGGAGGCCAGCTTGGGTTACTACATATGCTTCATATCTAGAATACACAAGAGAATAAGTCTTCGAAAAACCTCATATATCAATTTCATTGGCTACAATTACAATTATTATTCAAAATCTCAATCAGGAAATTTTTAATATAAAGACTTGAAATTTTTCCTGCCAGAAATGACGAAGTTCAATAGAAGTGGAAAATTTCAGTGCAACAGTGATTGAATTCCGTTGCATAGCAACTGGAAAATTCCATCTCACGACCTGGAAATTGCAGCTCAAAACCTGTATAATTCAATTGCATAGTAACTGGAAAATTCTATCACAAAACCTGAGAATTGCAGTTAAAAACCTGTATAATTCCAGTATACCAACAATTAGGTTTTTTCTTCTAAATTCCAAATTTTTTCTCAAGTCCTTTTTGAAGGGATATTTTTTTCTGGTGCACAAGAACTATAAAATTGTAGTACGAGCCGGTAAAATTTTCGCGAAATCATGGCAAAATTTCAGTACATCATCTCAAACTTGAAAATTCCAGTACAAGGACTGAATTTTCAGTTATGCTTGGTAAATTTTCAGTAACGTACCAACAAAATCTCTGTACATGTAGTGGAATATCCATATTCCAGTACTAGCACTGGAAATTTCCAGTCCAGTTGCACAGTAAATTTCCAGTTTTTTTTTACAGTGTATATTAGAGGAGTAGTTGCACACTGTTAAGGAGTTCCTCCTAGAAATCCAGACAATGTGACTGTAGTTCTTTACAGTCACCTTTTTCAGAATTTTCAGAAAAATTTTGCTGAATTTTCAAAAACTTTCAACTAAATTTCGGAGCGTATTCTGAAAATTCAGTCAAGTGTCTCAAAATTCAGCAACATTTATTCAACAATCGAGAAGAGAGTGACTGTAAAGAATTACAGTTACATTTTCTAAATTTTCAGAAGCAATTTTTTTACAGTGAATACTCTCGTTTTATATTAACCCGAGCCAGAAAGTGCAACGTGATTTAGCTCTGCTGATTCGTTGCGCATCGCGGAGTAAATCAGGCTTCAAAAAGTATTAAAATTTGTGCACTCAGAAAATTTTTGATCTGGTGTAAAAGAATTACTGCTCGTCTGGGATGCTTCGCAAACGAAATTGATTATATTTTCTAATGTGAGTGAGTTTTTTCATCTTGATATTTAATAGAAATCTATTCTCCATTTTTCACATGGATGAAGAATTTCTTCTCAATCATTCCCTCGAACAGTTTATATTATACATCACATGAAAATGTCTTGTTCAAACACCTCCTCCTGATTTCGAACATCCCCGTACTTGTTTTCTTCATTTAATCTATCAATTCAAATATGGTGTGAAAGAATACTTCCCGACAATGTCTCTAGAGCATAGTATATGTCTCAGAGGTAGTTATACGAAACAGTATGACTGAATTCGTGTCAGCATACTTTTTCAAACTCGGCAAGGTGATACGTTCTCTTGGGAAGCTTTCAAAGCTCATGGCAAATTCTCCAAAGAAATGAATAATACTCGTGAAGTCGTAGTTCAGTTTACCTAAAGCTGGCCTGAAGGAAATAAAATTCTACAACATGATTGAGTTTTCTCCTCACCTCAAAACAATCGTTGTGGTCTGATTCGCGGAAGAATCTCGTCTCGGAGCTAATTGCAAACAAGCAAACGGAACGATGAAAAAGATATTCTGAATTCATATTATTTTGTTAATTTCATGGTTTGAAAAATACCAAACAAAACCTCTCATTTCCACGTTGGTTGATGAAATTATTTCTCCTATATATAATATTCACATGAACATTCACCACAGCAATTTTGAAATACGATTACCGCGTGATTCGCGTGAAACAAAACCACGATATTTTTTCTTTAAATATACATAAGAGATTCTTTAATTCCATTCAGAAAGGTTTCATCCTCGGTTGTTACAAGCTTTTACGAGGTATTTAAACACAAACCCGTATTATCCGTTTTTATGTATGTAAGAATGGCTGAAATCTTCTCGCCTCGAGGGATAAGACGAGGTTCCGACGTCTAGCGTTAAAAGCGTCGTTCCTGCCAAGAATTTCTTAGCCAAGATTTTCTTTTCTAAGAAAACTCTGGCTCTGAAACTAGGTCCATCCACGCAACGAAGGGGATAACGATTCTTCGTGTCCTGGCAAAGGAAGAATTATGTAATATTGGCTCTTGTATGAAAGGGGAAAAGAAAGCAGATGAAGAATTACGATTCTGAAAATGTCAGTTTAAAATTCCATCCATCACTTTACTAATCCGAGGTATTGTAACGAAATCCATGAAATATGGATACAAAGTGATAATGCAATTTCTATTGAAGAGCAATTTTTTACAGACATTATGTGAGTTAGCCAAATCTGACAGCAGAATATAAATTGGATTTAATTGCGCGGAAAATCACGCGATTGGCAAATCAATATAATTCTGATATTCCTCTTTTGTGGATTATGAGGAAGCTTCGTATTCAATTTGATCTCGTCAATTCACATTTTTATGTTTAAAATGATCCCAAGTAACACAAGAACTTCTCAAATTTGCTATGAATATGCTGTGATCGTGAAAGGAATGTGCGAATCAGACTATTTTGGGGAGATATTCTGTGCAGGTGCATAGTGCGTAATTATTCGAAACAGTCTCATTTAGAGGTTCCAAAAGTATTCCTAGGATTTTCCGAACACGTTCTCAGCATTTCTCACTTCTTGGGTTACTTGGGGAGTGCTTGATGAAGCTGAAGCATGGCAGAAATTGTAAGAACATGACAAAAATATTCAGTTCCCCATGTAGCACAAGGTCATTCTATGGATATTCCATGAATATTCTGTAAACATGCACAGAATATTACGATGAGACTGTTTCAAACATCCCATGAACGTTCATAGAATATACTAAAGAAGATTATTCTAAAGCCTTCCCAAGCAGCACCAGAATATACTATGAACGTTCTTCGAATATTCCAAATATGTTCTATGCACATTCCAATGAGACTGTTTCATAGGTGCTATGCATATCCATCGAGTTTATGTGATCGAATCTACGACGGTACGTTAATCAAACGTCGATTAAGTGAATAGTGTACATTTTGGATGTACTTTGTACGTTCTAAGTATGTTTAAAACATTCTCATTGGAATATTCTATGAACATTGAGAATAAACAAGGTGCTCGAATGAGTTTTTTTTCAAACAGAGTACACAAGTTCTCTTAACGAGCAGTGCTGCCAATTTATTGTAGCAGCCCGACGTTTAGCCTAGTTTCTAGGCATTTTCAAGGTCACGACAATCGTATTAGTGACAAAGAGGGTGTCTCCACCATAGACCCTTATTGCCCACGCGGACAGGGTGAAAACATTGAGAATAAACAAAATGCTCGAATGAGTTTTTCTCAAATAGAGTACACAAGTCCTCTTTACTAGCAGTGGTGCCAATTTATTGTAGCAGCTGGACGTTTCGCTTAGTTTCTAGACATTTTCATCCGAGCATCTTGTTTATTCTCAACCCTGTCCGAAAAGTCCCATAGATTCCCATGGATTCCCATAGGTACTGTGACAATAACCGCATAGAAACCGATAAGCTATTTTATTCCTATCAGAATTAATCAGGTTTTGCCGATCATGCTGATAGAAACCCATGGAACATCAGATTCCACTTAGAATCTCATAGAAACCCTTGGGTCCTGTGACAATAACTGCACAGAAACCGATAGGATATCATTGATTCCATTAGGATTTCGCCTATCGGTTTCTATTGGTTTTTTCGCACAGGGAATGTTTTCACCCTACTCGCATGGGCAATAAGGGTCTATGATGGAGCCCAGATAGCATTGAAAGTCCTCTGGACGTTTTAGAAACATAACCTTAGTTCTGCGCGCTTCGTCTCCGGGGAGTAGGTTGAAGTACGTTCAGAGGACGTTCATTTTTGATGCACCTGAATACGTTCCCAGTACGTATTTTTCATTTACCACAGGACGTTCTCGTTACATTTCCCAAACGTACTTTCATGGAAACTAACCTTTACAAACACATGTGTAGTATCGCAGAACGTCATTGACACCTTTATTGAACACATCCCCAAAAAGTCGCTTGGTGAAGATAAATAGAACATTACGGAACATTTGTATGTCCCTGGGACGTACATGCGACGTTCTTAGAACGTCCTGGGATCTCATTTGAACGTTCTCTGAATGTTTAGAAAACCTCCCGATGCTATCCGGGAGACAACGTCTTTGTCACTCATACAATTGTTGTAACCTTAAAAATGCCTAGAAACTAGGCGACACGTCGGGCTGCTACAATAAATTGGCACCAATGCTCGTTAAGAGGACTATATGCTCTTCGTATCTCATTCGTATATTCTAAGAACGTTTCTATTTCGTATATACTTTGAACTTCTGTTGCTGCTTAGGTTCCGGCAAATGCTCTGTAAGACATCCTAGACATTGTGAGAACGTTCTAGGAATATTCTATGGATATATGAAACAGTCCAACTCAAAAATTCTATAGACATTCTTTACATATCCTCAACATCTTATAAGAATAACATTCTGGGGACGTTTGTTTTTCGCATGTTATTAGAATATTCCGAGAATATTCTGTGCTAAACGGGTCGTGAAAAGATAATAAACACAAAAATGTGATCTGAAAAATTGTCAAACATTGTCACATCACTTGATTCAATAGATTGAAATTGGATTTATTGATTACACAGAATCATGGAAGGTTTAGTCCCGTTTTTAGTACTTTTTCATCGCTGTTTCACTTCGTCTCAAATCTTTAAATGAATCATCGTTTTTTCAATATGCCGGAACATGGAGCATTTTTTATTGCCTTCAATGTATTTTCATTGATTTTTTGACCGTAGCGATAAAAAGATAAACCCCAAAGAGAATTATGACAGACTGTGATATACTTGAGATCTCTTTATTCTCGTCGAATTGTATTCCACGTCTACGTAGTAGAGGTTTGGGGTTGATTTGCTCAAGACGTTCTCATAGAATATGGCATGCAATGATTTCATGCGCTCAATAAGAATTCAGATATACGGCAAACTTGAACTGGATAAAAGGGTTTAAACTCCCCTATTGATTCATGTATTATGAGATGTTGTCGCTATGGAAAAAAAAATGTTTGAAGCTCTCATCTGAGAGCATATTAGCAAACTCATGACGGATGCAAGGAAAAATAATCAACAGGAATTGGGTAATGCTCATTTTCAATGCATTACGGAACATTTTTTTGTTCTTATCACTTGATATATATATATATATATATGTACATATATTTTAACGCAAGATCTCTGTCTCCATTTTAATGTGGTTAACGCCCAAAGAACCCTCGTCTCAGCGTAGTCGTATGTCGTTACAGTAATCCTAGAAAATCGAGCGAAAGATTATCTTGGCGCAATGGTGGCGGAAACGCGGTTGGCGACTGTCGACGGCGCGGAAAATGGCGAGGAATATCATAGTACTCTATGTTAGCAGCTCTAGGAATAATCTCCATTTGTCGGTACTCTGCAGCCGTTGCATTTTCACGCGTAGCAAAGCTTGTACGAAAAGTGGGAGAAAAAGAAGAAAGAGTGGTGCATTCTCTTCAACGGAAGAGGTTTTATACAAAAAAAAAAATCCTGAATCGACGTTCTTTATCTCCTAAATAGTGTTCCTTATTTACATACTCTTTGTATCACATTACCTCGATAATTTCACATTCTGAACAATGATACTGATAATTCGATGTCCGTGAATGGGGATGTATTGATACAATATTGATATTTATATAATGATTGCAAAATATTCTTCACCTCTGCCACAAATCGTTTGGAATTTTATTTTGATCCTAGTTCAGAAATTGTTCATGAAGAATTTAATACGGATTCTCCAGAAATTTTTTACTGTTTAGAAAAAGAAAAAACCAAAATTACTCGAGTCAATTAAGTTTCACGAAAATTGCAGATTCTGTTTGATATCTGAGTCCTTTTCAAGGATCAAACTTCTTTTATGGACGAAAGAAAAAATGGTATAGTAGAGAAAATACTTATTTCATCCATTCGCTACCAAACTTAATCGACATATTATTTACAGAGAACTCCATTCTTGGAATGAAGTTTGACAAATGAATTATTTCATATGTTTGAAAAATGAATTAAATGGTCTTTTGGATTCATGATATATTCAAGGCAAAAAGAGATTGAGATACCTGAAAGTACTCGAGAATGGATATGCACGCAGATTAGTGAAAGACTGATTTAACACAGTTGAATGTGCGCGCGCGTGCGCTAGGTACCTCCCTTGGCGTGTACCGTATTAAATTTATGGCACTCGTATATATGACCTTTTCCTAACTAAAACCGAGAAAGATATTCACGTAGAGGGAACCACACTGGGAATAAGGAGGACAGAGAGAAAGAGAAAGAGAGAATGTAGTTGAAGTAAAAAAGAGTCAATCCCAGAATACTGACGTCCATCTTTAATTCGTTCAATTTCGTGGCCGTTGCAAGAATAATCATGCCAAATTGGATGGTACAATAAACATTCGCAATTCAGTACTAACTGTTTTCCATATTCATGAAAGTCATCCCAGATAGGGACGATTATCATTATTCTTTAATCGATAGTTTCATTATTCCGTAGTTCTGAATTAAGATATCTTTAATTGCAATGGGACGATGCTCAAAAGCATTCCCATAAGAAATCATCGAAGCACCTCTAAGTGGATATGTTGGCCAAGATTGGGAAATCATTTCAATTACTACACGCCAACATCCTAGCCGAGAATATCAGGGAAGTAACGAGCAGAGCAAACGAATCAAATTTATTTATGAAAACGTGAATTCATGCTTCATGTGACGCTGTACAAGAAATAATTAGGATTGTGAGTGAGGCTACGAGGGAAATGTTTGTCACTTCATCCCATATAATTTATTCAGGAGAACTTTTACTGATATTCCTTTTGATATACCTCCCTGAGGACATCCGAATAATCCTCGTTTCATTTGGAGATCATATTTGCATTATACGACAATCGTACTCGTATTATGTGGTCACAACGATAATGAAATTTACCGAATCCTAGTGAAAAGTCCCCCATTCATGGAGGAACTGTGCTACCACAATGTTTACGTAAATGTGATTGAATCATATCTTCAGGCTGCATCAGCCCTGGCGGAAAAAAATTCTCATAATTTCTCTAGAAATTAGGACTGTCTTATGAGAAGTATTTTATCAGAAAAAGTCATAAGTTAGAATAATGTTTCTCATGAATTCTCATAATTTTTCTGGAAATTTTCTCATAAAAAGTCATAAATGTCCATACTTTCTCCCATAATTTCTTCAGAAATTCAAACAGTGTTATGAGGAATTTTCCTTATATTCCCTCATAAATGATTCACAAAATTCCGAAATTGTTCTAAATCGCAATTTTCTTATTTTATTATCTTTGCTTCGAACTTCGATATTTCAAGAAAATCGCTTGGTATGGTGACTCTATTGATGCGGAGCAAACATGTATGTTGTAAGCAGCGCATTACGTTTTATTGGAAATTGAAATTAGTTTGTTAAAGGATTTTGTTACAACTCCATCTATGAATTTTTTTTACTGGTCAAATAAATATAACCAGTTGGAAGTTTTCTAACTCTTCATCAGCACTCTTGAGCTACTTTGAGTACAATGTGAGGAAATAAAAATGAAAAATATAGTATTTTATGATGAAATTTTTATGAAAAATGTTGGTTTCTCGTGCAAATGTATTTTTCATACAAACAGATCTGAAACATTATGGAAAATTATGAGATTTTATGATTAAAATTATGAGAAGTTATGGCTTCTTATGGAAAAGATTGTTTCCATGAAAAATTTTTTAAATTCAAGTATTGTATAAAAATATGAAATTTTATGAGAAATTATGATTTTCAATGGGGAAATATTTTTCATAATGACAGTCCCAATTCCTAGAGAAACTATGGAATCTTGAGAGTTTTTATGGAATTCAATGGAAAATTATGAAATTTATGAGGAAATATAAAAAATTATGAAAAAATATGAGAAATTTTTCCGCCAGGGAGTAACTTTGATTTATTATGCAAATGTCAAAGTTCAAAAAAAATTCTGAGATGAGTTCTTTCGTACAGAACCACCATCGCGACGAGTTATATCGTCAATTTTCAGAGTTTTTAAGAAATGCTCAGAATATTTTCAGAGTTTTCCTGAATTTTATTGAGACTTTCAGAGATTTACAAAGAATGTTCGAATTTTGGGAGTTTTTCAGAGATTCTCAGAAATTCTCAGAGAAATATTTCCACCAGGGCAACTATGCAAGAAAGTTGGATACGTTCAACTACAATAATTGCTTGATTCAACTGAACCAACGACGCATTGAACGAACTCTGTATTCAAATTGAGTTGATGCAGGATTGTGATTGAACGTATCCAACTGTCGTCGTGCGTAGTCGAGTCCACTATCTTTTTTCTCAGTGAACACAGAATTTAAGGGGGGAATTTGTGGAAGACGTGAATCAGTGAAAGAAGAGTAGTTTAATGCAGAAGTACCACGAAGACGAAGTAAAAATGTCCGCATGAGAATCGAGACCGGACATTCCTATGTTGCCTTCACCTTCATCGCCCTTTCACCGATTCACTTCATCCACGGAGTTTCTTCCTAAATTCTACGTGAAGCTAAAATAACGCATCAATACCAAATCAATATACATATATCTCTCACTTTCCTCATTGTAATCCTTGAAAACTGAATTCTTTTTATTTTTGAAAGAAGAATCTAAGAGAAAAGCGATCACAGTGGATAAAAATTTCTCAATATCTGGTGAATTTATAGTGTTTCCCGGTAGAATTATCGAAAAATCGTTATATTTACCACATTTGTTGGTATAAATCCCTAGCGGACAAATTTTGTTGAATTTTCTTCACTTTTGGCACAGCAATATTTCAATGGAATTCAACAAAAATCTTCCAACTTCAACGAACTTTAATGGAAATCAACAAATTTCACTGAGAGTCATTGAATTTTCTGAACAGTTATCGATTTATACCGAAATTTTGTTAAATCCCGTTGAATTTTCCTAATTTTCAACGAGAACCGAATGTGCCAAAAGTTTATTAAAATTTAACGAAACTTTTCTCCCAGGGTTATCGGAGAATTCGTATATTTACCATATTTTTTTGGCATAATTACCAAACTGTCAGTAATTTCCTTGAGTTTTTCTTCGGGTCAGTTACTGCCGAATTATCGACGAATTTCTCGATAAATTTACTGAGTTTTTTCACAGTGTATGTTACCGAATATTGCGTTCGAATATTATGTCGATATTCCAGATTAAAGAAACTGAATACTCTCTTTTAAGAGCAGCGGATAAATCCAAATGAAGAATGACAATAACTGCACAGAAGCGCAGAGCATTTGCTTCTAAGCGGCTGTGTTGTTTTTTATGCAGTAATAGGTTCACCTGGTATTTTCAACGAGGGAGCAATTTCTCGATGTGAACTAATGAGATTGTATAACTTACTGTTTCGCTTCCCATGTACATTAAGAGAATAAGATACTAAATTATGTGAACAATGATGAATTCAATGCTGATGAATGTTTTGTGATTAATGTTCGAAAATATATTAATGAATCATTCATCATATTTTGAAGATAAACCGATTATTTCAATGACATAAACATCATTCAACGCATCAATAATGTTTCTCTTCGACTGCGATATCGGTTACTTGAATTTCATGATTAAATTCCCATCATTGACTGGAATGGAACAAAAATCTTCACGGTGAAAATGTGGTTGTGAATAATTATCCACGAATGAATAAATGGAAAACATATTGGCACTTTGAAATAATTTCATGTGCATATTGAAGACATATCAAAGCATGTCGATATTTTTTGATGCAGAGTTTATTTGTACCTTCTTCAATTATTCCTGAGTGGACGAATTTTCAAAATTACATAGAATTCATGTATAAACTACATTGAATTGAATATAAGTTATATATTTTGGCGAAATTTTTCACTCGGGTTGTAAATTAAATGGAAACAAACGTGCTCCAGATCCGACTTTATTTCCACATCATTCAACTTCTGAACATTCTTCATTGGGGTGATCGAAAAAAAACTAATCTATCTAATTTAGGAGTTGAAATGGACTTATAGACCGAGAACAAAATTTTCAGCTCAAATTTAAAACTTGTAATTTTGAATCCCACGTGAAAAGATTTTTCGCATTAAAAATGGTATAACTTTTGAACCGTTGGAGATAAAAATTATTTGTCCTAGGCAGAATCTTCCCACTGAGCATTTCCGTTAGAACCTCGTATTAATATTGTAGCAGTATTGATGCGATCTTGGAAGTACCTGTTCTTTCAATTTACAAATGCAATATTACAAAAGTAACTCACAGAAATATCGTTGAAATATCACCTGACAACGTAACATCGCTGTAATTTACTTTTAATTGAATTCTGTAATATTACTGTTGTAATTCTCATGACAGGTACTTTCAAGATCGCATAAATATCGCTGCAATATTAATGCAAGGTTCTAACAGAAATGCTCAGTGAGTTGCAGAGCATTGAATTCTGTAACAAATCATCCCACACGCAGGAGAATGATGTTTTAAATATCACTATATTTTGTAATAAAGTAGTACTATAAGGCAAGAGATCCTATACCCGATCAGGGACTAGAACCCGATCATTTTCATTATTACATGAATTCACGAAGTAATTTAGCTAGAAGTTTCAAATGAAAAAGTTAATTTTCGATCCATTAATTACGGAAAATGTTTTGGTTGAAGAGTTTTTTCACAACCGAACCACAAAAACCTAGAATATAGAAACTGATCGGGTATAGGGTCTCTTACCTTAAGTGACATAGTATAATGTTTACAACTGAATGTAGTAAAAATTCATGCTTCGTGGTGTCAAGTTGCGTCGAATCGAAAGATTTTTCAAATCATTATGCATGAACTTTCAATACATTCAGTTGTAAATATTGTAGGGAATCTGTTGAAAAGAACTTTCTATTATATAATATTGTTGAAAATGAGTCATGTGTTACGAATGCACCCTTACCCAGGTAGCACACGCACGTTCTGAGAATGTTCTGAGAATATACGCTGAAGATATTCGAATATTCTATGGAGATTCTTATTTCGTGCGAATATATTCTACGCACATTCTCAGAATGTTTTAATGGAACTGTTTCAAATATTCTCAGAATATGATGCCACGGATATTGTAGGAATATTAGAAAAAAATGCTGTTAAAATAAGAATTCCCGTCAATATAAACTTCTACATGTCACCGAAAACTACTTGACAATCAATTTTTTGTTATCATTAGACATCTGTAATCATGAATGGTTAAGAATATTATGAATTCATATAGATGGATGAGATATTTATGATCGCAACAGGCAATCATAATGTATACGGTATTTCTCAATATTTTATTACACTTTTGAGGATTATTTTTCAGGACACATGGCACTCTCAGAGAACATTTGCGATATTAAAATACGCCACCATAGATTTATTATTCACAAAACACAAATTAAAATGATAGATTGTCTAAGGGTCTGTAGCCTGTCAACAACATTATCCGCCATTAATGGATTCATGTCATCACGATATCTGCGCATGCGCTGCTCATCAATCTCCCTACAAACTTTATACGCATATTGTACGAACGTTCCTAGATTATTCGGAACAGTCGCATTCAAATGTTCTAAGAATCTTCTATGATCATTTACGAATCTCCTACGCTCTTTGTGAGAATATTCGATCAAGTACATTTTACGGATGTTGTGAGAATATTCTCAGAATATTCTGTGTGACGCGGTGAGGTTGCGTGAAAGCAGAGTGTATTCCGAACGCAGAGTAGATAGACGTGTTGTTTTGTACATGGAATATACGTGTGCCAAGATGGCGTTTTTGTTAAATGTTTTGTTATAAAGGAATGATTGGTTTATAAAGAACTGTTATCTAAGATGTGAAGAAATTAAGGCGCCAACCATTCCGGGTGTTTTTGTTATATCGTGGTCATACGAAAACTATAAAGACGTGTTAATTAAATTTGTTAGTCGACCATGTGCTCGGCACGTGCATTTGATTTAACCGCGTTATCGGTTTCCAATGTAGTCATCCTGACTCCCATGTTAAATACTTCGATTTAATAATAAAATATGATGGTGATATTGAATAAATATATGAATATTTTTGTAATAATAATTATATTCATTTGTTTATTCAATTTTTAAATATATGACCCTTTAATATTATACTACTTCACTCACAGCACTACTCTTGTACAAAATTCAGTAATATTGAACCATCATTTCTCACCGTGTAGAGTCCATTTTTCCAAGGCAAAAATTCATATATTCACGGGCCATGAAAGAACTTTCAAAATTAAAGTGAAAATTCTGCCAAACGGAGAAATTTTTTCTCGGTACAGGGGTTCATTTGAAGCTATAAATTCGATAGGTTACACTGAGAAAAAAAAGTCATTACATCAAAGAAATGCATTTTTTTGAATCTGGCCCTCATTGAACTGAATCCATGTCCTTTCAAACAATGATGATTCAATAGAAATAATGAATTATTTAGTTAAATGAAAGATATTATTTTATTGAATTCAGTTCCCTCCAATCCAAGAAACATTTTATTGACACAAAGATTAATTCTTTGGATTAGTCAGACCGCGAAGTGCAAGGCATGATTCTAATTTCATTCAAAAACGATTGAAAATTCAATAACTTATTTCTTCAATTTTATTACGTCACGTTTTGTAGGAAAAGCTCGAATTTTCAATTCAAGGTGTGCAAATTTGTTAATAACAACGTTTTCGAATCAATACTATACTGCTTGGAATGAAAGTAATATTTGGTAAGCATGATTTTGTATTTCTTCAAATCCACAGAATGATTTTTATGTTCAAATGATTTCATTCATCGATATGAAAGTATGTGCAATTGATTCTAAAGAAAATTCAGTAAGATAAAGAAATGGATTTTCGAAATCACGTTACGTTTTAGTTACTTAGACGACTTTCGGTTGGTTCTCGCAAGGTGTAGTCACTTTCTCACAAGTTCTCTTTCGACAGTATGGTTTGTATATAAAGAATTAATCACTCTGTCTTCTTAGTAAGTATTACTTCATCCAAATAAATATTTCTTTCAGATTATGGCATTGAATTACAGGTCCCGCATGGAGTGATAGGCACTATTCGCCTAACAGACGGCATGACTGAACGATCAATGAAGTCTCATTTGATCCAAAGTGCTCAGAATTCCCGGTTATCAACAGATTAAAGGAACACCAGAGTGGACTATGAAAGCTTTATAAGTGTGATAATTTTTTTTTACAGAAAAAATCTGATATTGTGCTCAATGACTTCTGAAACATCATTTATTGAATCAGGATGGAATTCACGAAGTCAAAAAAGAACATCTTGAAGTTGATGATTTATTTCGATGGATTGAAAAGTTCCCTAATTGATTCAAAAACTTTCTTTTTTGAATCTTTGAGTGGTTTCATTCCTCCGAAGAAATAATTAATTGAATCAGAGTAGGTTTATTTTCACTGAAGAAAGGGTATTTGATTCAAAGAAATGTTTCTTCAGGCTCAAGAATTTCAGATTTGAATACATTGTTTGCATGAATACTCAGATTGATAAGTCCCATGAAATGATTTCATTGTCACTATTGGATGAATTCATTTCCTTGGCCGGAAGAAATATTCATTACGGTCATGACTTTGTTGTCTCAGTGTAGTTTTCTTCGATCACCCTATTCTTCATGAATATATTTTTGTAAGACTGTTGACGTATAGACAGACAGAAAAAGAGACGGACATGGAATGAAATCTATTTCTTACTAAGCTCTGAACCTTGTTTCGATACGGAGGATAGGAATTTCACAATAAATAAAACATTTTGGTTCTCATAATCGCTAACATCAAAGCAGTGAGGAGCAGCCGTAACAAATAAAATACACCTTAGATTCTCCAAAGTGGGAATTTTATCCTCAAGAGAAAAGACCGCTCCGGAATTTTGAAAATTAAAAGTTCACTCGAAAAGAGAAAGGTTATTTCCCTTCTGATGAAAATGAAATATGTAATAAAAAGCAAGTTCTCTTTGAACCAAGAACATCCTTTATTGGTGTACGATTTTATGTTTTCGTGAGAAACAGTTTCTCTTATATCAGATGCACGTTGCCTTGAGATAAGAAAAGAATGTTAACAAGCTAATCCTTCCCTATTAGTATTCAATATTTTGTTTGTATTATGAAGAAATTTATATAGAATGCTCTGATAATTTACTTATCAATTCTGAAATTCAAACATTCGATGAATGTGCGTAGAATGTTGTTATCACGCGTAGAAGTATCCTATGGATATTCACACAATATTCCAAATTCCTTTGTGGTACACGAGAAAATATCAGATCATTTATATTTCTTCTATATGACCAATCATAATCAGAGAGAAGCTGAGAGCGTTTACGAGCACCTATGCGCCGCTAGTAAAAGTTCCACGAACCTCCTGGCGGTCGGATCATGGAAGTAGACCCACAGAGATTTTATTTTTCTATAACAAAAAATTACGCACTTCTTTTGAATATTTTTTAATACGTATTTAATCAAAATTTAGTTATGTTACGATACAGAATGGATATGATTCTTCATTATCATGAATAGAAAAAGGAAAAAATTAAAAAGAGGGTCGGTGAGTCTGTTTCACGTGATCCACTTACTAGCAATGGAACCCCAGCCGTGAGAGCTCTCATCTTCTCTCAAAGTCTGACTGAATGTGGCTGCATCTTACTTGAAAACTTGACTAAAATTCAGTCTTTCCATTGTGTCGGCATTTGTTATTGGTGCTCACTTTCAATTGAAACAGGGCTAATTATAGCTGCATTTTACTGTGTGTCCGTCAATGAAGAATTCCATTTAGTATCTATAACTGATCACACAAAATTAGCATTTTGCTAATGTCATGAAAATGACTGTGAGATGATAGAACGCCTGACCCAGATTAATTGATCATTCAAAACAACTCATCAGAGAAAATTCATCAAATATCATTCAGCAGAAGAACGTTAAATTGATGAATACACAAATATACCATGTATTCCAGCATCTCAATTGAATCGAATTGATCAATTATCCCTCCCTCGAGACAAATGCTCAATTATGATCATCAATTCGTACGGAATATTAAAATCCATCGTCACAATTCTGCTTTCCATGAAAATATTTCTTCATGAATCTGCTTCATTTCCTTTAACCTTTCATTTCCTCGAACGAATGAGTGCCTTCCCTTCTCTTCGATTCGCTTTCTTCTTGTTTGATGAAAGATTAAGGATGCGGTAGTTTGAACACCAACGGATATTCGTTCTCCAACAGGAAATCTCTTTTGGATGTACCTTTATCCGAATAACTGCCGGATTTTGATTTCACAATCGTATACGAAGGTAAAGAACATAAACTTGAAAACTCGTTGAGGAAGCGTTCAGAAAACTATAACCACCACTTCCTTTGAACGATTTGCAACCCGCAAAGATTACTTCAACAAAAATTAATTTTCCCAGCAATCCCAATTTATCTTTATAATTTGCTCTTCGAGTTATATGGTACAAGAATTCCTTTTATGTAAATTATTTGATGGGAAAAGATCTGTGAGTGCAATTTTTTTTCATACCGTTTGTAGGTTCGTGTGTGAAATTCATTTGATCGCTAGATTCTCATCCATCGATATTTCATTCCTCTCTGTAAAATCCATTAATGCTCGATTACGAAAGGCCCTCGAGCACTGGCCTTTTGTGTTTAACTTCGTCTCATTGGGAAGAGATCAAGTATTACGATATTCTGGAAAGGAAATTAAAAACATGATATGTTTTAATAAAAAAAGTATTTGTATACAAAAGAGCATTCGGTGAAATTTGAGTACAGTGGGTGGCCAAATTATTAGGCCACAATTGAGATCATTGAGATTACTCCAAAGTTGAATATCTCAGTGAAAAATTATCGTAAGGAAACAAATGAATACGCAATTTCAAGGGCAAAGTCTACTCTTTGAGCATCATTTGACCTCTTTGGTCTATCATGTTTGCCCGACAACCTACATCGCATTAAGTATGAGCATTTTGCTCGATATTTCCTCAGTTTTTCAAACAGAAGGAGCTCGCAGGAAGATTAAAACATGGAAACACGAAAATAAACATTTTGTAGAGAATTTCCTCAGCTCCAAAACGCTTTTTTTATTTTCCTGGTAGAGTCATTTTCAGCGGAGTTATGTCATGTTTTATGGCTTGTAATTTTGAGACGGTTAAGGGAACAAAAAATTTCCTTGGAGGAAAAAGTTTTGTTTTAAGATGTATTATACGCAGAAAATACTTTTGAAAGCAATCAAAGACCTCTCGAAGTATTTTTTTTTCGTATAATACATCTTAAAACAAAACTTTTTCCTCCAAGGAAATGTTTTGTTCCCTTAACCGTCTCAAAATTACAAGTCATAAAACATGACATAACTCCGCTGAAAATGACTCTACCAGGAAAATAAAAAAAAGCGTTTTGGAGCTGAGGAAATTCTCTACAAAATGTTTATTTTCGTGTTTCCATGTTTTAATCTTCCTGCGAGCTCCTTCTGTTTGAAAAACTGAGGAAATATCGAGCAAAATGCTCATACTTAATGCGATGTAGGTTGTCGGGCAAACATGATAGACCAAAGAGGTCAAATGATGCTCAAAGAGTAGACTTTGCCCTTGAAATTGCGTATTCATTTGTTTCCTTACGATAATTTTTCACTGAGATATTCAACTTTGGAGTAATCTCAATAATCTCAATTGTGGCCTAATAATTTGGCCACCCACTGTATATTATGATCAATCACCCTATGGGTAATCATGATTTACGTATTTTCAATGCAGAAACAAAATAATCTGATGAGTGATTTATGGTTTCATTTCCATTTCACACATCCGATTTGTGGGGTATGTGGAGAAATGAGTTGCCGAATCGGATTGACAATTTTTCCATTGCTTTTGAACGAGAGTTGCATTATTTTTATTGGACATGAGAGTTGAAAACAGAGGAATTCAAAATCGTTCACAATCGATTCTGTACGTTGATAATGCGTACTTGACAATTCATGTACAATTCTAGAATGAAACATATTTTGCATTTACTTTTCTCAAACAATAATGTAATCCGTCAACTGCACGGTTGAATGCAAAAATGATTTTAAAACACGCATTACAGAAATTTCATGCTAAAAACAACGAGAGACTTCTCTGGCAAAATAATTCCTCTTATTTTTGTTCATTCATTGAACTCATTTGGTTTATAGATCCGAACGTTACTTTGTAAACGAAAAAAAAAACAGAAATTGTGTAGGAAATTAAAACTGAATGTTTGTGGATATTTTTCAAAATTCCCAAATACTTTTAGATTTTTCTAGATTTTCAAGAGATTTAATTAACACCGGTGAGTGAAACGAATTCAAATATATTCGTCACAATTTTGACACGAAACTCTCTTTGGAATAATTTTGATTCCACAACGTGTCCGAGGAGCCGTTCCAAACCTCTCAATGCATGGAAAAAAGTAGTTGGCTGTGATATGGATAGCCATTTTTTTAGCTCCTCTAGTTAAATTTTAGTTGCTTCAGAGAAGTTTTTAGCTTCATCGATGAAATTTTAGCTAGTACTGACATCAAGCTGTCTTATCGGTGCGAAAATATTCAGCTGTAATAGCTGAAATTTAGCTGATACGGCTAAAATTTTGCCATGGGTGAGTGAGTTCGGGAAGCAAAACCAACTTATTCGTTCCATTAGGAAACAGCTGTGGAAGACTTACTTCCCTAGCAAGAATTATTCCAGTGATTCTTTGGGTTATTCCCTAACAGCAAAGTGCTAAGCAAATATGCGACAAATTGTTGAGAACACTCAACGACAGTTTAAAGCAATTAATATGCTGGGAATCTGGGATTTTGGCTCAAGTTGTTGTCATGTTGCTGGGAAGTTGCTCGGTTTCATGAAACTCCTAATCACATGCGTAGCAAATTCCCAGCAACTTCGCGTAAATTTAAGAAACAACATAAGAGCAATGGTTGCACACCAACTTTTGTTGTATGGGTTACAACCTTGGTAAAAATCGAACGTGCTTAGAACAACGTAAAAACGCGCAATAAAGTGACAGGAGCGTTTGTGGAAAAGTTGGACCACCAAATGACTCTATGTCAAATAGTGATGCTGCGGAACGAGACGAGAAATGAGCTTCTTCTCGTCTCGTCTCGATTTTTGGGTACGTTGTCTCGTCTCGTCTCGAAATCTCGACATTTTTTCTTGACAATATCGTTTTTCTTTCCTTCAAACTAAGTTTTATTTCTCGTCAACTCATTCTCATCTCGTCTCGTGAATTTATCGAGTCGGGTCTTTCTCGTCTCGTCTCGTTTCTCGCCATGGCCTTCTCGTCTCGAATTTCTCGCTTCTCGCGGCATCACTAATATCAAATTTCTAGAAGCGTGCTATCACTTTTCAATGAACGTCCAACGCATCCTTTTCACTGGACATTCTTCTACAACTCTTTAGTAACTGTTTTCTGACGTTTTCCAGACGTTCATAGGAATTTTTTGTGCATTTGTTTTAGATGACAGAAAATTATGTTATTTTGAGGTTATTCCATACTTTTCATACCAGTTGTTTAGCTGAAGAGTTTCATCCATAGTCAAGATACAATTATTGAGGATATATCAATTCCTGAACAATAATTCTGCTGAATCGAACTATAAAACAATTCTTATCTTTGAAATGTTGAAGATAATTAAATGGTTTTACACATGTAATTATGGCATGTAAGATCGGAATTGATTTGTGAATTTTGAGTTTGGAGAATTGTTTTCATTTCGTGCAAAATTTCGAATTTATCAAACATTTCAAATCGTCTTTGATGTGTTCTCGAATAAAAACCAAGAACTGATAATTTTTTGGAATTATTGATCGATTTTTGAGGTTATTCTCCTCACTGTACTGAGTTTCGAAGTATATATTCATACTAAACATTATGCATTATAATTTTGTTGAAAGGTCAGATGAAAAATCAAACATTTTATGACGCTTCTGAAAACAGGCCGGAGCGCGTTTTGTTGAATATTGAAAACACGTGCAAGCAATAGAACGATTAGAACGATAGAATAATTTGAATAGAACGCTTTGATACACGCTCTGCACCCGCCAAATGACACTTTCAAAACACTTCTACTACTTTTTATTGACCCTTTGATTAATCTCACAGCACTTTCTAACAACCTTTTCGTAACTCTTCCTAGCACGCTTCATTTTCATCAGGCAAGGCCGTACTAGGCCTAGCAAGTCCCTCACAAAAGCCTGATGAGGTTTTACGAGGTATAGCAAATGACTGGAAGTGACTTCTGTTAGAGTTTCAGAGCTCCCCCCAACTCAAGTAAAAATCTAACCACTTCTCAATATTTTACCAAAGACAAAAGTGTCTTGGTTCTGTCTCAAGAATCACCCTCTAAAAGACAGTTTCCTGAGACACTCTGTATACAAAAGGATACACGAAAAAAAATGATGTGGTTGAATCTGGGAGGCTAAAAATTGGCTATAGAAGCCAGTTTTTTAGATGTGGTACCAAAAGTTATTGCTGAGGTAGTAGCTAAAATTCAGATGTTGCAGCAATATTTTCAGCTATCCAAACATCAAATACACGAAGAGCTACCATAGCGAATTATTTTTTTCCGTATACGTGGCATAAATTATTCTCATTCTCTTATTTTGTTCACATCCAGCAACATTTACAAACAACGCGCCATCCTTTTGATGAACAACGTGAATGAATTTCGAAAGTAAAAAGCAAAATAATCGCAAGCAATGTATCCCATGTATACAAATTCATTCTTTCATCAAAAATCAAACAATAGCTCTACTCTTCCAGTTCTTCATAACGTGAACATAATTACTATGATTAAAAAATTTCATTTTCAAATGAATGGAATAACACACATGTCTTGTATTCAAATATCCTTTGAATTAATCTACATTCTGTACAATTAATATCTGTAAATGTTATTCCGTATTGAAATATATCACAGAACTTCAACAAATTATATTATAAACTTTCGACACAAATTTTTTCAACTCTATCATCCCATTTCAAATTGAAATGTATCAAATTCAATATCGCTAATGAGATTCAATTCTCAATGTTTTATTAATTTAACAACTTTTCCAGCAATGTATGTGGAGAGCATACGAATGTTCCGAAATTCTAACCCTATTGTGACGACAAAAGATATTATTCGACTGGAAAAAAGTTTTATGCCGTCGTTGTTAATGATGGTGAGTACCTTTCCATTGTCATCGTCCCTTGTGAATTTATGTTTGACGTAAAAAAATCATGTAAAACTCAAAGGGCATAAACTTGGTAGGAAGATTTTTACAACCTCCCTCAACATCGTAGGACGAAAGATCACTCGAAGTATTTGTACATATATACACGAAATGTCACAAAGTTTCCTTTTCCCTTGACTTGTTCAATAAAGTTTCAGAAATGAAATTTTCCCCCGTACCTATGTCACGGAAATCCAATAAGAATGATGACCCAAGGAATATTGAAATTATCTGACTCGAAAAGATCTTTTATTCAGATCTGGGAATTATCCCACGCATCTATGGAAGGTTTGCTTTTATAACTTGGTTCAGAGACTTTGTAAATGCACTGAGAGGGAGTATTAGTCGCCATTATCTAAAGAAATCGGTTAAATAATGTGTCAACTATGTTTCTTTTAGTATCACTTATACTATGTGTATTTATTATACTTTTCTCATTGATTCTATTAAATTTTTAATAGGTTTGTATCGATTTTCTGCATCAGAATCGATGAGAATCAATCGGTTCAATGAGATTCTTTAAGCAGGGTAGGATCGAAGTCACAACTAATTTTCAGTAAACACAACTATTTTTCACAACGACTTTTTAATAGTAAGCTACACCATAATAGGATAATTCGTACAAAATAATAACCTAGATAATAATCCCCTCACAGCACAACAACCAATATTGACGTCGCATCTTCGTGGACTCCACGTGGATAAATGGTAGACATGGAAATAAGGTGGAGGAACGGAGATTCCGCGTAAAGGTAACGTAGATGCAACATAGAAATGTCCGGCGCTGTACGGGTCTACAAAAATCATGTGAAAAAGATTTAAAAAATGACACTGGTATCTATTTTTGTCTTATTTTTGAACATTTCATCGACCTCAAGGGAAACTATATCGTTTGATTCTAATTTATAACCCGTATCAATACTTGTGACTACGTTTCTGCGCATAAGATCGAATGTCTTTTGAAGATAGCACTGCCATTATAGAGAAAAATAAGCGATTAAAATCAATGTAGCTTTCAACCCCCGACGATCTAAATTATACAATTTAAAGCGGCAATGTTGACAATTTTGAATACGGAAACAAACTTGATTATATTGAATACAATTTCTTGGTTGAATCAATCAAATTTTTAGTACCCGTCATTAAGAATATTTAGTTGGAACGTTTTAATTATACAGTCGCTATAAAAATTTCTCTGAGTGTAGGAACGAGAAAGCTCTTGGTCAAATAAATTCATTTTTAATTAAGATTTAATCTTCTAGAAAGATCTTTTAGAATCATATAAGCAACCATGTGACTGAATATTGCGCGCAAAAAAAGTAGATTTAATCTATTCTCATAGCACAACTTGGTTCTGCAATGTTGTAACAACGTTCTACACCAAAGTGAAAATACCCAGCTATAACTGAAATGTAATTGTTTCGATTAAACTTCTGCTTGCGAATTTATTCAACAATTATTGGACACAAATAAATCTGCAGAGATTCAAAGAGATCGAGTGCTTTTTTCAGACAGTTGAATCGCTGAGAAATCACATTGAACAAAGAAACCCAAGCGAAATTGAATTGACCAGTTTGGAAAGAGACGAATGTAGATGTACCATGGAAGAAGAGATTATTGCGTTTTACTGGATTTGAGCCTCGTGAAATCGCATTGTGTGGAACGTTGTTTCTGCTTCCTCTCCAAAGTAAATTCCAATGGTGACCGAACGATGTGAGGAGTCAATTGGGTTTTCTTAGTCTTCCGTAATGAACTTACGGTGCTTTACGCGAGGGAAAAAATTCATGTGACAACTCAACGAAATAATGTCATGAACTGATACGTTATCGACGGGAAATAAAATAATTGCACGAGTACATTGTAATTCTCAATATACTACACTGTTAGAAGAATCTGCCTGAAACTGCATGAGAATATTATAAAGCTTTTTACATAAACAGTTTATTAAATTTCTTAATACAACATTGAATTCAATGATATAATTCTTATGTTAATGCTAGGAATTTTTTTCTAATGTGGGGAATTTTCTTCTTGATTTCAATAACATATTTCTGAAATTTAATAAACAATTGTTACCGTAAAACGGGGCTACCTTGTACATGTTTTGGCAGTTTTTTGTTTGTTATTTTTTTTTCAACATCAAGAATTGATAATGTTTTTTCCCCAACAGACCAATGGGTCCTTTAGCTATTGAGTTCTTATCAATATAAAGCCCCACCACCTTCCCACAATTTTGTATATATATTTTTTTTAGTGTCAAAGTTACCCCGAGTGTGGGGCTTCTTTGACAAGGCATTGAAATTCATATTATGTCAAAGACCTAGAACGTAAAGGTTACTTACACATCATTTTGATGAAAAAATAATAATATTTAATGCATTATACGGAAAATCAAATGAAAAAAGACGAATTTTATCAATTAATTCACCATCTTTATTAAAGAAAAATTTAATATAATAATACTGAACACTTAGCGTACAATTATAAGTACGTAATCAGTCTTGCAATTATTTTTGGAATCATAATCAACTTTAGCATTCTTACAATTAACTTTGGCAATAATAAAATTGATCTGTATCCTCGCACACCGTTCATTCATACACGCAGAAAAATATATTTTTAAAAGTCCCATAATTTATTGAGGATCAGCGCTAGTCTGTGACGAATTAAATTATTTACCTGAATATAGCTTCAAAAGTACCATAATTTCTCGTAGAAATACATCTGAGATTATGGGAGTTTTTTAAAGTAAATTCAAGTCAAAACTCCATCTGTCGCAGACTGGCGCTGATCCTCAATAAATTATGGGACTTTTCAACATATCTGTTTTCCGCGTGTAGGCAGGATTGGTTGAGTCTTAGTTAAACATGCCACAAATCCAATTTTTGCAAGTGACGCAGCGAATCCAGTCTGGAGCATGATGGTGGAATCAGAAGTCACACTTACAAATGTAACAGAGATCCGTCAAAACTGCAAAGCATCCAAACTGTACGAAGCCGTATTTACATATCACAATGCAAACACCAACGACGAACACGCTTAGATGGGTCGGTAAGTCGGGTGATTGCAACTCAATTCACTCCTGGCACTCCCCTCCCACCACAGGAAGTCACGCAAGTTCGCTCTGCACACATTTGAACCGTATTTTAGTGCTCTGTCAAAGTAGCCCCAAAAACTGTCAAAGTTATCCTTAAAGTCAAAGCAACCCCGTTTTACGGTATGTTTTAGGAAGAAATTTCGAAAGTTCATCATTGATATTCAATTTGAGAACAATTATTGAATTCAGCATGCAAATATGATACTTCATGAAGAATTCTGTATTGAATTTGAGAATTTTTCTAACCGTGTAAGAAAATCATCAATTTGCTTGTATAAAAATTTCTTGCCCTTATACTGCTGATAACAGAATATAGTTTGATGTAAAGTTGACCCTGTCTGAAAAGTCCAATAGATCCCCATAAATTCCCATAGATGCTGTGACACTACCCGAGAAAAAATGATTTAGATCTAAGTGGATCTAATTAGATCTCGTTAGATCTCGTTAGATCTGGTTAGATCTACATAGATCTAAATCACAAAAAATTTCATATTAATTAATCGAAATTTGCGTGCATCTACTGCCCATTTTCTTCACTTTTAGATGGTTTTTAAGAACTACATATTTTCGAAAAAAATCAATGAGATCTCCATAGATCTAAATAGATCTAAATCGCCCCACAGAGCATGAATTTTCCCATTTTTTAGATCTAAGGAGATCTAATCCATTAGATCTAATTAGATCTAAATCATTTTTTCTCGGGTAGCCACTATTGAAACTGATAGGATGTTTTATTCCTATCAGTATTCATCAGGTTCTGCTAATCATACCGATACAAGCCCATAGAACATCGGATTGCCCATAGAATCTTATGGAAACCCTCAAGTCCTGTGACACTAGCCACTATTGACACTAATAGGAAATCATGGATTCCAATAGCATTTGGCCTATCAGTTTCTATTGGTCTTTTCGCACAGGGGATCGCTTTTTCCAATAGTTTTTCACTGGATGAAATGAATTGGTGTTGCGTCGAGCACTGACAACAATCTGACTCAATCTTAACCCAAGCTTTTACCAATATTGGAAAGAGGGATTAGCGGAGCCTGAAAGAATGTACCAAATATTGGCCAGTCTTGGACAGAATTTTCACAATTCACTGAACAAACTTTACAGGCGTTATTCTGCGATCAAAATGCAATAATTTCCTGTATTAAAAAATTTTTTTGAGCCTTAGTTTTTGAGATATAAGCATGTTTAGACTTTTTTATATTCAAATCCATATCACTCGAAAGCACTGTGTGCTACATACTTGAGCCTGATACCATTCGCTGCGTTGAAGGAAGACAGATCTCTGGAAAAAAAATTCAAGTATCCTATCATTTTTCAATCCAAAGTTATAGCGATTTGAAATTCTTGGACTTCCAGTCAATCAGAATCAAGTAAGTTTGAATCATCATAGCTGCCAATCAAAGAATACCAGGATAGTTCAATTTTTTTCTACAAATTTACCCACGGGGCATAAACTCAAATGAAAAATTTTCAGACAGATTTCAGCGCCACCATACGGTACCTCCATTGAAGTAAATTTGCATGGACAGGCCAACACAAATGATTGACAAATCATAAGAATTGTTGAAGTAGTGTTAATGTATCTATGCAAATTTTTCATTTGAGTTTATACCCCCTGCCCGAGCAGAAAAATTGTATAGCCATCCTCAGGTTCATTATGGGCCCGATCGGGCAGTGATAGGGTTCATCTCATTTTGCCACACCTGATCTGGTCCTGGTGAGGCCATGATTCGATACGCCTGATTAGGATTGACCAGATCTGGCTCTGCTAGGTTTGAAATTTGGCATGCCTGATTTGAGATAAGGCCCTCCAGATCTGGTCCTGATTGAACACCCAATATGAATTTCTAGTCAGGTGGATCCACCGCTTTTCAACTTAGCGAACGGCGTTAAGCTGAAGTATTTACTATACACCGCTTTTGTGTGATTTGGATTTGATTGGAGTGCTCACATCTCAAAAAGTAAGCCTCAAAAAAAACTCTTTGAATACAGGAAATTATTGCATTTTGACTGCAGAATGACGTATGTGAAATTTTTTCAGCGAATTCTGAAAATACCGGTATATGGCCAGTTTTGGTTCGTTCTTGGCCTGGACCAGTCAATCTTGGATCAAAAATAGCCACACGTTTATTCGCACGTGGGTTGGAAAATGGGACAAATGTAAACTAAGGTCAAGAATTCATGATTTGCAAAAATTTCAGGCTTCGCACGGTATTTAATATTCTCATCACTTGAAATTGATGATGGCATTATGTTGAAATACCGCGATAATGTAACACATGTAACATCTGTGTTTGGCATTCATAATTGTCAGAAATTATACACAATAATAAGTGTATCATTATTTTCATCAATCGAGTTGATGACTTATTAAATGACGAGGAAAACCTGAAAAGATTATAATCAATTCATATCCCAAAACTGATTTGCTGGCTGTAAAGTTGCAGCATTGGTATGTCATAAGTAGAATGGTTACCCCCAGAGTTGTGAATTCTTGTTATTAACAAGAATGCAATCTAAAAAATAACGTGGACCATCTTATCCACGTGGTTCATACTCCAATAACCGTGTAGATGAGACGCTGCCCATCAAAGAGGAAGTTTCAAAGCGTCTTCGAAGTTTGGTGGAGCAGGAATATGTTTGCCTCATTCCAGACCCGGAATTGGAATGTGCTGGTCACGTAGTTGCAAATTCAGATCCTGTAAAATATACACATGTATCAACCATGACCGCTATGTTCATTTATCAGGTGGAATAAATGTTGTTGGTTTTAACGCTGGAAGTATGAAAGTAGTGGTTGTATATTATGTGATTTTTGTCAAACAAAAAATGATTTAACGAGGTCAGATTGATTTTCAATTCCTCCTATTCTTAGTGGATATTTTCCAAAGTCGTGCTCAGGTCGTTTCAGAGTGTGAAAACTTAATTCAGATTGAATTTTCAACGACTTACACTATGTCAGGGCAGTCTAGAGGTACATTCAGTGAGGAGTACTGTACTGAATGGAATTCAAATCATTGTCGCTACCAAAAACCATGGGGCTGGAGAGTTGTAGTGATGAGTTCTAAGATGATTTGTATTATTTCCTCAAGTCACCGGTCTTACCCCGTTTCCCCCATTCAAATTTCTCTCATTGGACTCATAATTCGAACCATCTGGCACTTGATAACGTAACGTAACTATAGGAATCCTTCCACAAATCACGTTATATTTGCTACAATTGATAAATAAATAGTAATTATATAAATGTGATCAGGATTGACAATGATTTTTTTATATGAATATGCGAGAAATAAATATATTTTGGAATTGCATCAATAAATACAAAATCACTGAGGTACCGAGTTACAAAAGGACATTTACGTTAAAAGATAGTGGCTCACAAGCCGAGCACGGTAGCCAAACTATATCGTTCTTCTCGAAAGAAATCGATTATGCAACAGACAATTAAGATTATAACTTCAAATTATTCGCGATTTCATTTACAATTGATTTTTTATGAAATTGTTTCAAATAATATCGAGGTGAGAGAAATTATGAACGAGGCAAACGTGATCATGTCTAAGAATGAAAATACTTGTCTAGTTTTTCTATTGGCGTTGGTCTGGAGTCAAAGACGACGATCCCCTCAATTAGATGTCCGTCTAATTCGTTTGTATATAAATTTCATATAATTCGGCCTCATTCGTGCGGGTGAAATATATATATATATACATATATGTACTTATAGGCTCGTCAACGTGAGAGATTGTTATATAAATTTTTATTGATCAAGCGGCCTCATCCGTGTGGACTTCGAATAACGTTTATGAATGTCAAAACATTGTGACATGACTTAGTACGATCATCGAGTGATCTAATCAGACCAACCGTCTGTTCCGCTCTGATTTTAGAGGTGTCGTCTCGTGTCATCGTCGTCAAAGGACCCCACTCTTTCTCGATAAGTATGTGTATATTCGTATACGCATATGTTCTTATATTGTATATGTGTGTATATATATGTATACATATGCATATACGTTACAATAACCACCCAGATAGAAAAATGTCTCAATAATGCCAACATAATGGTAACATGCACGCCAAGAAATGTTCGCATCATAGTACCAAGGTGTTTCCGCATAAAGCATTGTTATTGGTGGCAAAACGGGGTGATGGTACCACAATGAAGACATAATGTTTACATTTTATGCATCATCGCAAGCTGAGCGGAGTTTATGATAGTACGTTTACGGCACGTTATGTTACAAAGAATTTAGAGCACGTTTTTCTATCTGGGCAATAATTATTACTTGATGAACAACAACATTTTTCATCTTACCACCTAACATTTTAATTGAAAAAATCATAAAATTATTTTGAGTGACTAATTTTCAATCAAGCACCAATTGACTACTGATTCCACAAGAATTCTAGCTTAGAAACATATAAAACCGTGAATAAAAATATTGGCTACACTTCAATATCCGACGCAACTACGATTACAAACCCAGAAGATATAATCAAATCAACTTTAATGACAAATGTATATCTATTGACTTACTTCTAATAATCAAATCTGACGTGAAATTACAGCTTCGACTTGTTTGGACGAAAAATTCCTCCACCTGTCTCCTACATAATGAAATGTTCGGAATCTTGTTGGTATAATAACTCCTCATTCTTGCAGAGAAAATCTGATAACATATACAATACATCGTAATATTTCCGAATATCTCATAATATCAATAATTACTGTACGGAAAAAAAACCCTTCGATATACTATGCTCACATGAATTGTTCTTTGAAACTTCGATGGAACGACCTCTCCGAAAGAAGCAGTGGATAGGTGCCAAACTTCCATTTCACTGATTCTCGCCCATAATTTAATTAAGTGAATTATGAATAATCGGTATGAATTCATACACCAAAAACGTTCGCTGGTTCTCGAATGCGAAATATTAAATCAGTGCGGATCCCTTAATTTACTTGATCTGATATGATTTGCAACAAATAAACAGTTGAATGTAATAAAGTTTTGTACTGGAATCAGGAAGGAAAGAGGAGAAATGCTTTCTATAATCGATTTTGTTGTGAAAATTGATGTTCATGGAATCAATGTTTAAGGCCACAGAGAGAAAAAAACTAACAATAATAAAATATGACCGTCACTATTGCCAAACTGGCAACAATATTATATTGTCAACATTATTAACAGTTCAAATATCCAGTTTTGCAATATCATGTGATTATATCAATAATTTGTATTTACCTATTTAAAAAATATTACTTTTGACCGAGGAAAAAAATTTCTCATCCGAATTTATCCCTACACTGAGAAAAAAGATTCGTTGGATCAAATAAGATTTGTTTATAGTAAATAAATCGTATAGTTGGATACGGACAAAGAAATATTGATTAATATTGATCCCATCACATAGTTGATAAATACAGCACATATTTCATTGAATCAACTTCACACCAATGATAATTCGATAAATCTGCATTTGATGAAAAATCTTATTCATTCAAATCAATTTCGATCAGTTTGAATCAAATAAATGATTTGGTTATACAGTTAATAAATATAAATTTCTTGACTCAACACAATGTTTGCTTATAATGAATAAGTCTTATTTGCATGAAAGGATACCTCTTGAGAATGTTTAACCAAAAGCGTTGATTTTTCAGAAGAAAACCTTTTTCTCAGTGTACAAACATCGTATTAAGATGTGGTTTGATTCATATGTGAAGAAAAGGCGATTGTAAGTTTCAATGTTGGAAAGTTGCCTTAGCGAGATTCGAACCCAGGTCCTCCGAGTGGGAGACAAAGCGCTTATCACATCAGCAGATCCCCAAGGCGACAACTGAGTCCTTGCCATTGAATTGCCATTTATGGCAATCCTCTCTCTGTTCAAAGTTAACGATGAAAATATATTTAAGGCAAACATGAAATTGTGCACATTGAATAAATTCTCGAGTCGAAAAATTTAGATGGTTTTTGTCCTCTTATTTCATTTTCAGACTGATCTTGTCCTGATGGTTGATTATTGCGGACAAAAACAGTACTTCACAGTAAAAAGTGAGACTCAAAGTGATCCCGAATATCAGCTTGAAAATGCAGCCAAAAGTAGCGCCTATTCCAACTGAAAGTAAGCGATGAGATTCAGTCTTCTTCATTGCTTACTTTCAGTTGGAATAGGCGCCACTTTCGGCTGCATTTTTAAGCTGATATTCGGGATCACTTTAAGTGTTACTTTTTACTGTGTTTTTCAAGATTTTAGTCTGGAATTTTCGTCCAGCGAGTAAGAGTGATTGAAGACAAATTCAGACTGAAATCGTGAAGAAGTCCTGTTTTCGTCCGCATTAATCAACCATCAGGACAGAATCAGTCTAAAACAAAAGGGTAAAAACCGTCCAAATTTTTGGACCCGGGAATAAATCAGGATTCGAACCACACTGTAAAAGGTCTGACTAAAACTGGCTGCATCTTACTTGGAAACTTGACTGAAATTCAGCCCTTCTCATTGTGTCGGCATTTGTTTTGGATGCTTACTTTCAGCTGAAATAGGGCTGCATCTTGAAATAAGCCGATATTAAAGTTGGAAGTAAGTTTTACTTTTTACTGTGCACAGGAATTTTTTCAGAAACGAATGAAACTCGTCAAATTTGTTAGTTAAATTCATGTGAGGTTTGTAAATTAATCAGAAATTGGGATTGATCTTTATGTTTGTGAATTCGAGGGAAAATTCATCGAAGAAGGGTTTGTAGAAGAATGTATATCACTTGGATATCATTTTTAACTCTCTCCTGAAGTGGATTCAATAATTTCTCACGGGGATAATTATACCGCTTTATACGTTCAAAATATATAGCTGTTTTGACAATAAATGGATTTCGTTACGACAATTTGTTTTGTTAATTCTGTGATACTAATTGTTATCGCTGCTTGATATTATTTTGTCATATCAACAATGTTTATTGTGAGTTGGAATGGCAACTCATATTGCCATTTTAACTAGTGATTTTCAGCAATACAATTCTTGTTGACGAAATGATCTGCTATTGCTGTATGAACAACAACTTATTGCATAACCAGCAATAAAATGTTGACAATCCTTATATCGCTGGTTCTACCATACACGTTTTTCTCCGTGCAGGTTCCTCCAAAAAACGTGGTTTATTTAATACATTTTATTTATAGTACAAAAGATATTTCAGAATCAATTTTTTCACAGGTGAAAGTACATATATTAAACTACTTGGAAAATTTTTCGTTTTTTTTCTTAAATGGCCGCTCTGGAAATGGCTTCTTTAACTCGTTCGATTTGTTGGCGAGTGTCATCATTTCTTGGAAATGAATCATCTGGAAGTAAGAAACAAAACGGTTTCATATCCTGTATCAAATTGGCTATGGTCGGTACTACAATGAAATATTTTCACAGAAAAAAAAAAAAATGGCGGACTTTCGAATTTTTCAACCCTTTTTTCGCACTTTTAATTGTTTATAACTTTGTTGAATAACAATGAATATTTGTGGTTGTAATACCGACCATAGAGAGACATCTAAAGAGTTAAATGCCGTTTGGTCCATGTTAAAAAGTGCAATAGTTTCGAAATACGGATTACACTCAGTTGAAAAAACGTGATTTCGAGAAAAAGTAGATTTAAAGTTTTTATTCGTGAATTCCACTCACATATCTATTCCAGCTTCGTACACTAATACTAATTCTATACCATTCCAAAGAGTACTTTCTAGCGATTTATGGGGAAAAAAATTCGATTTTTTGAACATTGTTTGAAAGAACCTGGCCTTAATGGAAAATCAACAGTCAGGACTCAATATCAGTTTTACAAAGATGTAGACTTATTTCATCACCGTTTATTGTTCACGAACAGTAATGAAGTGCATCGTTATTACCTCACGTTATAAAATTCAATATTTTTTACGATATTTCTCACCTATATTGTTGAATATTCCACAGAATTATGGTGATGGCGTAAAATTATGTTGAAAATCTTTTATACGTAAAAGTGATGGAGATTTTTTTAACAGAATCGGTGCTTTTTATTGTAAAAGTATCTAGTTTTTATAGAAGCATACAATATTGATGAAAATAGCATATAATTCCTATAAAAAAGAATTAATTCCATCAAGGATCTCATCACTATTTCCTGGCAATTTCTAACTGGTTTTTTGGACCTCCGAGTGGAAAAATTTCACGTAAGTTTCACGTAATGTTATAAAAATTGTATCGCGGTGTCGCCCCTTGATTTTCACTTATTCTGCTAATTTCATAGAAATGTCGTGATTTTTCAACCCTTAGCCTGCACAATTTGTGTTTTGCATTCTCACTGTGTTTATATGGATATATTGTATAAACAAAAACAATCCTTCACGTCATATCAAAGTGGATTTTTCAAATAAAACACTGAAGAAAATCATATTAATTTTCTCATATTTTTCCTCGAAATCCACCAACCGTATAAAGGAAACTCCCCTCATTTTTTATAGTGTATGCTGTAGAAGTATAAATCGTTTATAGAAACGGAACGATAATTCAAACTCACAAAATCTGATAAATTATCGTTATTTATCTTCTCAATTCAACTCCTTGAAACTGGAAACATCGTTCAAAGATGCCCTGCGAAATTTTATGGTCCCCAACGGCTGAATATTGTGTGTTTTATGCAAGGACTAATTCGTTACAATAAACGATTGAAACTTCAGCAACATTTTAAAGTTTCCAAAGATCTTCGCATAAGTCTGGATAAGACATCGAATATTGATGCTTAATAATTTAATACCTTTTCATATCTTCATCTTCGCGTAATATATCAAAAACTAAGTTCTCACGTGATGACGTTACACTTCGCTTTCATATTTTATCATCAGACAGAAATCTCATAAATTTCATGAAGAAATTGTTGTAGAAATTGTTGTTCTATATGAAGATTCTGAAGATTAGTTCTTGAAAATAGTTCCTTCGGAAATTCAACCAGAAAATCCGATTACCGAGATCACCGGAGACTCTCGTGTGAATCGAATAACATTTTTATAACTTTCCTATCGGAAATCAGATTGAAAATGTCCTATTTGAGACAAGAAACGGATCATAACTCATTTCTTGTAATATACGTTCTGTTTTCGATCAGTTGTTTCCTCCCCTGACATGCTGGATGATAATAGGAAAGTTCTTTTATGAACGGACTTGACTTTCACTGCTTTTACTCTTGATAAATGTTTCCCAACTTCACAGACAGATAATGTCTTCACCATTAATGGAAGAATTACTCCCTGTTTTTCACTGCAGTGATACATGAACATTAAATTATTTTTCTATTGAGATCTTTCGTTCAATCGATGCTCAGCTAGTTCATAAAGCTCATCATTCATATCCTTGGATTCTTCAAAAACCTCCATAACAGCGAAAAAGAACTGATTTTATCATCACTTTGATGCATTTATCAATTTCACAATATTTTTATATAATTTTGTAATTCTTCTATGAAAATGTTACCAGACATTCGCTCATCAAATTTCTATGAGTTCTGTGAACATTCAAATCCGAATTCTCAGCGAGAATCGTTTTGTGCATGCATCGAGAAAATTTTATTATTTTATACTTGAATCAACTAAATTTATATTTAAATATGAACCTATTGGAGTTTTAGTTGAATCAAATAAAAATTTCATCTCATCTAAATGAATTTGTAGTCATTTCAAATAAAATTTACTCAAATCAAGGCAAAATTCACTAAATGCAACGAAATATCTAGTAGGTTTATATTCGAGTGTTCGATCCATGAGCCGAATTTCATTTGTAAAACAAAACCTAATCACAAAAAAAGGAATGTCAATAATGACGGTGATGATCGTCTCCAGAACTCGTGAATTCACGCCGGATCGTTAACAATAATAAAGAACACGACGAATAAGAGTTCAACAATATCGTTTTAATTGATCAAGTTGGTGTCACTAACTCTACACAATGAGTAACAAGTGGAATATAATTGTAAATACACTGCGATTATGATTTGCTGAGACGAATCTCCACAACCCAGACAGCACAGAAATTTCTTTAAACGTTTTGAAAACGTGCTCTTGGTTTTGCGTTTTTTGGTCCCGCTGAAGCAAGTTTCACAAACGTTTAGAGTACCTTTCCATTTGATATCCTTGAATACGTTCTAAGCACGTTCTTTTGATCTACTACCAGACGTTCTCATCATGTCTTCTAAACGTACTTTCATGGAAACTAACCTTGAAAAACCACAAAGTCACACGGGGACATAGATAGAACTAACCGAGACATTTGCATGGCCCTGGGACATACATGCGACGTTTTTAGAACATCCTGAGACGTTATTTGCACATTCTCTGTGAAATCAAGCACGTCTTCTGAACGTTCAGGAAATCTCCCGGTGTTGTATGGGAATCTCACGCACGTTAGAACTAACTGTTCGATCCACTGGTGTACACGTGTGTTTGTTCAAAAAGTCCGATATCACATCGATACCGACTACGAAAAAAAATCTCACTACACTGAGAAAACAGATATCTTGAAAAATACCATAATTTATGGATTTTCAGCACTGGTCTGACCCGAGTCGGAATATTCACTTGCATGAATCTCTAAAAGTACCATAATTTCTTGGACTTTTTGAAATAAGTATGGTACCTTCCGTATAAAAGTCCAAGACATTATGGTACTTTCAGAGGTTTTTTCAGGTAAATATTTAGACTCGGTCAGACCAGCGCAGAAAATCCATAAATTATGGTACTTTTTAAGATATCTTTTTCTCCGTGTAGTGGGATCGCGGATGTCGCGAACGACTAGGCTACTTCGAAAAGTAGAGAAGAAAAACAACTCCACGTGTACGCGATGACAGCTGATCGACTTGTGTCCTGCCCTTCGGTGAAAATCATCAAGCAGAAAGGTCTTACGTGATAATTGAAACGTCGCTCGATGATCTCACCGCGAAGGAATGCTATAGAAATTGGCAATACACAAATAGATTCCTTATCTTATGATCTAATACACCGAACGAATGCTCACTGAAACAAGCTCGAACGTGAATTTATTCCAATGAATATTCGACGTGATTTGTAACGTAAACTTTATGAAAATTTAATTAAAATATATGACTTTTTTTCCTAGATTTTTTTTACAGCTGAATTTCCGACATCAAGTAAATCATTTTTCTGGGTGCGGAAAGAAATTTGTAGTTAAATTTACTATGGGGTTATTGCGACCGAGGAACAGACTGAATTTCCAATGGAATTTATTGTAAAACATTGTGAATTTGATCAGGCTTCTATTGTCTCGTCATAATAAATTTCATTGTAAGTTCAGTCTATTCCTGCGTTACAAAGTACCATAGTAAATTGTCTAAGTATTGACAAATTAAAGTAAATAAATTCTAATTCGAAAATAATGATTTTCAATTCAAGTTCAAATGATATTCCGATCGGGCGAACAATCGATAAGAGAATCCATTCAGTTCAATATCCTGAAAAAATTCTCTCTAATAACGTGCATTGCATTAGGGAAGCACAGTTGAGCAATTGAGAAGAAGGAGGAAAAGATCGTGTACAATTTTCCATTCCATTCGGGTATCGTGTGTCAGGGAATGGTTAGAAAAGCTCGAGGGAAAATATCAGCTAGAGTGTTTTTCTTCAAGAGTCCGTAGGAACACTTACATACACAGTCCTCTCACGAATCGACCTATATTCCTGTCGGTTAGTTCTTCTGTATACTGTGCCAAAAGATCGGACAACTTCTATACGACAGCTCAATGCGCTTTCGACTTTCTCTCGACGAGGAAAAACGTACGTTACGTCTGACGTTGGAAACATTTGGAAATTCTCCCGCTTGTGTTACCACTTTGAACGTTCACGATAACTCTTGGAAGAAGACGACAGGTAAAAACGCAATGTTGTATAGTGGTCTTTCAGGCCACATTATCAGTGTTTAGTTTTTTTCTAGTTGATTTTCATAGCAATGACAACACTTATACTGAAAATAAAATTCTGGAACGGCTAACTTTTGGACATCAATAGTGGATGTACATACGTGGAAAAATGAATTCGGTAGACATGGAAACATTCCTGGCTCACTTGATTCCGTCAACTGCTGATGTGTAACTTATTAACTAGCGATGTACCGGTGCTCGTGAAAAAATTGTTTAGGTCTGATTAAGCGTGTTCAGACCTAATCATGGACATTTTCCGGCAAAATTATTCAGGTTCAATACTGACTGGGCGTAGTTGGGCCAGACTGCACCTGGTCGTTCATTTTCTAACTTCGTCATCGCTAAAAATTCTTTGATTTTGTGCCCCCGTATAAACCCTTGATCAAGCCCAACCACCTGCGATCATGCCAGACAACCCATTCTCGCTCGTGATCATGCAAAATCTTAACAACTAAGAAGTATTTATACGAAATGACTTTATGTTGATTTTTTTATCACAAATATACATGCTTCATCATGCTGAATCGGCATATGATCATGCCTGAAAAAGGGAACTAGAAAATGGAAGCTGAATTGACAATAAATTATTGTTTGATGAAATTGTTATAGTTTGATTCCTTTCAGAAAAATTATTGATTTTGTATGGATTTCTCATGCATAATTTAGCATAATCGAGCGTGATTGAGCGTAATTGAGCATGATCAGTCCTCGTCACATGGGTATAAAATTGGGGCCTGATTATGCGTGATCACGCCTTATGAATAAAACTTGAACAGGCGTGAGCGGGCGTGAACAATTTTTTCACGGGTGAATAACAGCAGAACTTGGGATATTATTTTTCACATACATCAGCTACTGATGTTGGCACGTTAGATGCTATAGAATTTTATTCTCAGTGTAAGCGATAATTATGAAATTTATAAAAAATGGTCCATTTTCCTGTCTATTTTCTTGCTATCTCCCGAAAATATGTCATTCCAAAAGTATGTACCTTTCCGGCCTTCAGTGTACTCTCTAAAATTTTTAAAGTGTGATTTCATTCTCCAGCCAGCCAAAATAAAAGCTTGTCAAAATTTCGAGTGAAATTTCTATTCTTTTAGAGTGAAAGTCCAAGGTTTTGAGATTGAGATACCAGAAATCGATAAAGTAGTATCCCATTGAACGTTTCTGATTCTCGAATCTTCAATAAACGTGTCCCTACAAACAATAATTGCTGGCGTTTCAATGGACCGCTGATGGGTCCGCGATGCCATCGAAGAACCATTACTGGCCCTTTGAGATGCCTGCAGTCATGTTTGCTAGGGTAATGTAAAAATTTATGACGATCGGCTGTCAGTTTCAGCTTCATGTTTCATATTTGATTTCGAAAAAAAATTGATTCTTCATTTTGATGATATTTATTCATCACACATAGGTTCTGAAAATGGGACTTATGAACATTCTCAGTTCTCATGGTAACCCATACAGCACCGAATACCTCAGTTATGTATCAGGTGCTGTGTGGGAATGTATCTCATTCCGGGTTTCGAACCCTTGTCATCCACCTACCTTCTACGCTATTCTCAAACTTACCTAACCTATGCCTTGACGATCACAGCTAAACCGACAACGCTGATCATGGCGTCGGAAAAACCTCAAATATGTTTTGCGATTGTTTCGATAGTGTATTTTCATATACCCAGTGTCGACGCAAGGGGGTCTATCACCCTACATATTAGTAGTAATTCAATTCCGAGAATAAAATTGGACATATTATGAGATTTTCTAAAATTTTCAGACATTTCAAGAAGAAATTATTTATTAAAATCATAATAGTGGATAGTTTCAAATAATAAGTGTCATAAACAGATTTTCACATAATTTGAAGTTTCGAACAGAGGACAAAATTGAAATATTTTTTCTTTTATGAACTAACATTGTTGAGAAAACAATCTTTACATGTTGTGAGAAACAATAATATCAATTTGATCCCACCTGTCAATGAAAACTTCCAAAAACTTCATACATACCATGAACATACATATGCATCTTGAGAATATGGGAATATTTCCAATAATTTGAAGAGAAAATTATTAGACAAATAATATATATGTATATCTTCATGCACGTGGTCAAAGAACCTCGATCTACGTCGCGATGCCCGAGTTATTACCGCAATCTCTTTTTCCTGTTATCCTTTTTGTGATCTTAATCAATTTTATTGAATCCAGTTCAATCGATAACTTATTTGAACTGATCATCCATTAATTTCTGTGCCTCAAAGGAGAATCCGCAACTCCGTAAACGTAGTGAAAATAACCAACCGTTGCAAAGTAAATACACATTTTCCAGTCATTAATCATGAAATATCAGATTTCGATTGAATAAGTATCTTTTGTATACGAAGTGTACCTTTGATGATCTCTAATTAAAGATTTAGATATTTGCATTCATGATCGCAAAGTGATGAGTGATACTGAATTATGATATCATAATATTGTATAGAACTGTTTGACTTATCCTTGAGAACGATAATCCAATTATTCTCGCACGGAGAAAAAGGAATTCGCTGTGGCAGCGAAATCTACTGTTGCTGGGTTCCTTTTGTCGGAGCAGCAAATTTTTTGCTGTGACAGCAAACTATTTGCTGTTCCAGCAATCTTGTTAGCTGCGACAGCGAATTTTTAGCTGTGGCAGCAAAAAATGTTTGCTATCCCAGCAAAATTTGTTTGCTATTCTGTATATAATACCGAAAATTTGCTGGCGGAGCAAACACTTTTTGCTGAGACAGCTAAAAAATTGCTGGCGTAGCTAACACGATTGCTGTTCTAGCAAATTTTTTCTCTCCGTGCGGTGAAATTTTCACACGAAGAAGAATGCAACTCAAAATTGAAGTAATTTTCATGAGCCACCGAAAATTCAATAACCAGTAATTTTCTACATAATTTACGGAAAAAAAGGAATGCAGCAGCTACTCACGTAGTCGATTTCTACGAAAAGTAGTTCCAGCAACTGCTTAGTACTTGGTGCAAATACCACGTTAGTTGAGATAACTGACGGCATAGTCGCGCTGACTACTGTGGTATTCGTCTCAACTATTAAGTAGTTGCTGGAACTACTTTTCGTAGAAATCGACTACGTGAGTAGCTGCTGCAAGTATTCCTTTTTTTCCGCGTACATTGTTTCCACATTGAATTTTGAGACAGAATACATTACCTTGTCTTTTACCTATTACCATCAATGGATTTCTCGGAAAATTTCCCCTTGAATTCATGTAATTTTCACTTTTGTCCTGAATTATTTTCACGAAATTACACAAGATGAGAATTGCAAAGCCAAATATTCGTACTCGTGTGGAGGTAGTGGTTGCGTGAATGAGGTATGCACTGAGAACCCAATTTCTTAGATTAAAAGAAAATTTTCTTGGCCCTCATTCTAATAAATTTTTTTTTCAATGGAGAAAAGTTTCATCAAACTAAAACCAAGAATTTTCAAATTGAAACAAAAATATATTCTTTCCTAAGTTCGAAGAATATGATTTTAATTCAATGGAAAGTTTCTCCATTTCAATGAATAATGCTTTTCATTGGAAACAAGATTTATCAGAATGACGGCAAAGAAGATTCCTTTGAATCTAAGAAATTGGGTTCTCAGTGTGGAGGCTGAGGGTTAAGAATCTTTCTTAGTTTTTTAATAATCGTAATTCACATTTCTACGGAATTTCCTTCAATAAAACTGAAATCTTAAGAGAAATTGATGAATTTTGGAAAGCAAATAGTAAGATTTCATACTCGACTTTCGGGAAGTTCATGTTCTTTCACCTTTCATTACACTGTTAGAAATGTTTTTGAATTTAATATATATTCTTCATGTACATTTGTAAATGAAATTCCCAATTATTGGTGATTGAAATGAGAATACATTTACACGCAACTGAATTTCAAATTTTTGCTATGCACAGAAAGAAAATTGCTTTAATTATAAGGATTGTTGTAAAATACACGGAGAAAAATGCAGGTCGAAAATATAGTAATCTTTGATAAACATTTGGGAATATTTCTTAAAATCTGAGAGTATTTCTTGAATGTTTAATGAAGATGAACTGGTCCACATTTCAGTTGAATTTTATTCGAATTACAATGAAAAATGATTGATACTCAACAAATAATAGAAAACATTATTAATTTTCTGAAAATCGCGCATGAAATTTTATAAAGTGGGTATCAAAATTTTGAAATCTTATCGTTCACTGTGTAAAATTTCATGCGTGACTTTTCGGAAATTTTCTTTCTTTTCTATTGTTTATTAAGTGTTGATAATTTTCCATTGTTTTTCAAATGAAATTCAACAGAAATTTGAACCGTTCCATCTTCATTATACATTTAAGAAATACTCTCAGATTTTGAGAAATATTCTCCAATTTTTATCAAAGATTGCTATATTTTCGACTTCCATTTTCCTCCGTATGTACCGAAATTCCTGTTCAATCAACCTAACTCTCCGATAAAAATGAAAATTTGCTACAGTGGTCACGTAAATTGCGATAAATCTGATAGATATTGCGGTATAAATTACAGCAATTTAATGTTATCCCTATATTTATCGGACATAAGGTATATTTTACAGCAAATTTCTCTCTGTGTGTCATATCATACATCAATATATATTTTCGTTACCGAAATTGAAATAAATTCTTCAGTTACGTGAATAACTTTCCCTCCCATGACATGTAATCGGAAGTTCAATTATTAGAAATTTTTAAGAGTGTATGTATCGTTAATTTTTATTTTCTTATCACTAAAATTTAACAAAAGTCTCAACCGTTTTGTGTTTACTAAAACACTACGAAATTAACGAACGGTTTCGAAATTGCCAACACTGGCAACTCTGGCAACGACAACGTTCCAATAGCAGATCAGTTTGCAATTCCCTCATGAGATCTCTGTTAGGAAGAAAAATAGCTTCTCCAACATTAGAATATCAGAACGTATTCCAATCACAAAAATACCTTTCGATTGTTTTTGTAAGGTTTCGTGAGAGTAGATTTGCGAGGGATATCGTTTTTAGTATATTTACGAGGTAACACAAATAGAAAATCAGAAGAAATGAAATAGGAAAAGAAAATCAATATTCGCTACTGCGGTAAAATTTTGACACCGACGTAGGATGTTTGACACAAAGCACTCGAGAATGCATGATAAATGCAAATCAGAACACGAGAGAAAACTGGAGATAAATATGAAATCACGTCCAATTACGCTTAATTCGAGATGTTGGGATAAAACGCTTTATTCGTTTATAACAATGACTGAAAAATGAAGATGGGAAATTTTGACAAGTGAAATGAGATACAGTCGAGTATCACAGAAATATAATTATACAGCGCATCAAAATCGTGCTTTGTTTGCAATTATTTTTAATTACTCCGGTAATTGGTGCTTTATTCTGTGCATCATTCTCCTACGATGACGAACTTCTCATTCCGTTTGCCATTGTTTTGTTTCATCACTACCGTTGAGCTTTCATCGGAACATTTTCAAAGGTGTGATTTGTCATCTTTCGCTCAATCGCTTGGGACTCGAAGATTCACTTAAAAAACTGTATCGAAATTCAGCTGTTTGATATCTAATATTATGGCTACATTAGCATTAACCCTCAATTGCTAAACAGGGGTCCTTTTTGATCCACCGAATATTACTTTTATCCTTTACCATAATACTCGCGACAGTAAAGCCATCGAAGTTGTACTAGAAAACCCTGGTCAAAAGAACCCATTGATTCTGATGAATTCTCATTAAATTACAATTAAACGTGGACAATGTTCTGACCAAATCTCATTGAATTTCATTTGTCAGATTCAAGCGATTCTTTCAACCAGAGAAGAGGATAGGTGAGATAGACATTCAGTGCCCAAACCCAGTTCACACTGAGAGGAAGGGTCTATTCAAATATTCGAGAGCTAGGAAATTTAGTAACTGTGAATAAAAATTTAGTTGTGCTAGCTAAATTTTATTTGTCACAACTATATTTTTCATTCCCATTGAATAAACCATTTTATTCATATTTCAGACAGCTAGCCTTTTATATACCCCAACTATAGTCTAGCTAGCGTAAATGAAAATCTAGCTGCGGCAACTAACATTTAGTTGTCCCAACTAGATACCTTTCTCTCAGTGCAGTGTATCGCTACAGCTGCGTACAGCAGCATCAGGAAATTTGAAGAGGACTTTTTCGACCCCTGTTTAGCCATGACGTAAGAGTGAAAATGAGTTTTATGTATCTTTCAAGATCGATCAACATGAGCCTAATGCAAATTTGAAATCATTTAAAACGGAATATTTTCTTCTTTAATGTTTGTTCACGTATTTTTAATAACCATTTATCAATTCTGCCAAGATGTAATTAATGATAATTCTGTATTCAATACAGTTTACGGATTCTGCTATGCTCTTTTTCAACATCCTGATATTTCCTTCGTGGATTTATATTAACGACCCTATCTATCCCTTTGGTTCCTTTGTTCATAACCTCCTCTGTATACAGATCAGAGATCAAAAGAAACGACAAACAACCCTGCTCCACTCCAGATCTGATTCCCATTCCTTTTCTCCTATCTCGATCACAGTTATCTCGGATTCTTTTATAATCCATACATAACTTCCTTATTCTGACATTCTATCCAGCCCTTTTTGAAATTATGAATATATTCAGCTTCTAGTTAACGTTATCAAATACTGCTCCTACACCTGGTATTACGAGTGCGTGATTATAAAAACATGATGCACAAAGAAAATTCTCTGAGAAGTAACATTGAAAATATTTATACACATAGATTCAATATACATTTCATAAATTTGTCCTCGTATGCGTCATATTTATCCACTCTCCTGAGGCAAACTGGAGGTACGCATGGTTACCGTATGGATATGCGTGAATACGTAGTTATATAAGAAATGTGATAAAGAAATCATCGTATTAGAATCATCTTTAAACGCATAATATCACGCACAGCTCGTTGATGAGATGTGTTAAAATCATGCATATCGAAGAACGTTTGAGCATCGTACCTTTCATATCTTTCCAACTTTATCTGTTGAAAGGAGATGATATTTCATTCTTCATTTAAAAAAAAAAAATAAGTGAAGAATATCATGTTCAGAGTCCTTTGAGCGAGAAGGGTATTATAATTGGACGCAAATGAAAAGAAACGTATTTATTCAGCAAATAATGAAGAGTTACATGCATCGTAACCTTAATCAAAGCTGAAATACTAATTGATAAATGATTTAATTAACGATACAGATGGGTGAATATGTTTCTGACATGAATAGAATACTCGACAACGTGTCAAATGAACTTCTTCTGTCACAGTATTTCTTGAAAGTCAGGGAAAGTGATGATACGGACTAAATGTGCGATGAAAGGAAAAATATAAGTGTCACTGACAGGACATTTTCTCATTTTCAGACCACATTTCTTCGATCCGATATTATGAAAATATAGTACTACAAGGGAATTTTTTCTTCGCCGAAAGGGAGCGAAAATATTACTCATATGAATATATATCACCTTCCCGACTTTTCAAAGTGAGAATCTTCACTTTATTATTCGATTGTATTGAATATTTAAAATGGAATACTTTCTTAAGAATTTGCGATTTCATTTCATCCCAGGCAAGTCATACCATGACTGGCGTCGAGCTTGGTATGCCAAGTCTCGTTAGCCTAGCCTTGGCCAATGCTTGGCCCACCGTTGCTGACTGAGCATCGATAGAGCCTTGGATAGCAATGATAGGACCTAGCACATTTTGCCGTGTTTGATTCAATTTTCATTAACCAAGTCTCGACTAATGCTTGGCCCGTCACAGCTCACCAACCCTTAATAGCAACTCAGACATCAATGCTAGGATTAAGCATATTCCCCTGCGTTTGATTTATTTTCCGTCAACCAAGCTTTAATCGACCCTTGGCTCGCCGTAAGCCTAGATATAATAGTCCACATGACGTGGACTTGGAATTTATTCGCATTTCAGAAACTTGAAAGATTATGCGCCTGAATGTACGCCAGCTCAAATACGGGTATCCTTTCAACGTCTTTCCAGATAACACAAGAGTCCTAAAAGAGTTCTTTATGAATCCATTCCATTAATTCCGAACTGTTTTAGAACTCTTGTGCTATCTAGACTCAAGTGACTGTGTCGAAATCCAATATTCCGAAATTTCATGTGTCGAAATATATTATATTCAATCAACCTTGGATGCCAATAAGAAAACTATCCTATTCGTTGAGGTTGATTGTATATCAATCATGGCACCAATATCGATTCACAACATATAACCAATATTGAATGTTGATATTGAACCAAGCTTGGATGCCAAGCGTTGAACATTGTTATCATCCCAGACATCAATCTAATTTGGTGCCAATGTTGGTAACCATGCTAGGCCCAATGTTGACTAACATTGGCTCAAGCTTGGCACCAAGCTTGGTACATTTGTCAACGCATACCTGGGATTCATCTAAATGCAGTTCATCGGAATCATATATTATCTACTAAACGTTCTAGAATTGATACGAATTCAAAAGGAATATCATGTCTCTCAAATCGTATTTATTCTGACGGAGAACGAATCAGGGTTGTAAATAATGCATTAAAAAGATAATTGGATCAGGACTGAAATTAACATTTTTGTTTTTCATTTTCTAATCCCAAAAACTCGGCTTGAAAATAATTTTTCAATTCCTAACCCCACCATAAAGATTGAAAATTAAACAAAAATTGTTAATCCCAACATTGGGATTCAAAAACAATTTTTCAATCCTTAACCCCAACATTTGAAATAAAAATTGAAAATTCAATTATTAATTAAAAATTTTTGAATTAGGAATTCCGCAATCCTGGAACGAATCATTCAACTGACTGATATTTGAAATACCACGCAGTGGCTTCAAGCTAACCTATTCTCAATAATAGAATAATAATAGTTAATAATAGAAGTACAAATAGATCCCAGAAGATAAGAAATGTTTCTGATTCACTATCTGATCCCATAAATAATGATTTTTCCACGACAAAACAACAGTAATTTATAACAAAAACAATATTCTTCATATGATGTAAATAAATCCAAGAGCATGAAAACAAACTCAAACCAGATACAAATATTGAAGAATTATTAATCTGTGGTGATGTTTTTCGAAGTGTATTACGGCATCATATCATTGCAGCATTGATTTAATTAACCTTAAAAAATTCTTTGGTGGTCAATACTTTCCTACTTTTTTTCCATGTGGGAGAAATTTCAAAATTAAACATCATATCTATGTAATTATATAAAAATCATATATAAACTATATTGGATACTATACAAATGTTCACATAATTTTGAAAATTTTTCCATATGGGAATTTTGATTCTTGGATTCGAACAATAATTGATAGCTCTCATTCTCACTTGGAGTTCTTCTCATAAACGTTTCATCGAGTTCAAGTTCATGCAAAAAAAAATGAAATAGCTGTGGCAGCTACTCGCTTTTTTAGCAACTTTTTTTTACTGTAGCCAAAATAATTCCAGCTATAGCTATTTTTTAGCTACCACAGTAGGAACTCGTAGCTGTAACTGCACAGAATTGGTAGCTGCTATTTGGATAGCCAAATAATTTAGCTGTTGAATTTTCGCTTTGGCTGCCAAATTTCTGGCTAGTGAGGAGCTATGACAGCTGAAAAATAGCTCCTGTAGCCAACTTTCAGCTATCCGAATAATAGCTCATCAGTTTTTCCATGTTAAGAAGCTGACTTACCCAATCAAAGACATAAAGTTTCTTTTCATTACGAAATTTTGAAAAAAACAGTGAAGTTCTGCTCGATGCTTAGAATCATTCTCTTTCTCGTGATATATTCCCATATGCAGAGGGGAGTATGCGTTCCAACAGCCACCAAACAGATCGAGTTGGTTAAAATTTGAAGGAGGATTATAATTTTGCAATGCGGGGAGGATTACACGGAAGAAAATAATTCGCTGTTGTAGCTATTTCGTGTATTTGATATCTGGATAGCGAAAAAAATGGCTGCCAAAGCTAGATTTTAGCTCCTGTAGGAATAATTTTTGTTGCTACATTTGAAAAATAGCTACGATAGCTATTTTATGGCTATCCAAATATCAACCACATCATTTTTACCATGTAACTCAGAGGCGGTATTTCATTTGTGATGACTAAATACTGAAAGTCAATTGTTGAATCATGAGACAATTAAATTCCATTACTTACATTTGTAATACTGTAATTCGTAATTTCCAAAAAGTAACGAATCTCCCATCAAATTTGAAGATTCATACTCGCATGAACAATATTCCGAACGGAAGCTTTGAAACTTCGAAAAGGTCCACGTCTGATCATCTTGACCTTGGAGGTCAAGATCAAAGATCATTCAAAGGTCGGCTTAGAATTCTGAAATGGAAACTTCCATTCTTCATCCTGGAAATCAATAGAGCATGAAATTGTCCCTTCAACGGTGTCAGCGTATTAAGAGTCAGAGTGACCCTAGGGACAACACCAAGGCAAGGAAAAAACAATGAAATTTCTATAAAGACAGAAACAAAGGTTACATCGGAAAATGATGAATACAACCGTTGTAGAACTTACATCACGATCAAGGTTGAAGGTCAAATGGAGTTCAAAGTGAAATGTTCAGAGCCAACCTCCATTTTACACCCTGGAAAACAATAAAGCATGAGATTCTACACGCGAGGGTGTAAGCTTGGGATCGATCGAAGCGAACCTTAGACGCATTCCACGCAATTTTGATTCTCCATTTCAGAATCATGTGAAAAATATCTTGAGTAGTTTTCAAAGATTTATTACTCGACATCGAAAAATACCTCGAACAATCGCAATTGCTTATCCGTCACAACCAATTCACAACAAGAATGCAAACACGTCCACGAATTCTACACTGAGGGGAAAAAGTCATTGAGGCAAAATAATATTTCATCCAATGGTATCTTTAAAATATTCCTTTGAACCAATTGAATATTACCCCAATGAATGGAATGGCTTTGTCACCAGACACAATATTTCATCAACTAAAAAACCATTTCATCCATTGAAGTAAAGTTTCATTGATCTACAGGAATATTTTATGTACACCGTTGAATGCAATATTTTGTTTGCCTCAATGACTTTTTTCTCTCGGCTTATTCATTTTTACCCGTAGCCGAGGGATGTAACTTTTCAACAAAACATGTAGTCAAGAATTCAAGCAGTCAGAATGCATAATCGAAGCTACTGAAACGATTTCCAGTTTGACAAATACTCGAAAATAATGTTGTTAAGAGCTTCGACAGCTGTGTGTTAGTTTTTGGTTGTTAGCGGTACCGTTGAAACATTGAGTATCACACGTCTGATCCATCAGTACATACAAGAAAAAATAAATAGTTATAGCAGTTACTCACTTTTCAGCTCCCTTTTTTCACTGCTATAGCTGGAATAATTGCAGCTATATATAAATAGCTATTTATCAGCTCTTACAGTAGAAAATCGTAACCCGAGTCGAATAATTGTAATATTTTTGTAAAACCTGATTAACTTCGTAATTCGCAACAATCCAAACTTTGATTAGGTCGAATGAGAATGAGACAGGGTGAGATCAGGGTGAAAAATTAAATCAAACCTGATTCACTCCGTAAAACGCAACAAATCAAAGCAAAACCAGGTTTCACTTTTCTACTCGGGAATTGGGACTGCACGGGTTTTGTGGTTGATACTTGGATAGTCAAATGATTGAACTGTCGAATTTTTGCTGCGACAGCTACGTTTCTATCTGTTACCGCACTGAGAGAAGAGCGATTTGGGAGTTCGGTAAATAGTGATATACTTGTTCGATAAATTTAAGTAATACTGAACTTTCAGCGATGTTTCATGAAATTTCAAGAAGGATCACTGAAAGTTTGCTTTATATTACTCACCGTTCGTCAATCGTTATTATAGAATACAATATTCATAACCAAATTTGCTGCGTAACACTCAATTACCAAACGTTTAGAAATTGAGTGACACATAGCGAATTTGGTCGTGAATATTGTATTATATAATAACAATTGTAGAACACTGAGTAATGTGGAGCAAAATTCCAGTAATGTTTCTTGAAATTTCATAAAACATTGCTGAAAGTTCAATAATATTCAGATCTATCGATCAAATTTCATACTATTTACTGAACCTCCAAATTTCTCTTCTCTCAATGCGCTAAGTGAATAGCTCTGACAGCTAAAACATAGCTCCTGTACTAATCCTGTAGCTAATCTTTAGCTATCCAAATAGTACCTAATCATTCCTGCCGTGTATACAATCATTCCTTTCAAATAGACTAATCATTCCACACAGCTCCTACCGAGGCTGCATTTTGAGAAAACGAATATAACATATTCCTTCCAAAACAGATATTGATACTCTAAAAATTTTATGGGGTATTCAGAATATCAAGGAATTTTATTCTCAGTGACATTGATTGAAGTGGACATCATACAAGACCCATCCTAATACAACAATGAGATAGATTCGGATAAAAACTTGAAAATGGATACATGAATAGGGTCGAAACGGATAGGAATGCAATTCAATTTCACCCGTTCCAATCATATCTATGACACCATTTTCAAGTTTTTATCCGAATCCATCCAACACTTGCACTAGAGCGACCAGCAAAGCAATCTCAAATCTGTGTTGTTGCTACTAGCAAACAAATAAGGAACAAATTAGGTTGAAATTATTCTCGTTATGTTGCTGTTATGTCATTTTCTTTAGAATACTAAAGCATTATTTAAATATCACGTCACGCTGTTCCTTGTGTTCATCTTCCACCAAAGTGAACGTATTTTTGTATAACGAACACCAAGAAAATGGACAGTATGGCGTAATATGTAGATGATCTCTGTCCGTATCTGCCCACGTACCACAATAATTGTATATCCTTCACCTCCATCTACGTTTATCAATAAAATTGAAATTCATGATCAAAAATTTACATGAGAAATATTGAATTCCATTTCTCATATATTTTGAGGAGTTATATTATCCGAATCTCACTTGAATCATTGGAAAAGAACAATGTACTACATTGAACAATGATAAATGTGATATTCGAGTGCTGTAAAAATGCACCACCATTTTATTCCATTCGAAAAAACTTTCGTTATGTACAACTTGTTGTGAATATAAGTGATCATCGAATTTCTCTTCAGAGTACATTTTTACCGAATGAATACTATGATATATGAAAATATATTCAATAAGTACTGATTCCATTGAATATATAATTTTGCAATATGCATGTCACTTTCAAGAATTGAAGAAAGAGGAGAAATGATCTTGAATTCAGTTTTTCATTAGTACATGTACAAACACATACATGAGAATGGTGAGAACATATTCCAAGAAACAATCTTTCCCAAGCTTAACATCCGATATTATGTATGTTTACAACTTCCCTGGCGGACAAATTTCACTGAATATCACCGAAATCCTCAGAAATTTTCAGTAAAGAGTTTTCCAGAGAATTTCAGAGTTTTCTATAATTTCTCAGAGAGCTTCAATGAGTTTCAGAAAAATTCACAGAGATATTTAGGAAAAATTCAATATTTCCAAATTGAATTGATGGGAGTTCATAAATTCAAGATAATTCATGAAATTTCAGAATTTGGTATTGAAATCTGAGGAAATAATTGTTAAATTTAGGAATATCTTATTCCTAAATTGAATAAAAATTCGAATTTAATATTGGGTTGATGAGAAAGTCTTGCAACACACAAAAAAAGTGAAAAAAACAAGTTCTCATTATTTTCATAATATAATATTATTGAGTAATGTACGCTCCCTCTGTATCTACAACTCGTACCCAACGCTCTGGTAAACTTTGCACGCCGTCCGTTCAAAATTGTTTTGGTCGTGAGTTGAAAAAGTCGTTCAGCACATTTTCGAGATCGGCGAAATCATCAAATTCCTTATCCTGTCAACGGCCGGAGAAGATGGTAGTCGGTAGGAGCCAAGTCTGGTGAATACAGTGGATGTGGTAAAACTTCCCAACCCAGTTGCGAAATACAGTCTTGTGTCATCTTAGCTACGTGGGGTCGAGCGTTGTCATGGAGAAGTCGAACTTGGACACGTCTACGCCTTTTTAGTTTGACAATTTCAGCCAGTTTTTGTAGTTGTCTAGTGTAAGTCTCTGCCGATGTGCTGGTTTTATCTAGTAGCAATTCGTAATAGAGCAAGCCCTCAGGGTCCCACCACCAACAGAGTGATACTCTCTGTACTCCGCGAGGCAGTTTAGGGGTTGGCTCTGGTTTTTCTCCTTCCGGTGGCCATTGTCGCTTGCGTGTGTGGTTAACATAGAGCACCCAACTTCCATCTCCAGTGACGATTTCACGAAGGAAAGCCTTTCTGTTCGGACGATGCTGGAGTGAAAGGCATATAGACACCTGCGACGCTTTGTTCGATTCGCTGAGATCGTGTGGTATCCAAGACGACACAACTTTTCTATATCCCACCTCTTGTAAATGTTGAAGAATCGTGGGGTTGCTACAACCTAGTTTGTTGGCTAATTCTCGTGACGACGTGTTAGGCTTTGCTTTTACAAGTGCACGCAGTTCTTCATCGTGAACAGCTGATTTCCTGCCGGACCCGGGTTTGTCTTCGAAAAATGTATCACCTAAACGGAAACGTTGATACCAACGAGATACAGATGAATGATGAACAACGTCTGACTTGAACGCCCGGCAAATACTAGCGGCTGCAGCTCTTGCAGAACGCCCTTATTGTAAGAATTCGTAATAAGCGATTGCTCGAAGTGTACTTTGTTCCATTTTTGTTCGTACTGACTACGCGGAACAACTGACTGGTTTATAAACACTGCGGTATGGAAGGTTCTAGACCAATCTCGCATAGACGACTCTCGAATGTTCTCAAACTTTGTTTTGTTTGTTACAATTTTGAGAATTTCTTTCTTGATCTTAGTAATATATTCGTGAAATCTAATAAATAATTATTACGTTTCAGTAAAAAATTGTGAAATTTCATCACTCATATCAAATATGATTAAATTAATTATGAAAATATGACATTTCATAAAGAATTTCGTATTGAGTTTAAGAACTTTTTTAACAATGAAATTGAGGGCAGAGTTTTTTTTTTCAGTGCAGCATTACCAGCTGTACATTATGGAATATGAATAAATATACCACGTTTGATAATAATTATTTGTATCGTTTCCGATCAAATGAATAACGTTATTGAAGATTCTCAGAGATCATTCTCTCTTCATCAATACAATCAATGTTCTGTGAGTTTATACCTCAAAAAGAACAAGTCTCAACATCGAATATCAACACAACGGACAGCTTTCAGTGCAAAAGACGTACGTTATACAGATATCCAAACACAAGAGCACGATGGACAATGAAAATATTAGTATACGTGTCAAATAATCACGGATGTTGTTGTTGTACGGAAAAAGTAGGAAGAATTCAAGTACCATAGTCATATACTAATAGGCATATACAAACGAAGAGCACCCGAGTCCTCCAACCGAGTTGCAATCGATGCCAGTATGCAAAAATATCAGCACAAACGATACCGAACATCCGTAATAAAAACAAGATTTAAGAGCCATCGAGCATTGCGGCAGTTGAAAAATGATATCATCTATATGCATGTGAAAAGCAAGAAAAAACCCTGGACAAGAATTATGACGTTAATTGAATGCACCCAAAAAATATGATGACATAATTGAATATAATCTACGAGGGAATAGACTCCCAAATTTCATCCAATAGGTGATTGTTGATTGAATTCCATAAAGAAAAATTTTCCTCATTTAGAATGAAATTCATGTAATTCAAGAATCTTCAAACAAATGCTTTGAACTGTGTTCGTATTCCCATCCATGCTTCCTGAATCATCAATCTTCCATTCTGCAGAGGGCAATGCATTTTACCGAACAAGATATTTCTTTTTTGAATATCAGTCATTTTTTGTGGAGGGCTTTCAAAAATTTTCCATAAAATGGATTAAGTTCTCAAGCTCATGTTCTTGGGAGGGTGAAAAAAAAGCTAGAATAAAATGGTGCATTATGTCAATCTTATATCATCACATAAAAATTGTATACAAACTATATTGAATCATAATGTTGCTGGAGTTTTGATCGTTTATTGAATCGTCAATTAACAATCGGATAACATAATATTCAACTATTAAAGCCCAAAAACCTTGCGGTACATTATTGAAACGATGTTTCCAGTGGCAAAAAGTTGATTCAAGAAAATATGTAACAATGATTAATCAAATTTCGTGAGTTTTAATTTTCGTTTGTTTCTATAAACGATTCAAACTTCGAGAACATGAGTTATATACAAATTATATATAATCTTGAAGATTTTTTATAAAATCAAAAGGGTTGAGATCAATAAATTTTCATATATTCATTCAAATTTTTTGAAAATGATTCTGTACGAAGATGCATCTACATCTCACGATGATTATATTATATGGGAAATGCAGCTGCAATTCCATTTTAATGAGAGTGTGATATACCAACGAGGTATTCTACAGAGATTAAACTGTTTCACCATCCCGAGTCGAAATTTTGTCCCTGCTTTGTCGATCCAGTCACTGAAATTGCTCCTTCTTCCACGTTACAGAAACTGCTTGGTCCCATTTTCCCGCTCCGAATATTTTTTGATTCTATAATATTTCCCTACTCCACAATCTACTGCTCCTACATAGAACCTGAACCTTCTACGCTGGGAGAAAATATTCTTGGAAACATTAAACTCTTTACTTGAATACTCGTAATGAAATGATTAGTTAATTTGAATGGAATTTCGTTGAATCGATCAAGTGTCAATTTTCATTGACAAAATATTTTGTACAATATTAAATATTTGTTTGATCGGATGAATATTCTGTTGATGCAATGAAACTTCATTCAAATTAGTATTTTGTTGCGACTATTCAATGAAATATTTGATTGTTCTCGAAAATTTTTCCTCTCAGCGTATGTGTTGGATTTTTTAAATAATAATGTTACATAAAGCGCATTTTCTATCAATTCGAAAATGTAATTGAAGAAAAAAAATTTCAATCAAATTCGAATTATATCGATCAAACTAATAAATCTTTCATTCGAATAAACACTCATTCGTTTCATGGAATGAAATATTTTTGGAATCAAATGACATTTTTTTACCCAAACGAATATCTATGAGGTTGTTTTTTTGAATGAATGATTTATTCGAGTGTATAAGAAATAGGGTACCCAACTAATATTATAAGAGGAAATTCACAACAAAATTATCAAATTACTCAAGTCCTTTTTTATTGACTGGCACTGACACATCAGCTTGATTATCAAAATATGACTTTTCAAACATTTTTTCGTAAACCAGGAATAGAATGATTTGTCAAATGAATTTGTACACGAAAATACAGAAGCTTATGATTGCTTTAAACAAACCGTGAGTATGAAATTTCAATCCTACCCATCACATTTTCTACAGCACTCGTAATCTCTCGTATTCCCATGTAAGAATTCATTTTATAAATCTTTCTATTCCTAGTTTACTGAAAGAATGAAAAAAAGTCATATCTTCGGGCTGCATTGTTCTCCGTGTAGAGGCGATAGGGTGAAAGTAGGAGGTAAACTTTGCACCTGCTTTGCTCCTACAAGTGGTGAAATAGGAAACTTCTACCACTTTCAGGGGCAAAGTAGGAGATGATATCTCATCCAAGCAGCTCCCACTTCCCTATCTGATGCTCCTACTGAAAAGAGGATTATTAGCAGCAAAGTAGAGCCAATATTTCAACTCGGGAGTCAATTGGTATTTATCACATCAATTTTCTCTGTCAATAATCAATCCCTATGTAGGAACGTAATAAGTTTACAAAATTTTAATGATGATAATAAAAATGTGTAATGGTATCCGAATAGCTTTGTTCTTATAGTTATCGAAGCAGAATTATTGATAAAGAAGAACCATTAACTACCCGTGATGTACACACAACTGCAATTCAATATTACATAAAATCAATATAACATAATATATTCTGCATAAAATTTCCATAATTATACCATAGCTTTGATGTTGGTCTTATTTACTGGATAATAATAATACCCCACAAAGGGAGATAGATCCCATATGGATCAGAAGTAATAGTTGTTTATAACACTCTAATAATCAATATGTAACGATAATGGAAGGTAATATCCTAATACGGTATGATATTTTATGTTGCAGGTATGTACTTTGCTAGCCGACGATGTTTCTATTCAAAACAACAGAATGTGAGTCTGATTTTCCCTTTGAGCTATGGATAATGAATTTGTTCACGCATCCTTATAAACGTATGTATTCAAATGACTAACCCATGTAACAATTTTTTACTCAAGATGTATGAAAGATGTATTGACACATAAATTTTTATGTGAAAAACTGAAAATTATAGGAATAATTATTAACCTGGGCGCAATTAATGTGGAACTCAATTGGAAAGTTTATATTTTAATTTGTTCCAATCTTTCGCTTCTGTATATAAATGGTGATATACTGAACCAATTGCAAAACCTACTTTATCTACTACACGGAGAAACATAATTAGCTATTATTTGGATAGCTAAGAACCAGCTACGGGAGCTATTTTTTAGCTGCCACAGCTCCTCAGTTACACAGAAAAAAAAGAATAGTTGCAGCAACTACTTAAATACCCGACTAGAAATTTGCCCCATGGACCAGATCAGGTCAACTTTGATCCAACCCAGGTCCTGGTAAGGCAACCTCGTCAGGGCCTGACAAGTCATGTCACACTTTACTAATGTAAGGACCTAATGAGGCAAGATTAATGAGGATTTGATGCGGAATCCCATACCAAAACCTGCAGAATAAATTGGAATTAGGATATAAAAAGGAAATACACAACCCAAAAATGTTGTATTCGGCATGGAGAGATCTAACTTGAAAGATATGCACAGCTGACATTTGTTCAGAAATATTTTCCTAATTTAGAGAAAATTTATTCCACCTAGGAGTATACAATCTAAAATTAAGACAGTTTTGCATTCACTTTATTAAACTGTACTTTATAAACATATATGTTAATAATCTCAGGATAACCTAACAAGGTCTTGATGAGATTACAGCAAGGAAAACCCATTTCAACCTTCTGGGATAATTTAAGGGAAATCTAATTAGGATTAAATGGGCTTATCCCTGCGTGGGGCATCCAAATCTAATCCTGATTAGGATTTCAGCAGGTATACCGTATATCGAATGACCTTGTTAGGTCCTCACCATATGTCAGGTTAACCCTATAATAACTTCCAGTCGGGTAGTCGATTTTCGACCATCCACTCAAGTAATTGCTGCACCTACTTAGTAGTCAGGACAAGTAACACGTTAGCTGTTTCAACTAATTCGAAATACCTCAGATGTTTACGTTAGTTAGTGCAACTATCGAGTTACTTGTCCTGACTACTAAGTAGCTGCACACTGAGAGGAGAGTTTATTTGTATTTAATAAATCTTGTTTTGGATAGGGCGAAATAAATATTCATTACATACAAACATGACTCACAACTCTCAGATAAGGTTCAATAACAGATGAAAAATGTCATATGAAGTTTTGTAACAGTTAATAAACTTCATTTATAGTTATTAAGCCAAGTTTACGTGTAAAAAATATTTATTTCGCCGTATCCAAAGTAAGCTTTATTAGATACAAATAAACTCTTCTCTCAGTGCAGCAACTATTTCTTCCTTATTTCATGTCTTTGATTGGATAAGTCAGCCTCTCAACATGGGAAAAAATAATCAGCCATTATTCGGATAGCTAAAAACTGGCTACAGGAGCTATGTTTTAGCTGTCACAGCTACTCACTTAGCGATAGCAGCAAGAAATTTAGTTGCCGCAGCGAAAATTCAACAGCTGAATTATTTGGCTATCCAAGTATTAACCACAAAACCCGTGCAGTTAGAGCTACCATTTCCTACTGCGGTAGACTAGAAAAACCAAAACTGCAATTATTTCAGATAGAGCGGTAGAAAATGGATGCTAAAAAAGCGAGTAGCTGCCACAGCTATTTCTTTTCTTTCCGTGTCTTCGAAACTTCCCCATACAGTACCACCAACGATGAGGTACATCGCCTCCTTGTGGAACTTAGGAAAAAAATCGCTAAATGACGTGAATCAATGGAGGAACAGTGACTGGATGAAAAAGCAAAAGAAACGTAGAAGTAGTTTTTCAGAATGTGTAAAGAAGTTTTGTTTTTCTTATGACTTGCGTCAAAAATTCATCCTCCGCAAATAAATCATTCGATAATCAAAGCCTGATGAGAGTATAAATCACAATTGCCATAAGTGATAGTGAAAGTTGCTACTCGAATCCAATTCTCAACTCCATTTCAACCCTTAAGAATAGAAAAATAAAAATATATTTGATATTACGAATAATACGATTCAATAGTCTGAGTTACTTTAGCAAACCTCATTTCCCAACAAACGCGATTGCGAACATTTCAAAGGCCTATTGTTGAATGTTTAACAGCATTGCTGAACTAACAAGCCAGTAATCAGTATTTGAAAGGCAAAGCATTCCTATTGTCGATAATAAAAACGTCAAGTGAGTATTGGATTTTCAACTCGAGTAACAATTTTGACACCACTTGAATAAATCTAATCAATGCGTTTTGGAACGCATATTCTTCATAACGGAAAGAATGATATTTGTGAAATTTCAATCGCTCATTCATCAATCGCTTTCATTCTCTGATACTGATTCTGGATAACTTTTAGTATCTAATTAACGTTATTATGCGTACAATAAAATTCATTATATTATATAGTTTGCATAATAATCTTTATTATATATCCCATAGATTTTATTAAATAATTATTGCTGTCCTTATTTTCATTATACATTTCACTCTGTGTAGAAACATGAATTTTACGACAGGAATGTTGAAAAATGTTGCAGAAGTTTGAATCGTTCATAAAACCGGAACGAAAATTCAATCTCACAAAATATGATAAATCCTCTTTATTTATCTCCTTTCAATCGACAACATCGTTGAAAGATTACGCTGCAAGATTTTGGATCTTCAACTGTGGTTGAGTCTGAGTATTTCGTTATTCGATGATTAATTCATTTCAATAAACAATTCAAACTTCAGCAACATTGTTGAAAAATCATATATTCATCTGTCTTCGGTGAACATTTCATTTCCATGAAAAATTCCAATTTCAACGACGTGAATCATGCATCAATGGATTAATTGCAAACATAGAAGTAAACGCATTCATTAAAAAAAATGTGTTTAACGAATAGCACACCTCACCGTAACTGTACAAGAGAACAAGTCACTGTTGATTGCAGTAATTCATATATATTATGCGTGCAAGTCAAGGCACACAGCTAATTCAATATTCACAATCAATGTGTACGTTGGTTATTCCATTAATAGAATCTAATGACATATGTATGCACTGCATGCAAACCGTGTCGAATCGTAGATATGTAATGAACTGAGTATTTTCGCACACTTATTTTCAATTCAGAGTTTTCATTTAAAATCATGCGATGCTCAAGCATTGTTGTTCCTAGAAATCCCGGGGAAGAAAAAAACTAAAAGCAACCTAAATGAGCGGAAACAATTCTGAAATGATTTGTTTGATTTTGAAATAAATCTGAACGATTTACTTCCGTGTACTTTGTGTTTTTGACAAAATTTGACAGTGTTCTGGAGCCATATTTCTGATCTATTTCATTTGCTTCTATTTTCTAATGACGGCTATTTTTATGACAGCTTCAATTTTTGTACTTGTTTAAATATTTTAGCTATCAAGTATACTTGAAAATTATATTTAAGAAGTACTTATGGTTCATATAAGAAAACTATACAACATCAATTGACGATTTATCAAACTTTATAATGCTGAGTAAAAATCGCAAATACGAGTTAATGAATTTATCTGTTTGTTGATCGGTCGATTTTTATTTGATCGTGGAAGTTGAGATCCTTTGTAGGTATTTCTCCCTCTTATTCGTTTTCTGGACAGATTTCCCGTCTTTATTTACAGAAATAAGTTTGCTTTGTATCCCGGATTCTCTGAGATGGTACCACATTTATCCTCAAGCCGTGGTTTTGATAATTTTCCACAATACTTTACTTTTAGCACGTGCTCTTCTACTCTTAGGAGTCGTCTATCATTATTTGTACGCACGTCTTGATTACTGAACTTCTATCGACCAAGTGCCTTCAGGTTTTCACACGTCTCATCAACTCTCCCCTTCTCCCCATAACTTCTTCTCTTCCTTCTTATCCCTCTCTCTCCTTCTTATTATCAATATATATATATATGTATGTATGTATACATGTATATATAATATATAAGTCGTTGAATCTGTTATATACCAGGTGTGTAAGTATGAAACCGGAATTTCCAACAGAAAAAACACGTTTATTGTAATGATATGATACAAAGTAACTTATTCAAAGTATTGTCCGTCGCTATCTATACATTTTTTCCATCTTTCTGGCAATTTGTGGATTCCGCGCCAAAAGAACTGTTGCTCTTTCGAGGCAAACCAGTCATCGAGCCATTTTCGTACATCTTCGTAAGAAGTAAAGCGCTGCTCAGCAAGTGCGTGTCCCATCGATGCAAACAAGTAGTAATCGGATGGGGCAAGGTCCGGTGAGTAAGGCGCGTGCTGAAGGATCTCCCAACGGAACGACTCTATCGTTTCCTGGATCTGTTTTGCTTTGTGTGCTGGTGCATTGTCATGCAGCAAAATCACCTTGTGTCGTCTTTGTTGGTATTCTGGTCGTTTTTCACGCAAAACTCGATCCAAATCGATCATTTGTCGTCGGTAGCGTTGAGTATTGACAGTTTCCCCAGGTTTCAGCAGCTCGTAGTAGATTACGCCCTTCTGATCCCACCAAACACACAGCATTGTCTTTCGTCCGGAGCGATTTGGTCTTGCCGTCGATGTTGATGGTTCACCCGGAGTAACCCATGACTTTTTGCGCTTAGGATTCTCGAAATATATCCACTTTTCATCGCCAGTCACAATTCGATGGAGAAATGACTTTCTTTGGAACCTGGCGAGCAGCATTTCGCATGATGTTTCGCGGTTTTCCTGCTGTCTTTCGTTGAGTTCATGTGGAACCCATTTCCCCACCTTTTGTATCTTTCCCATGGCTTTCAACCGAAGGGAGATGGCTTCTCGGGTCACCTTTAACCGATCCGCCAGTTGTTGTTGCGTTTGAGCGTCGTCTTCGTCCAACAAGGCTTGCAGGTCAGCGTCTTCAAACTTTTTCGGTGGTCTTCCACGTTCTTCGTTCCTGACGTCAAAATCGCCACTTTTGAACCGTTTGAACCACTCGAAACACTGTGTTTTACCGAGAGCATGCTCACCAAACGCCTCCACAAGCATTCGATGCGATTCGGCTGCGGTTTTCTTCAGATGAAAACAGAAAAGTAGTGCTGTCCGCAAATCGTAATTTGTTGGCACTAAACTCGACATGTTTATCTCTAATAAACTAATGCTACTGAATGAAACTCGTGTTATTGTGAGTTGGAAATCTTTATCGGATATCAATACAATAACAAGACACCGCTGACGTGATGTGTCGGTAACTGCATCGACATCCAGCGCCACCTATGGGCAAATTCCGGTTTCATACTTACACACCTGGTGATTTTCAGCGTAATAGTAATTGGAAATGGTGATATTTTCGAATACCTGGAATTAGGGTTACTTTATGAAAAACATCATGAACTCTGAATCATTTTCTATGCGGTTTCTTCTCGCTCTTTTAATCTATTTTCTATCATTTCCTTCGCCCAGGGGAAATTATTTTCAAAGAATTATAAAACTAAATATACGTGAATAAATATATGCGCCAGATATTTCAGAATTCCTCCTTTTGCTCCCAAAAACAGTGTTGACGTGCTAATATTTATGATTCAACTTCACTTCTGTTGTTTGAGTTAATTTTATTCATTTTTCTCCCAACTTATTTGACTTGTAACTTTCACACCTCAATCTAAATTGCGTGATACTCAATGTATCCAAACTTCCTACCTCCTGTTATCATAGTTGTACTTCTTAGTTGAAATGCTTACGTTGTGAAGATCTGCGGTTTTCGTGGTGAGAAACATTGTACTGAATAGGAGGAGTCTGTAGAAGTTTTCTGCTTTGATACTTGGAGAGTTAGTATTTCGCTTTTACACAAAACTGTCTAATGTCAGAGCTTCGATGCATTCCCTTATTGAAAACGATAGGGAAAATTCATAATTTCACATCGTTTCTTATCGGGAACTTTAAGCAGGTTATAAAAATTCTGATAGAACAAAGATCAAAAGTGATGAGAAACGATGAGGAATAACAAAAATCAATAATCCATTAACAAAAGCACACCCTATTTCCAATCATTTCTCATCACTCGTTTGCTTTGAAATGGGATTTAAAAGGCTTTTTTCACCTTCCATACTGTACTTATTACCCAAACAACACAAATTTTCTTTTTATTCAAAAACTTTTTATACACCAATTTCCATTGTCTTCAAGATTATTTCCACCTAAATTCTGTGAAAGAGGTCTGAAAAGAAGGTAATTTCAAATCAAATTAATCACACAAATTCTCTAACGATACTTATATATTCATATTAAAAAAATAACTACATCGATATCTTTCCACACGAAGAAAGGAGCAATATATAACAACCGAGGAAAAAGTTGGGGTGTGATAAAACGGAATGAAGAGTCTTGAAATTCGCATCAGCAATTTCCGGATTTATGAAATTCAATTGAAAAGTTATCAAAGTTTCGGCAACGTCTTGACATTACATTTATTTTCCGACATGAGATAAAAAAAGGTCATTGGAAACTATAACGGAAGAAAATAGGAGCATACTTGTGGAATGGAACAAAGAGTAGGAAGAACAGCTTTCTTGGAGTTGCATGGAATATCATGAGTTTCGACCAACCAAAAATTGACGCAGCTGTTGTTGCAGACTTACGTGCTCGTACCGACAAATACCTGATCAAGGGGCGTCGTCTCATCTGGTCTCTTTGGTCTTCAGAATTTTATGAGAAACTTACCATGGAATATCAAATTCAAAACGGACAAATATTCTCACAATGGTAACACAAGAATGTAAATTATGAAATAACAGACTCGAGATCGTGAATCTTGGAATTATATTTTCATGCAATAATGATAGTCAATGTAATTTTTTGAAATATTTGTATTCACTTCTGATAATAGGCATTCATTCAACGTAATGCGACTCTAGAAGTGTTGAGAAATCTATTATTTTTTCTGGTATAAATTATATCTTATCACAGTTGGAAATAATTCGTGTGAATTTAAAAAAAAACTCTGCCAACACTGGTTTATATTTACAAAAGACATCGGAAGTGTGTTGAGGAAGTTATTCACATGGGATATGTCAATTTACCATTTTTATACAATGTGCACGGGGAGAAATGATGTTTCAAATATTGCTCAATTTTGTAGTGAAGTAGTGCGATCGAGTTGAATGGTATAATATTTACAGGTGAATGTATTAGGTGTACAAATAAGTTTCCGCGGTTTTTTATAAAAAATTAGGAATTTATTGTGAAGGAAAAGTACATTACGTTTTATTCAAAGTATTTTCCATCATTTGCCACTACTTTTCCCCATCTTTCTGGCAACATTCGGATACCCCGTCGAAAAAACTCTTCATCTTTTGACGCTATCCACAAATCTACCCAATTTTTGGTGTCTTCATATGATGTGAAGCGCTGCTCAGACAGACCATGTGCCATCGACCGGAACAGGTGATAATCAGAAGGGGCTAAGTCTGGTGAATACGGCGGGTGGGGTAAAACTTCCCAGTTGAGTGTTTCCAAGTATGTTTTTACCGGCGCCGCAACATGTGGACGAGCATTATCGTGTAAAAGAATAATTTTGTCGTGTCTGGAGTAGTAATGGGCGCGTTTTTCCTTAAGTGCCCGACTCAATCTCATCAATTGTGTTCGGTAGAGAGCTCCAGTAATGGTTTCGCTTGGTTTCAGCAATTCATAATACACGACACCAAGCTGATCCCACCAAATACACAGCATGAGTTTTTTTCCATGAATATTCGGCTTAGCTGTCGATGTTGATGGTTCGCCGGGCTTAACCCATGACTTTCTCTTCTTTGGATTATCGTAGTGAATCCATTTTTCGTCACCAGTGACTATACGATGCAAAAAACTCTTTTTTATTCCTGGCAAGCAGCATTTCACTCATGCATAATCGGCGTTCAACGTCTCTCGGCTTTAGTTCATATGGAACCCAATTTCCTTGTTTTTGAATCATTCCTAACGATTTTAAACGATGTGAAATTGCTTGTTGAGTCACTTGTAGAGTAAGTGCAAGTTCTTTTTGCGTTTGGGACGAATCTTCCTCCAATAGTACTTCTAATTCCATGTCTTCGTACACTTTCGGCCTTCCACTGCGTTCTTTGTCTTTAACGTCAAACTCACCGTTCTTAAACTTTTGAAACCATTCCTGACAACTTCTCTCACTTAAAGCAGCTTCACCATATGCTTCTAGAAGCAATCGATGCGCCTCAGCTGCAGATTTTTTCACATTAAAGAAGTAAATCAAAAGTTCCCGCAAATGATGCTTATTCGGAATAAAACTTGACATTTTTACACGAAAAAAATTACGTGATGCTGATACGGAATCACTAGTACTTTAAGGTTATGGTGTTGCCAGATGACTAAACTTGGGATATTACGTTTTACATCTGACAATTTCTCCATAACCTTCTGGTGGGGCCATCTTTTGACAAACCGAGGAAACTTATTTGTACACCTAATAGTAGAAATGCATGCTTTATGATGTGGAGTTGCAACAAATTGCATGAACTTTTATTTCCAAGAAATGCTCCCCAAGGTTTGACCCCCGGGGGCGAATACAATATACCACTGAGGCCTGGCTTATAATAATAAATATATACATGAAAAAATACAAATAAATCAAAATAGATCAGTTTCAAATTTGTTCAAAATAAAATAATAATAATAATCATCTGGCTCTAGAGGGTGCTCCAATAAATAGGTTATAGCCTAGCTATGGGCTATTCAGTGACTTCAGTCTTGTACTTTACATTGTATAATATAAATGAGTGGCACCAACCGGCCCACCCACATCACATGTTTCTCAGTCTCAAGACAAAGCACCCCCTGGAGCAACCAGACCTATAAACTTAACCTACGCATATGATAATACCAATTGCCCCCGCGGAGTTATCACACTGTATAAATAAATAAATAAATAAATGGATAAATAAATACGTACAAGTGTATAAATAAAAGTGTAGGTATAAATAATATAAAATTGTATAAACAAAAATGTATAGATGAAAATAAATTTGTATGGATAAAATCGGTTAAAACCTTGACCCTGGCGGCTATATCACAGATTTTACAGACAGAAGCTAATAGTTAAAAAGCACACCAGGGTCATCCGCGGGGGACAGAATAAAATAATGACACAAATGGATAACATAACATCGCGACATTCGCTCACTCATTCACTCACAATAAAATAACGAATAAAATTGCTGATTTGGCAGTGCCATTAATAATCTGTTATTGGACAATGAAACGATATAATGAAAAACCACACTCATACACACACAGAAATTGCGGGTTAAAAATGAGGAGCGCGCAAGCGTGCGGTGGATCAATTAGAAAAATCTACTGAGCCGGTTCAGCTCGGGCTAACCTTCCGGGTGTGGACGGCGCTTGATACTGACGCGCGCCGGAAACATGTGGAGTTGCAACAAATTGCATGAACTTTTACTACATTCAGTTGTAAATATTGTACTATTCAACTTAACTGCACTACTTTACTATAAAATTGAGTAATATCCCAAGTAGCATCGGGATATACTAAGTATGTTCTACGAATATTCGAAGTATATTCCATGCACATTCTAATGAGACCGTTTTATAGGTGCTATGTACATTCATCGAATATACGTAGCCGAATATACGATCGTACGTCAAACAAACGTCGATTGAATGGATATCGTACATTTCGAATATACTATGCACATACTAAGTATACGTAAAATAGTCTCATTCGAACATTCTATGAACGCTCATTGTGTGCTCTTTGAATCTTATTCGTACATTCTATGAACGTTTCTATTTCGTATATACGTTGAACTTCCATTGCTGCTTGGGATTTGGAACATCATTTTTCTCTGTGTGAAGCGTTTTGGGCATGACAAATATGTTATATTTGATGAATTTGTTTCAACTGTGTAGGATGTTTGTAGGATGAAAGTAGAATGAATTCCAGCAAAGAGGAAATATTTCTAGTACTCATTTTAGGTAGCCTAATATGATTACACCGAGAAGAAATACCTACACGGGAAAAAGAAAACAGCAATGGTTACTGTGACAATCACAATAATATATTGAAACTCAAATTCATGCCGTGCAGCATTGCGATTCCCAGTAATCGTTACTGTCCACCTGGCGTTGACGAATTTCATTGCAGTATACGTCATTGTGATCGCACTAACCTTCATTATCCAAGCGTGTTTTCTTTTGTTTTTCAACCGATTGCTGTCATGGACAATAACCAATACTGTTTTCTTTTTTCCGTGTATTACAGCTACTCGACAAGACGATTTTGACCCATCCAACAAAACTGCTTGCCACAGTCGTGAAGTACCTCCCACAGCTATTCGCATGTTTGTTAGAGAAGTTTGATTAGCTCGATCAACGACGTCAATAGCTGCTGCTAGAACCGTAACGTTACATCCACTTCTGTTGGTTGATTCAAATAGCTACCACATCTACTCTCTTTTGTTTCGTTTAAACTCATCTCAACCCATGGTTTTCTACCAAAGATTCGTAGTATCTGTGGCGAAGAACAAAAGCCACCAATATTTCGGACGAATATTCACATAAACAAGTCCTTCCACAAGACGATCTGAATGTATTCACGAACAACATGGTAGAGATCATTTGCTTAGTCTCTGTATAGATGGCTTGAAACAAAGCAGCGACTGAAGCTTTAATCCAATGGTCTGGTCAATTGCTCCCAAAGCTGTTCGAAGTAGCAGAAGTGTTACAGATGTAACAGCAAATACAACTGTATACACTTATGATAATGGTTTGTTCAGCATTAGGAACATAATGTAAGAATTGAGTTCAACTGTTGTAATCTCTTCGCGAAGGATTAGCATCGAGTTTTCGAAGCAATTACTGTCTAAGTGAACAAAAGTCAGTCGATTATTCTCAAAATGGATCGGGAAAGGAAGAGAGAAAAGAAACATCTCCTTTCAAAAACTAATTACATGTGATAAACATTGTGAATTGAAAATAAAAACCAATCTAAACGGGTATTGTAAGAAAAACACATTTAGTTGCGGTGATTAAAATTTGGTTGTGTCTAGAGACACGCTAGCCTATCCCCAATTAAAAAATTCGTGACACGTTAAATTTTCGAATTCTCGTGGATGTAGTAAATGCTCAAGGGACTTTCTACAGGCACGGGAAATTTCGTGTGTTTGTAGGAAATTTAAAAGTTAGAGGCAGGTTAGCGTGTTTCTAGACAGAGTCTTGAAATTTAGTTGTCCCAGCTAAATTTCAGCTAGGGTGAATGAAATTCTAGTTGTCTGAAATATATTATTTGGTCCAACTAGATCTTTAGTTGGAGTGAGTAAAAATTTCCTAGCTGTCTACTATTCAACTAAACCCTTTTTCTCAGTTTAATAGGATAAAATTTTGTTTATATTTATTCTCAACTATATCTCGTTCGCTAACTAGGCACATAACTTGAATACACTACAGCACCCAAAAAAATGATTTACTCGAATATGAACCTACTAGAGACATTTCGTTGCTTTTTTTGAAATTTTTACTTGATTCAAGTAAATTTTATTTGAAATGAATAAAAATTTAATTGGATGGAATAAATTTTGTATTTGATTCAACTAAAACTCTAGTAGGTTCATGTTTGAATAGAAATTCAATTAACTCAAACAAAATTTAGTCAATCCAAGTATGGAATTTTCTCGGTGTGAGAAAAAAAATTGTGGAACCAATTACACATGTAGTTGGATCCTCAGTGCAGACGGAATTTACAATGTTATATCGTTCTTAAACGATAGAACTCTATCGTTCCTTATCGTATTGTATGAAATCTAACATGATGTATCTGGTTTTATAGTGAAATCCGTATAGAAAAAGTACCAGTTATTCGACAAAAAATAGTCATGTGTTTCGAAATAAGTGGTCCTTTTTCTATAAGAATGTTACAATAAAATCACATAGGTTTCGAGTTAAATTCTATAGAATACTATAAGGAACGATAGAGTTCTATCGTTGAAGAACGGTATAACATTGTAAATTCCGTATTCAAAAACCTCATTCAAAACTATAGAGAATTCTTATCGTTTTGAATCGTTCTTTATTGGCAATTTTTAGCAGGGCCATCAATTCACTTGGGATTCTCGTAGTATTTTCGAAATTGTTTTATGTAGGGGAATATGTAAGAACTCTCTAAATTCCTTGGGGTGAAAATCCACTCCCAAAGAGTGAGATTCAACTCCCATAAAGTAAGTTTTCATTCCATAAGAATCAATTTTCACCGCCTCGGAGTCAGGATTTCAGTCTTATGAAGAGATGAAATTCCACTCTTTAAACCGAGTTGAACCTTCACCCTGCTGGAGTGAGAACTCACTCTTTGGGAGTGAAATCTCACTCTTCCTGAATTTGCAGTATTTTTACTCTTCAAGAGTGAATTTTTCACTCCAAGAAATTTAGAGAGAATTTTACTATATTATTTCTTTCCCACCCGAACATTATTTCTGTTCGTTTTCCTTTCTTTTCGTTAGAAACAAAACTTCGACTCCGATTAAGGGGGTATTTCGGTCTAGAATTTTGGAAAAACCTATTTTTCTCTTTTTGCATATTTCCATAGTTTAGACTTTTAAGAACATGTTTTCAGGAGGGTTTTGTTAGAAAATGTGAGTATGGGGTACCATTGTAACACTCACACTGTACGAAGTCCGATTGAATGTCACTGCATCTTATTTGAAAAATTGACTGCAATTTAGTCGAATCCATTGTGTCAGCATTTGTTTTCAGCGCTCAGTTTCAGCTGAAACAGGGCTGGTTTTGGCTGCATCTTGAAATAAATTTATATGCAGAATCAAAGCAAGTTTTACTCTTTACTTGTAGACTGTTTGAAATTGTGCTCGAATCTTCAAACGCGTTTTTCTCGAAACTGCTCTTTTCGAAACGGTGTGCAGGATATCTCAAGTTCTACTCAACCGATTTACTTGAAATTTGGCACATAGATCCTTCATACATTACAGTATCATACTACAAGGAAGTTTTCGAGGAATCTCTTCGTTTTTTCTCTTTCAAATCCCAAAGGGCGAAAAAAATCAGGGAAAAAACGTAACTTTTTGTTTAAGGCCCCAGCCCAGGGTGACCGGTCTTTTTTCAAGCGGATTTCTGGAATTTTTTGTGAGAGAATAAGGAAATGTATTCAAAAAAACTTTTCATATGTTGATTGTACAACTATTGAAGTATAAAAAAATAATGTATTAGGTGTACAAATAAGTTTCCGCGGTTTGTCAAAAGATGGCCCCACCAGAAGGTTATGGAGAAATTGTCAGATGTAAAACGTAATATCCCAAGTTTAGTCATCTGGCAACACCATAACCTTAAAGTACTAGTGATTCCGTATCAGCATCACGTAATTTTTTTCGTGTAAAAATGTCAAGTTTTATTCCGAATAAGCATCATTTGCGGGAACTTTTGATTTACTTCTTTAATGTGAAAAAATCTGCAGCTGAGGCGCATCGATTGCTTCTAGAAGCATATGGTGAAGCTGCTTTAAGTGAGAGAAGTTGTCAGGAATGGTTTCAAAAGTTTAAGAACGGTGAGTTTGACGTTAAAGACAAAGAACGCAGTGGAAGGCCGAAAGTGTACGAAGACATGGAATTAGAAGTACTATTGGAGGAAGATTCGTCCCAAACGCAAAAAGAACTTGCACTTACTCTACAAGTGACTCAACAAGCAATTTCACATCGTTTAAAATCGTTAGGAATGATTCAAAAACAAGGAAATTGGGTTCCATATGAACTAAAGCCGAGAGACGTTGAACGCCGATTATGCATGAGTGAAATGCTGCTTGCCAGGAATAAAAAAAGAGTTTTTTGCATCGTATAGTCACTGGTGACGAAAAATGGATTCACTACGATAATCCAAAGAAGAGAAAGTCATGGGTTAAGCCCGGCGAACCATCAACATCGACAGCTAAGCCGAATATTCATGGAAAAAAACTCATGCTGTGTATTTGGTGGGATCAGCTTGGTGTCGTGTATTATGAATTGCTGAAACCAAGCGAAACCATTACTGGAGCTCTCTACCGAACACAATTGATGAGATTGAGTCGGGCACTTAAGGAAAAACGCGCCCATTACTACTCCAGACACGACAAAATTATTCTTTTACACGATAATGCTCGTCCACATGTTGCGGCGCCGGTAAAAACATACTTGGAAACACTCAACTGGGAAGTTTTACCCCACCCGCCGTATTCACCAGACTTAGCCCCTTCTGATTATCACCTGTTCCGGTCGATGGCACATGGTCTGTCTGAGCAGCGCTTCACATCATATGAAGACACCAAAAATTGGGTAGATTTGTGGATAGCGTCAAAAGATGAAGAGTTTTTTCGACGGGGTATCCGAATGTTGCCAGAAAGATGGGGAAAAGTAGTGGCAAATGATGGAAAATACTTTGAATAAAACGTAATGTACTTTTCCTTCACAATAAATTCCTAATTTTTTATAAAAAACCGCGGAAACTTATTTGTACACCTAATATTTTTTTCTATTCACCCCAGAATGGCGGAGTGATTTAACTTCTTGCACGACATCTTTTTAAAATCCATACCAACGGGTGGAAGGATTTCTCCTCGAGGAATGCACCTGAAACAAAAAGGAAAATTTTCCCTCAAAGTATATGTCAAAATTTCGGAAAGTACCTAGGGGTTCCCAAAAATATTAATTTTCGAAAATTTAACAGTGTTTAAAAAAAATCAAGTTTTCTCATAAAACAGCAAACACTTTTCAAATACATTTGAATAGAAGTATTCAAAATGTACACAAAATTCATATTTGATGTACCACTAATACATTTGAAATGTACCAAATGCATTCAAAAAACATTTCTGTTTGTCGCAAAAGAATTCAAAATACTTTTCTGATTGAAAAATGCACTTCAAAAGCTTTTTCTGTTATATGGGTTGGTGCAAAATGTTCATCCGAATTGCTCCGCATTTCCAGAATATTCAATATATCGAAAAACCCTTACGTATTTCCCTAGATGATGTAGTTATAAAGATACTATGAAAATTTCAAGTCGATCGGATGGACAGTTTTCGAGAAAAGCTTCCACCCACACCAAAAAAAGAGGTTTCGAGAAAAACGCCTTTTGTACTACATTCATACGCATGTAACTATTCAAATTTTGAAAATACCTTCAACCGGCTATCCCAGCACCATAAAGTTGACCTTCAGATGATATAGCAGCTGCATCAAGCTCCTTTCTTTGGCTGGTTTTTAATTTACGGGCTTCCTTTGCTGCATCAGTCATCAAGCGCTCGGCATCTTTGATTCGTGTCTCATCAGTCTTCACGCAATAATTGTAGCATTTTTGAAAGTGAAAAAGATTGTTTATGGACATAAGCGATGTGGTATATTGTTTTTACATACATTGAGGATTTTTTTCAAGAGAATAAAAAAAAAATCGATTTCTTTTTCTTTCCACCCTGAGGTGGGGCCTTAAATCACCACCACTGAGTGAAAAAAAAATTGTTTCCAAAAAAACTCTTCTTAGTGCGATAGCTACATCCTTCTTCTTCAGGAATTTACAGAAGAAATGTTTCTCAGATCACTAGGTGGACTGGAATCCTGCACACCAGGTCACGACAATGCTTTATGAGCCCTCACTTTGCCGGTCTGCAGTTTCTTTAATTTCGATTTTTTCTATAATATTCCTAATACTTTGAAATGTCAATAAATAACTAGTGGAAAAATTGGTGGTAAAAACATTCATTGGATTCTTTTTATGGCGTCCAAAAAAACACCAAAAATCCGGGTGTCTGAACCAAAATACCCCCTTAAGGACTATTTTTACACTTCCACCACGATATAGCTTGTTTTTCCTTCCACCCTAAAATTATTTGTATACCTCGCAGAACCCCTAATAGGAATGACCTACCCTAGTAGAAATCAACACCGGATCAACGTTGTTCCGAGGCATCTAACCTCGAAACAACGTTGATTCGGTGCTAATTTCCACTAGGGTAGTTATTCTCCGGACCATTACCAGGCCTTGCAAGTCCTTTGCAAGTGCCTGGCGATGCCTTGTAATAGCCTAGAGACTGGCTACACTTCACGTCTACAGAGGACATTTTGAGAATATTTTCCAAGCGTTTCCGTACTTCAAAAACGTTTCAAAAACACCCCTGTGGTACGTGAGTCGTAAGCTTTACTCGCATTCACTTCCAGACAATCGAATCAATCTAAATTCAATTATGAATCCATAACGATACTTTTCTCATTTCCTAATCCGACATAACGTTCTCGACCAAGCCACATCCGTTCGAATTGAACGGGAAAGTTATTCCATTCAACGAGGAAATCATCCGTCTCGAGTTTTACGATGCAGAATATTATCGTACCTGTTTGGATGTGAGAAAGCAGAAATGAAACAACGTAATATAACGTACTACTATCGATGTAATTGCAACAAGGGTTGTCAAGAGGGTGAAAAGCGGATGTCAGGGATATAGGTAGAATTGTATTCAGTATGCTAATGCGATGGCAAGTTTGAATTGTCTAACCGTTGAATCGTTGTGTGATGAGAGATTGAGCCCCGGTCATAATTCAACAAATCACGCTTCCCTATCACCCAGTCGTGAATCGTGATAGTTCCCGTACTATTAGTTACATCTCTTCAATCATTCTGAGTTCCTGTCTTTCGATCCAGTGTAATGCATGATTGGTCACGTTCCAGCAGCCCATCTATTGTCTACGAATTTCAAAGAAAAATAACAGCAATGGGGCTTGAATTGATAATATATTACAATTTTCAACTTAAAAGAAAAATTAAACATGTGCGTGGATGTTGGAAAAATTTGATTCAAAGCTGAGTTACTTTGGATGAAAAGATGAAGCCTTGATTCAAAAATGCTACAGAAACAATCGACTGAGAATTCAGGATTATGCCTACCTAAGAATGTGCACTGTTTTTGATTCACCCTGCATAGAGATTAGAAAAGAAAAGAATGCTTCAAGATTATTCTTTCAAATAGGCTGATCGGGATTTTTCCTCAAATTCAAAACTGCGCTGAGAGAAATGGCTTAGTTGTATGAGCAAAAATACTTTAGTCAATGATCTTTGAGTTGATTTGAATAAATGTTTATTCGATATAAATAAAAATTTGTTTGCGGTAGCAAAAACAATAATTTGACGTCTCTTCATTTTAAATAAAAAAATTCAGTTAATAGTAGCATGAGTAATTTATTTGTGACAACTAACAATTCAAGTTCCTCAGCAAATAGAATCTGATTACGCATGCGCTCACTACTATTTCATCATTTTTAATTATTTCACCGGCATTTCCATCCATGTCCGTTTCTCAACGGCGATGTGGAATTTTGGATTTTATTTTTGGAAGAATAGATTACTCCATAGCAAAAGTTTTCAGTTTCATTGGTTCAAAGGTTTTTGGAACGTTTTGTCTGAAGAATATTCGTACAAAATCTTTTTTTATGCAGTGAAATTGTGCTGAAATATGGAGCAAGTGGAAATGCAAAGGATTTTTCAGAATCTTTCCTGACTAAATATCCTCAGCAAAAATCATTCTAGTTATTCTCCAGGCCTTGGAAGACCTTACGATGCCCTTGCGAGGGACTTTCAAGGCCTAGCAAGGCCTTGCAATAACCTAGAAAATCACTGGAGTCATTTCTAGCAAGGTTGTTTAGTGATTCCTGGTAAATATTTGATTTTCAATAACCAACAATATTTCAGTACAATCATATTTTATCGACTAAATAATTTAATTGAAATAACATTTTGATTTACTTAGAATATTTGGTTAGCACAACGTCAAAATATTCATTTGTGAGAAGTGAAAGTTTGACTCAATCCAAATTAAATTCAATTAACTAAACAAAATGTGTTGATTTGAATAAAAGTACAGCTGTCTGATACATGAATAAATTATTCTGCTGCTGTGGCTAGCATTTAGTTACAATAACTATGTGATTTTTCTCAGTGCATGTCGTTTTGTCGGAGGATCTAGGAGAATCTATTGGAATATATCGGGATATATTGGAATTTTTCAAAAGATTAGTTGCGGCAACTAAAATTTAGTTGTCACAGCCAAACTTTAGATGGCGGAAATAAAAGTCTAATCGTCTGAAATATGAATGAAAGGATTCATTTAATGCAATTGAAAAAATTGGCTACGACAAATAAAATGCATTTGGTGCAACTAAATTTTTATTTAGAGTGGCTACATTTCCTAGCTGTCTAATATCCAATTGAACCCTTTTTCTCAGTGCATATATGTTAGAACTATTGTTGCTACTCAACCTGCAGAAATCTCCCCTACCACCCCAAGCAATAACCTCTTTGAAAAACCCCGATATCGGAATTTCATCGATATAGAGATCTATCGGTAAATCATCGGCTAGTTGATTGGTTTTATATCGGATAATTATCGTAGACATCGTATGTTTATCGGACTTGCCTGATAATGAAACAAAACGATAGATTTTGGATAGTATTAATACAACTGACGATTGAACGATGAAATCCCATTATTGGTTTTTTTCATAAAAGGAATCTTGTTATAGTTACCAAGATAATTTGATCGGTACCAACATATGATTAGTTTATTATTATTGAGATTCGATAACTATTACCAGAATTTGGTAACAATAAATCAAGTTCTCATAATTTTTTCCCTACACTGTTTTATATCTGAAAATGAAATAACCTTCTATCAAATCATTTATATTTTCATATAAAGGTCCGTCATATACTTCATCATAAACTTTTACTATCTTCAATTTAATACGTCTGAAACCACGACCCATTTCAAAGTGGTAATGCAACCTGCGAATGATCAATACACAAACAAAGGATATCTTTTCAAACAACATTAGGCAATTTGTTGACTTCACAAATGCGATCATCAATCTTCATAAATAATAGTTCCCATAGAATAACGTATACACTAAAATTATCATCCATAAAAATCTCTGCAACAGTTCATTCTCCTTTCATGTAAGGGCGACAAATCGATGTAACCTTCTCATCAAGTGACACGATAATACTTCGTCTTCTCTTTCTCCTCTTTCTTCTTCCTCAACGTCAAAAGTTGACATACTCCACCCCTTTTTATCACCATCCCTAAAACTTCTCGACTTCCTCTCTATCTTGAAAAATGAACTCCCAAGAATGCATGACGTGAACTATTAGGTGCTAGCTTTATCGATCACTCACAACAGATAATTTTATTGATTACAGTTGGAACGAAGGATGCTGGCGGTAGAAAATTTCCGGTGATCGTTTTCATTCATGGTGAAAGCTACGAATGGAGTAGCGGCAATCCGTACGATGGTAGTGTCCTGGCGAGCTACGGAAGTGTGGTTGTTGTTACAATCAATTACAGACTGGGTATTCTAGGTAAGTTTATTTTTATTGGAATCTAATTATGGAAGAATGTATTGTTCGTTTCATTTCAAAATCTCGACTACTATCGGACATAATTGCCACATCATACAGAGATTCATATTGAAGTTATGAAAGTCACAATTGCGGCATACAAAATTACCGCATTATACGTACTTTGATAATGGTATTTTTGAAGAATTCACATTTTAAAATACAATTTAGTAACGGTTCCAAGACATTTGAGAAAGAGTGTCATTTTACTTGCAGAAAAAGGAATAGTTGTAGCAACTACTTGAATAGTCAATTTTCGACCATCGACTTATGTAGTTGCTGCAACTATTTAGTAGTCAGGACGAGTACCACATTGGCTACCTGGCAACTTACGAGGTATTTATGTTGGTTGGTGCAACTATAGAGTTAGATCCCATGTAGAATTTGCCAAAGTCTACAAATGACCTGGTACTGGCGAGGTTATATTTACCAAACTTTGGTTGGAGAAATTGTTTCTATCCAGGGTCATTATTATTTTCCAATTGGCACGAACTATTCGACGAATTTCAAACGGTATTGATTTCAGTGTACAAACAGTCTTGGCCCAATATTGAATCAATACCGTTTGGACAAAGTTGGAACGCCAGAATTCTACCATAGTCGGTGTATACGAACGAGCAGTACTGACACGATTGTAAATGTTAATTAGGTCAACCGTGTAATCATGCCGACTTCTTGCCAGTTGTGATAGCTTTGGTAGCTTTGGATTTGCCAGTACTGGCAGCTCTGACAGCAGTAATGAGCCACTTTCGGCCCTTGTTTCCCTTTCCCCATGGGTTGAGGCAGCTAACGTGGTACTTGTCCTGACTACTAAGTAGTTCCCAGATATCATGCAAGCTTGTCATGAGTGTGTCAGATTCGTAATTCCTCTGAATTAGTAGAAATAGAAATAATAATTTTTTGAACACTCTTATTTTTCGTGTGGAAGTTGAGTCTGATTTTATTGAGAAAAGAGGGAGTTTTCTGAAGTTCCGGCAATACTCCTTTCGACAGGGATCTCGTGCCACAAGAGCCCCAGTAAAAATGATTCTAGAGGTCATCTAGCATTTATCAAGGTCCTTACAAAGGAGCCAATCACTAAAAAGGTCCTTGACATAAAATATAAGCTGAGTGAAATCATTTTTACTAGGATTATGCGACCTTTTGTGACTTTCATATCACATGTAAGCTTTTCATGAGCTAGTCAGACTTGTTATTAACAACCTTGTTAGTGTAAGATTGCTACAAATCTGCTGCAAGGATTTTGTAAGCTTGCATCCTTGTCGTGTGTCAACTAGAGAACTCATGCCATCCTTATCACAAGGTTGCCTGACAACATTGGAGCAAGGTTCAATTGATATCTGAGTTCCAGCAACTAATTGAGTAGATGGTCGAAAATCCAATATTTGAGTAGTTGCTGCAACTATCCCTTTTTTCTCCATGTATCCAGTCTCCTCTATCACGTATTCTTGAAATTTATGTGTTTCAGTCATAGTTTGACCCTTCAGGTGTAGGATGGGTCTGTGAGGCCCACATACAATTCATGGAAATATTAAGAAACCGATATTTGTGAAAAATTTGTCGTATAATACAAGGTTCAAACTTGTCACATTGTCAGATTTTTCCGGGTCTGTCAGACTCACCCCACGCTCAATAATTGAAAGAATATTCCTACACCCCACCCCTGCTAAATTTTCCCCATAAAGAACGATACAAAACGATACATTTTTTCTATAGTTTTCAATGAGGTTTCTTGAATACGGAATTCACGAAGTTATATTGTTATTAAACGATAGAACTCTATCGTTCCTTATCGTTTTCTATAACAATTCAAAAGAATGTATGGGATTTTATCGTGAAATTCGTATAGAAAAAGTACTACTTATTCTGGAACACAACTATTTTTTTCCAAATAACTGGTACTTTTCTTATACGAATTTCACGATGAAATCCCATACATTCTTTTGAATTTTTATAGAAAACCGATAAGGAACGATAGAGTTCTATCGATATAAATTCCGTATTCCTCCGTAAATTCCGTATTCAGAAACCCCATTGAAACCTATAGAAGAAATTTATCGTTTTGTATCGTTCTTTATGGGGACAATTTAGCAGGGACGGGTTAAGATATGCAAATTTTATCCTGAATCGGAAATATTGAATCCATAACAACATGAATTTGAAAAAAAATCTTATAAAAATGTATATATTAGATTCAAATACATTTGTGACCTTTAATACCACCGTTCCTTATCTCCTCTATTCAAAAATTTCTTTGTTCGAGCATGGAGGACGGTAAACGGTGAGATTGGAAGACACGACTGCATTTATTCTTATCAATGTATGATTGTGTGATCATCGATTTCGGAACACACGTCATTGCTACTCTCTACTATGGACAAGTAACACCGTCGCCTCATCAATACTGAACACTTTGACATCTTTTATGGATAACGTCTGTCGTTTGACGTATTTGCATTCTTTCATTGTCGAGTCACGCCAATTCTTTTTCCTAGCTTTATATATGCTTTCTATTCGTCTTTTTTATCTTCGTTCGGTTCTCACATTTCAGATAACGATTTTTTATTCTTCATACTCGTACTCATCATTGAACTCGAGTATTCGCTTTCTTCTTACTTGGCGCTTACCGCTTTTTTTCTATAGCAAATAGATAGCTAGTATGATTTCTGCACAAGTTTTTTTTTCAAATGAAATTCTCAGTCTTCTCTTGACAATATTCTTTGAATTTGCATAGCTCATATGCGAATAACTCTGATACTTTGTAGTATAACAAAACCCGCATTCCCAAAATTCTCCGCATCATAGTCTAGTGAAATGAGAATACGACAGACGTTTCATGCGCTTTCTTTTGGGTACAAATTGATGATAAAAGAAGCTCTCTGTCGTCCAACAGCCTCTTTTTATACATTACATTTGTATATGAAATTTTAGGAATGCGGGTTTCAATATGTGCAGCAATTGTTTCTAATTTATCAAATAATTGGATTTCAGTTGAATTATCTTTTGATTCGAATTCTCACTGGACAAACAAAATCAAAATGAAAAAGATGCAGTTAAAATCATGAGTTGTGCTCAAAGAATGAAAATAAACTTTCATTTTCCAACTTCTTATGCGTTTGAATTTTTGTAGCCCATGCACTCAGCTGCTTCTTCATCCTCTCCTCTGGATCTCACGTTTAAATTTCACAGTTTACTGCATATACTCAAGTATGTCCAATTATCAAGAGAATACTGCACGAACAGTAAATGTAATTTCGTGTACTTACACGAAACGGTAGCGTGTTGCAGCACATACATGGTTCACGTATTGTTGGGTACATATTCCCGTATTGTTCGCTTGCGTGTGAAATCGTTACCGCTCAAATCTTTGCTCCCACTACCTCCTGATCAACCATGACTGGATGTTTAACATAACAAGATCTGTATAGGTTTATTCGGTCATTAGCCTAACCATTATCCCTCTGTACATGTCACAAAGAAAGAATGAAGAACCACATAATTGTGAGTAAACTGAATGTAAATCATGAATCTTCTAAATCACAGGAGTGAAACTCCACCTTAGAATTGATTTATTTCGCGGATTGAAGATTTTACGAATGAAATTATTGGTAAGGTAGCAAGTGTCTGAAATTGCATTCACCCGAAAGACAATGATTTGTGAATCCGAGGGAAATTACCAGAAGTTCCTGGCCCTCCTGTGAATAGCCACGAACTTTTGGGGGAACGGCGGGTATGGCCCTCTTAAGGGAAAACTGAGATAAAATCACTCCAGAGTAAAAGAATGTCGCTACTGTGTGGGATACGACTTTTTGGAGTATTTTTCTCACCTACATTAGTGAAATAAAAGGTCAGGAACAATTTTAGTTCATAGATGAATTTATGAAAAATTTTTCGGTGTCGGGTGGTATGGCCCACCATCCAAAAACTGGTAAATCAAAACGAGAACATATTTTTCCACACAAAATTATTTGTTTCAAACATTGAATATGGTTTTTTCAACTCTTACTCAGACTGTGGACTGGATAATTCACATCTATCGCAATAATAATATAATCTGTCGATAATATCTGCACAAAGTTCATGTGTCCATCCTTTATAGGTATGGCATTGAATCCAATCTTCCTCGAAACTTGAAATCTTAGCATAGCATCGAGGAACGAATTCTCATGTGAAACGAATACATAAAAACCTTGTTTATAAATAAATTGTTTGAACAATTATTTTGAAAATAAGTGTTCGATAAAACTGCTCCCACCAATCGATTCTAAGGGAAAAAAGTACATAGAAAACATGTATGAAACACGCATTGGTTTGTTATTTTTTTTTTATAACAATGACGATCACAAGGTGGATGTGGAAAATTTCTTGACTAATTTATTTATAAACAATTTTTTCACGCACGTTGCTCACTTCACTTGGCATAGCATAGGTTTGCCAAGATTCCATCGGCGACCGAGACGATATCTCCCATTATTTCAACATGAGATCTAATGAATTAATGTGGGCCATACCGCCCGATCAAGATTTTGGACGAAAAAATTAGTTTATAACCAACCAAACAAACATCACCGCTTGAAACTCATGACACGTGTTCTCCATATAGGGGAGGTTAATACTAGTAAGACACATTATTTTGTGATCTGACCTACTTCAGTACAGGACGTCTCAAAGTTTCGCCGATACAGTACATCAAGAACAAGTAAATAGAAGAAGTTAGATTTCTCTTAACACACTGTATTGACAGCAATGAAGTATCCGCACATGATAGACAGAAACAATCTCTCCGTGAACAAAAGTGTGTAGTGCTGCCACCTAGCGCTAGATCCTGGAAACTCGTGGTGGGCCATACCACCCGCTGTTCCCTTACCACTTCCAGGTAAATGACCTTTCGCGTACTCACCAAATTACTGAATTCTTCATAAAACCTGAACCGAAATAACTATTTCTACATTCGACAGTCCGAAGCCGTGTATATTTTGAATCACATTGTAAAAATTATGGAGAATTTTTCCTGACTTCAGTGATGGATTCCATCTCCAAATCATGGGAGAATCATTTTTCCGTCAGAAATAGGGGAGTTTTCTGCCACTTTGAGGAATTCATCTGCCTTTTAGATGTGAAATTCTTCAGAAAGTGAGGAACAAGTCCACCAAATCAGGGTGAAAAGTTCCCCTGAAACTTCATTAATGATGGAACTTTGCTGCCACCAAATTTTGGTTGAAAATCGAGGTTGCGTTTCTACGGTGCAGACATAAGCAGCGGAGTGCTGTTGTAATGACGGAATACTTTCAGTTGAGAATACTTTTTACTAACCTCATATAAAGATAGATTTGCTGGAGAAAGAAGGTATTCCTCACTGAAAGTGCTCTGGGAGTTCAAAACTACTCCCCACAGTGAGCCTCAAGCCAAAAGAAGTTTGATGAAAATGTCCATAAAAAGGCTCTTCACCACTCTTTTTGGACACATCCGAAGCTTCAAAAACTGCTCAGAACAAAATCGCAGCTGATCCCTTTTTCGAGATATATCAAATTTAGGTTTTTGTAATCCTTGAAAGACAGCATGAGACGGTAATTCACAGTAATGAATATTTATACCACTCTTAGCTTAACCCAGAACCAACGACGTGGACGTGGAGGTATTATGGTTCCTCTTTTTGTTTTACATTTTCTAATTTTTAATTTTTTTTTCAATTTTAATTGTTCTCAATTTTTTTAAATACTTTTTTCAAATTTCTAAATTTTCTCTCTTCTATTATTTTGGTATTATTCTACACTCTAAACACAAATCTTCCCGACTTCTTAACTCTAAATGTACCTTGAAGAAAATTCAACAATCGCTTTCTTCAATCTCGCTGAATAAGTAGGGTCTTGAAGAATGTTGATTTTATATCGATCCCAAAATTTCAAAAATTCTCTGTGAACTGATTCAATAGCTTGTTCCGACAAAAAGTGTAAACAGTGTTCTAGATGTTTTAAGGTCATATGAATTTTCAAAGTTTCAGAAACCTCTAAAGTTTGAAAAGTTTTACGTAATTCATGTAAATGCTTTTTTAGATCGGTACCAACTTCATTCGAAGAGGAACAATCTATGACCACTTTATTCATGGCTTCAAAAGCAGAAACAAGAAGCATTAATTGCAAGATTCCAACATTTTTATAAATTTCGGGATCGAGAAGTTTGTCAGCTTCTTTCAAAAGTTTTCGACAAGCATTTCCTTCAAAGATTTCTCCGTGATAATTTTTTGCAATTAACTTTAACTTCTTTGGCCAAATCAGTGCTGTCTCTTGACTAAGAAGAGGAACTAAACCATTCCTGCACCATATAAATTATGCACTTCTGAATTCAGAAATGAGGCTCTATACACCGGAAAGAAGTAATTCTCCCAAACTAATAAACTAAATTTGATTGGAGAAATTAGTTCCGAGTGATGACAAAATAGAAGTCGATGAAAAAATGGTGAAGGTTACTTCAAATTGGTAACAACTAACTCGGGAAAAGAAGTTGAGATCTGGTCAGATCAGAAAAACTGGAATTTTAGCTCCTATTTTGCAACACCCACACTGTAAAAAAAACGGTGTCAAAACAGTGTCAGATTTAACACAGAATCAGTACCACGCGGATTCTATAGAAGTCCACCTCAAAATCGGTGTCAAAATAACATCAAACGGTGTTAGAATGACACTTTATGGTGTGAGAATAACACCGTGTGGTGTCAAAACAACACTATTTGGTGTGAATTTTTGCCAACACCACCAATTTTTTACAGTGCACGTTCAAATTCAAATCCACACATGGGAAAATATCATTGAATTTTTGGGAATTAAACAGTCAATTGCTCATCAAGATTGAATGCGATTTTCAATTCAGATTTAACCAGATCTAACCAGATCTGTCAAGATCTAGTCAGATCTATTAACAACACAACGGATAAATCAAATAATAAACTGAAACTGTTATTGTTGTTGTACTCCTGTAAATAAATTGATGTTACTTTACTGTATTCACAGTTATCAACAACTGCATCTAATAATCGGAATCAATTTTGAGTAAAAGTAACTAATTCTTTTACTTCTTTTTTGTGTGAACGATACGGTCAAAATTTCATCAAAGTGTGAAGTTCGATATGAATTTTCAATGGCCCATTTTCAATACAGAATTTTCAGCAATGAAGTTACAGAGAATCTATTTACCATTAAAACTAAGAAACGCAATTGAAAGAATAACTATTTTCTCAAGGACAAAGCACAATCTTCTTCCCTCGCTTCATGCTTTTCTTTGTTATTCAGTCTCATGCTTCCACCTCGTGGAAGGAAATAGGAAATAAAGAAAAGAAATAAAAAGGACGTGTAGTGAGAAAGAGAGACGAAGATTACGATGCGGAAGGAGTACATAAGAAAAAAGGCCAGGGTTCACAGTCGAATCCACACGATGTGAACGACAAACAGCAAAGGAATAGAAAGTTCTGACGCGTTACCGTGGTAACCAGGACAACCAAATCTAATAGGAAACTCATTACAGCCGAGTCTTCCGTTCTACCAAACTAAATTCTAAACTTTTCCTTTCCTTCCATTCACGACAGGTGCACTAGTATCTTTTCTACTGGGAAATCCATCGACCGCGAAACTCGAGACTCATCCTCTTATTTGAGAAATTATGTCCTCATTCCAGCATTTCACTTACAACTCTTGAAATTGAAACAGTTGATTTAAAATTAATCGACTATACAATCACGTACATTATCAAAAAAAATACTAGAGTCTATAATTTCGTGCGATTGAAAATTCCTAAGATTTCTGTTCAGACAGAGAGAAATGTATAATAAAAATAGGGACAGCAACAATTATTTGATAAAACCTATAAGATGTATAATGAAGATTATTATACAGATTGTACCCTTACTATATGATATAATGAATTTTATTGTACGCATAATAACGATAATTAGATATATAACATCCTTTATCATTTATTATAGCTATCCCTATTTGTATTAAACATAGAATATAAATTTCTCTCGGTGCATAGTGAATGCGTGTCGAAAGATCTATACCTACCCTGGTGAAAATGGAAACTGAAATCAAGCGCAGACGAAAAGTATGGTGGAGCGTAACAGAAACGTTGATGAAAAGTGAACAAAGAGTAACTGGAACGGTTTCCAAGAGTACTTGAAGCGAAGTTTGGAACAAAAAAAAGCGTATGAAAATCAACGCTCCATGAAGAGTATGAACAATATAAGAGGATAAAAATTTTAACCACTTGACGAGAATTCAAACCCATGATTTTCATCATTGCAATCCAGCGTCTCACCTATTCAGCCATAGAATTCTATGCTTCCTGACAGTTTAAAACCGATCCTCAAAGTCTGTATGAAATGATTCGCATTACCTTTCATGGAATGTAACAGTACTCTTCCCAAAACGGCATTGAACGTTTATAAAGCGTATTGATAACGTATAATTTCAGTGCTCTACAACAAGCAATTATTATACGCTTCGGCAAGAGAAGATTGGAACCTTTCCACGTTTCTTCTCAGCTTCGAATGCGCTTGCTACGAGCGTATATTTTCATCAGGGTATACTGCCGGCCTAAGCCAAAAGGCCGTATGTCGACAAAATTTTTCTCCATTTTTCACATATTCATATTCGAATAGCTTTTTTATATGTGTTTCAATGGAAAAAATCTTTACACTATTGGAAAGTATGTAAAAAACTGATTTAAACATCATGGCGATTGTACACGCACAGAAAAGGTACCTAGAAAATTACTACACTTCGTAGAAAAATCACCCTCACAGCACCGGACATATCTACGTTGCCTCTACGTTGTCTCCGCGTGGAATCTCCGTTTATCCACGTTCTATCCACGTCCACCATTCATCCACGTGGAGTCCATGGGGATGCGACGTGGAAGTCGGTGGATGTGCTGTTAGGATAAGGACAAAATCAACCCATATAAAAATCTTCAGGCTCCGCCAATGCTGACGACGGAATATAGCTAGACGCAAGGCTGCCAGCCAAAGCTGGGCAATCTATGTAGGGACAAGGATGGTTGACAATGGTCTAAACATTGTACCAATATGGGAAGTCATAAATCGACTTCGTTGATCCATCATTGATCATTGGCTGCGCCACGCTTGGCCCATCTTCCAACCAATATTGCTTGAAGGAAAACGCATGCTTTCAACAGAGGCTCTCTAGGGCTTGGCGGGACACTGCTCCAAGCATTAGGCAACTCTGAATGACAATGGATTCTCATGTTGCACCAAGCATGGGTCGTAGCTTGGTCCAGCTTGGGCAATAGCTTGGCTCAGCTTGGGCGATGGCCTCGCTCAGTTTAGGCGTAAGCTTGACTCGACTTGAGTAATAGCTTGGCTAAGAGTGAAATTTCCTTCTCAAACAGCAAATTACAATAACTCTCACCAGAGTGATGCTTGTTTCCTGCGAGTGGCGAACCAAGCATTCAATGAATATATAAGTCTCCTTTGAAGATTCCATGACAGAAATAATTCTTCATCTGTTTCCAGACCCGCCTACTTCTACGCCAGAATCACCGGATTTCCGTCATTCATCAGTTTAAACTAATCAGAAAAATTACATGTTGAAATTCTCCGACATTCATTTCGTTCAATCGAAATCATAGAATGGATTTTTTATTTTATTTTCAATTACAATAAAAAATAAAAGTGACCATTGGCATGAGATGGGCGCAACCCTGCCGCAAGATTGCTACAGCGTTGGCTCATCCTTGGCGAACAAATTTTTGTATGGTCTGCCATTGACGGCATATGCTATCACAACCCTGTTTCCAGTGTTGGGTCTTGATTGTGGAAACAAATGGGTTGAGGCTGAAATGATGTTATCATTTCAGAGTTGCGCCATGCCTGGTAGCCTAGGCTCGGCCCATCTTGGTGAGCCTTGCGGCAACCTAGCGCCCATGGTCAATTTTTACCTGGGAAATTTTGGGGTTATATATTATATGTTGTCATTCAAATTACTATACTTTCTAGTGAGCAGTGATGAATTCTGTTATTTATTGATAGAGAGTATAGTAATTTTAATGACAACATACGATACATAACCCCAAAATGTGATTTTGTCCTTGTTTTACTATAAAGTGTAGTAATTTTTTAGGTAACTTTTCTCTGCGTGTATCATTTAACATGTACAAGTTTAAATAAAATGCTTGATATTTGGCAATATTGAAATTTTGACATACGGCCTTTCGTGTTAACCTTTAACATGCACACCAGGGTCACAGTGACCCTGTAAACGAATTGAAGCGTCAAATAATGTATGTTACTGTTTGAAAATTCCATAAGTAACGCCATCTAAAATCAAATTTGATTATAAAGTGACGACAATGACCATAGACAGTCTGAATTAACTACTTAATGTTTATTCAACAGCTATTGAATGTTGACATGGGGTCTGTGTGACCCTGGTGTGCATGCAACGTTGGTTGATGTGAAAAGTGATCTTTTTTATAAGTTGAAAAAACTGTGTTCTTTAATCAGCGAAGTGAGTGAAACGAATTTATATATTCGATTTTAATCAATTCCCATACTACAATGGGACGTTTTCTAAACATTGACAAAACATACTTCATTAGTCATACAGGGTCCCGGCGATCCTGGTGTGCATGATATGTGGGTTTCCTTCAGAAAAGAGCGCTCGTTCAATCATAAGAATTAATACACTTTCATAAGAATTCACATTTCTAATATTTTTTCCTTCAAAGTTACACATCTGAACATGACTCGTGTACGATATTAGGCCTCCATATTCAAGACTCGAAAAGTTACAATTTTTTCAATAAACACATCATTTTTGGAAAACTTGAATTTTTCAACAATTTTTTCTGCAATATCGATAGCAAAAAAATTCAGTTATCATCATTTAGGCCTCTTCTTCAATGTTTCTACTACACTTCAGAATTGTTTCATATTTTTATCATTCATTATTGCAAAATTATAAGCGATTGAAAATCAACAGGGTCACCATGACCCTGGTGTGCATGTTACGTTCGAAAAAAGAGGTATGCATGTTAAGGGTTAAGACGGCAGTATATGAAAGACATTTCTTTCATGACAAAGAAAATTTGTGCTCTTGTATTATTAGGTGGTTTTTCAATTGATTCTGATAAAAATTACTATATACCATGAAAAACAATAAACAAAATAAATTTATTCAACCTTTCTTCGTGGAATAATTTCAATTCCGGCACGAAATCATTCATCTGAGATTTGTTTTTTCATCAAAACGAGACATGCCAAAAACAGTGTAGACCTGAAACATGTTCATATTTTATTTCAAAATATGAAATGTGAGATAATACATTATATTTCTGTCTTACATATGCATTACGAATATTTCATGAATATGTCATATATTTTCCGTGAAGATCTGTGGATGTGTCATATTTCAACTCTTAGGACATAGCGTCCCTTGTATCCTTGGCAAAATGCCATCGACCGAAGAACATTCTGAAATATGACTTTTGATATCAATTACATTTTTATTTTAATTCATTAAACCTTTCCAGTTGTGGAAGGTAAAACATTACATGCTCAAGTTTCATAGTTTTCACATCCAAGAATAATTCATTTCTCCGAACGAGTTGGGGAAAAAAGTTATTGCGGCTTCCATAATGGAAGTTTACAAAGTCAATTTCAATATCAAATTTCATCAACCTCAATGATATCGAATTCTGTAACACATTCGATATGGAATCTCATGAATTGATATCAAATTTAGTATTCACAGTGGATAGAAATAATAGAAAATTTTCAAACATTAACATGTGAAATGTTTCATATTATGATTGTGAAAATTACTGCAAATTTTTCGAACATTGTACAGATATAATCAAAAATGAACTAATAGAATCTTTTTACTCTCTCGAATTGTTAGAGTGATATTTTGCTCTTTAGCCAGTCAAAAGTGAGCCTGTCGAAATTTCGAGTAAAATTTCCACTCCTTTATAGCGATAAGCTAAAGTTTGAAGTTATGAGCTCACAGCCACTCCAATTCTAGAGTGAGTTTTTCAGTGAGTGGGAGTCCACTCGAAACAATTGAAAATCCATTTTTTCACTCTTCCAGATTTAGAGAGTAGAAATAATGGATTGGGCGATGAAAAATTACATGATCGATTTTCTCAAGAAATGAATCAAAATTACGTGATTAATTCACATCAGGAAATTCTTTATTCAAATTCAAAAACACACACAGTAACTCGAAAGTCCGTTGAACGTGAAATGTTACAGAATCAACGAATCCACTAAATCTCTCCAGTGCATGATGTAATCTTCGAGTCTTTGTATTTCAAAGAATTTCATAAATGCTCACAACGTGTCTGAGAATATTTTGAACGTTAAGAACTTCGTTGCAAAACATACGATCCATGATGAAGTTCATTGAATAAATGTACCTATATTGTTCATTGCATTTGTATCATCGATATCCAGTGTTTTGTTACCACAACAATAAGGATAATAATTTTCTTTGAAAATTAATTGAAAATTTGTATCTCATTCACCGTAGAAATCCAGTATTCGATTTGTTGCATGCCAGTTTTTCCAAATGAGTTTCCAACTTGACTTCACTTACTTGAAAACAACTTGATTTCGATTAAATTTGAATGATTATAATGAAACTTTGAAAAGTTTTATCATTGTAGTTAAAACCGATTATACGGATATATTTTACAAAGTACATGTGAACCATTTTCTACTCCCGAAGAATTCCTTCATCTCTTTAAATCCCTTGAATTCTGGTAAAACAGTTCTGATTGAGGAATTATATCCTCAAACTTGTCATCTGTTTATATGCTTTCCATTTGAAGCAAGAACCAGGCTCACCAAATTTCATACAAAAACGCAATCCTCCCCCTCTTCTACTGTAACTCTGGCTGAACTATAGAAATGAAGGTACTTTGACTAACGCCAAAAACATTGAACCATTATATTACGCTAGTTTCGGTCGATCATTCTTCTTAATTGAATTGAGTGCCCATGCGATAGATATGTTTTATGCAAGCCAACAAACTATATTAGCTCTACCCTGTAGACTAGTTTCAACGACTTTATTGAAATACACGAAGAAGTGTGGAATGTCATAATAGAGTCCTGAAGGTAAATGTTGTAGTCCTTGAGGTGATATCTGCGGCCCCTGAAGATGACAAATTATTCGACAACAAAGCAATGAAATAAAAATATTGCTCTGTACAGACCATCTTTATTGATTGAAACAGGTCTGTACATAATGATATTTCGATTCTATTACTCCATTTTCGCATAATTTGTAAGAATAGTTTTGGCTCCATCTTTTTCTAACCAATGGTTCTGGTTGCATCTTCAGGGGTCGCTGGTATCCCCTTGAGATTCATTTTCCCAAAACTCCAATACACCGAATGACAGAATCCCGAAGTTAAGCAACATCCCGATAGAATTCCAGCAACCTTCGATGAAATTGTCAGATGGCTACCCGAACAGAAAAACTGTATGGCCAGCCTCCTGTTCATTATGAGCCCGATCGGGCAGTGATAGGGCTCACCTTATTTTGGCACACCTGATCCAGAGATGTTCTTTTCAGTACAATTTCCGTTAGATCAACCTATGATAATCGTGAGTTAAATGGGAATACCAATCAGAAATTCCGAAATTGTACTGAAGAACATCCCTGACCTGATCTGGTCCTGGTGGGGCCATGATTTGATACGCCTGATTGGGGTTAACCAGATCTGGCCCTGCTAGCTTTGTCATTTGGCATGTCCTATCATAGCTCATTACATCGGGCTCTGATACAACGGTGCGTTACATTCTATATCGGAGCCTGATTTAAGATAAGGCTTTCCAGATTTGGTCCTGATCGAACACCCAATATGAATTTCTACTTGAGTAGTGACGTCTGAGAATAATTTGGTGCATTGGAACTTCGGTATTTTGGTACTCGATACATCAGACTTTTGGAAAAATGGACCACCGCGACTGGAAAAACTCTACCAAGTGTGATGGAAGTGGTAAAAAGTCATATTTTTTTGTCAATAAATTCTATATTTCAATGAGAATAGCGATCTACATTCAACATTAGTAAAAATATAATCTTCCGCCACAATGTTGAAAAATTGATGGGAGGATGTAAAATCCCAGCTAGAAATTTCACTCGTTGGCATCTCAGACTCAGATCTGCGGCAAATTAGGGCCTTTGATGGTCCACTTAAAAGAAAGAACAATTTCTAACTGGGATTATTCACACTTCATCCTTCTCAAACCGTCACTTCAAATGCAGCTGAATACGTTTGGAGTACATTATTCGCATCTATTTGTAGGAATTTTTGTGATCCATTTCCCGTTTTTTCAAACACTAGAGGTGGACTCGAGACTCTTGAGCAAAATTCCACAATAGTAAATATCATTTAATGTTACGATCTTCGAAGACAAATTTCTACATCAAGTCAAGCGTGAGCGTGTAATAGTTGGAAATAACACGTCTGGGAAGCTGATATTGATTGCATTCAAAACATGAAGCAATTTTTTTCCACTCAAGACCAAGACGAGACAAGACAAGACCTTTTTCGAGACTGCAACAATTTTGAATATACCTTAGTCCTCAAAATTAGAAAAAAAAATTCCAAAAATTTTATCCCATTTCATTATTCGAATATTTGTACATCAACCCAACGAATTTTGCATTAGAACTGTTGAAATCGAGTTTTGTTGGTTTTACTCGAGAGTCTCGAGTCCAGCCCTGTCGAACACGTTTTGGGACCGTGACATAGGAAATGTTGATGAAACATTGTTGGTCATTCCCACATGCCGCTTTTCTCAAACATTCAGAAGAATTTTCAGTACTGTCTGTGTTGTACCACTGAATAGAAGCAGTGATTTTTGCCGATATCTGACAATTACTGCTATGCTCCCACAAGACATCAAGAATTCTAAGCGAAATCTGAAAAAATGACAACTTTCAGTTGAAACCTCAGAATCCCCATCTCAAGATGTCTTCTGGAGTCAAAAAAATTCTACAAGATATCATCTTTCAACATCTCCAGGCATTTGTCCTCACATTCAATAGAGTTCGATGGCAAAACCTCTTTAAGAGATCTACACAAACCTGACCTGTGAATTGTAACAGTTTCCACGTGGGAGGTTTGCAGTTCCTATTTCTTTTCATGATTGATTGAAGTTTCGAAGTTCAGATTCATCTCCCACACCCACTTCATTATTTAAATCGATGTTATCTGTTCTTTTCTAATTTCTCCATCGAATTACATACCAATGATTTTTAGGTTATTGATTTTCCTTATATTTCGACTATTCTGAACTTTTTACTCAATCCCTAAGCATTCAGCTTCACATCATACTTCTATTTCTTGGGAACTACTCGCTTTTATCATCCTCTTTCATTTCTTTCCTATATCTCTGTTCCCGTTTTAAAATTTATTAATCTCAACACGAAAATTCTTTTTCCACATTCCACTTTCAAGAATCCTTCCCTATTTCCATACCCTCTCACTTCTTCTTTTCGACGCTTTTATTGGTTTTTAGAGACCAATTGAAAACTTCCAAGCGGACTTGAAATATCATGAATATTATTTATCTCCATGACGTTAAATCACATCGCATTAAAGATAATTTCTCACCGCATCATAACTATAATGTGACTTCAAAATTACATAGAATGTAACCTGTTCTTCACATATAATGGACTGCTAACTTGTAATTTCACACCCATGGAAACTATAATCACAACGCCTCTGTAACATAACATTTCGCATGCTCATTGCATACAAAACACATGTATCATGTTCATTACATGGTAGTTGCATACAATTATTAGAAGTTATTCATAATGTAAAATTCTACATAGCCCTTCATGATGATTTTCCGTTGTTCACGAGACTGTTTCTTCATTCCTTCTTTCTTCTTTTAATTACTACACAAAGACATGTGAAAATGAACCACCCTAAGAAACATACGCACCGGACTTTCCTATTGAAAAATTTTGATGAATGCTAAGATATTTCAATGAAGCGCTGAAACCCATCAAAATCTCGTGAAGAATTCTTATTTTTTTTTTGAGTCTTCATAACATTCTTCCCCCTGGTTCATGAAATCTGATCGAATCTGATCATTTTCAAATCATTTATTCTCATCACTGTATCATAAAATCTCATAAACCTCTCAACAAATGCTCATATAAAATGGGAAATATCACAAATTTTCGTTTTAGTTCGTATCGAATCTTTTTTGTAAGGATTTCTACGCCACTTTCGCTGTTCCTCCATGAATTCACGTTATCCACGAATTTTCATCCTGAATTCTACGTGAGGAAAAGGCATGCCGAACTCCATCTATAACGAGGCTGTACAGGAGTGTTGCACACGTGTAATCCTTAAACATTATTGATAAAGAAAATTCAAGGATCAATTTTTCTATAAATATTTTTAGTTCAAAATCTTTCAATGAAATTTATGTGAAAAGTATTTGTTTTTCAATTCATTTTCATGTTTATTATTATTTACATTTCAGTACTGAATTGAACTTTTATATATGTTTCATATTTATCATCATGAATAAAATGGATGTATTCGTTTCATTCTTACTTGACCTACATGATTTCTTATGCATCAATAAAGAATGATATTCTCAAATATAACGAGTGTATCTATTTTTTTCTCGTTTGATTACAGAATTATTGACATTATAATCAACAGACGCATTTGTGTGATTAAAAATAAAAGTTATTCATCCTTATCCCACTTCTATACTGAAAAATCAATATTCCTTTCCATGTTTCCTTCTCGTTCAACGTTTTGATGATTCAACTTCCTTTCAAAGATAATATATTGTAATTCATTTGTGAGAAAACCAAATTTCATCCAACGCTCACATATATTCAACATACTCAACCTCTTCCTTTGTTTAATATTCAAATACCTACAAAAAAAACCGCTTTTGCTTTGCAAAATCAATTTACTTTCAATGAAAGAAGGAGTACGAATCATCATTATTCCGTTCTGTAATTTCTCTGATAAAAGAAAACACAAAATGCAATGAAATATTTTATCCAATTTTCTTTGTAAAATATGTAAAATACTTCACGGTAAACTATGGAAAACTCCTAAAGAAAATTCGATACATTGAAAAATAAAAGCATTCCTGATTATTTTTTTTATACTGACTGGAATGATTACAGATATTGGAAATTCGACTTATCAATTCTTACACAATAATAATGATAATATAATTACACCTATAGAAAGACATATACATCCACTACACCTAATTGAATTTAAATCATTCAAATTATGAAGATGGCGATCAAATATTCACTTACTTAAGAACTGTAACATCCAAAAGTTTCTTCTTGAAGTGAACGACGAGAGTCTCAAATGATGTGATGATACTATAACGGAAGATTCATCAGCTGTAACATAAACTTCCAAAAGTTCAACAGAAGTTTATATAATTTGCACCGAGGTATAATTTAGATCTTTGAAATTTTCTGAATATTCAAGAAATGAACTGAACCAATATCATTCGTAAGTTTGGTTGATATCATCCTTGTACCTTGATAGGTTTGAAGATAAATTGCGTTTGGACTTTAGATACTACACCCAACACCAATGTACAACTTCAAAGATGTAAATGATTCATGGAGAGCAAAATATAAAATTTCATGTCCTCGTAATCAATGATGAATTCAAAATATTACCAAAACTTCACTCACAAACTTTACTGTATACACGGGAAAAATATTATCTTATAAATTACGATGTGAGAATTGTAGCGGAGGACTATATCTGCGGAATTAGTCTATTCAAAATATAACATCGTGGATTGTATGTTGCTGAAGTTTGAATTGTCTATTGAAACGAATTAAAAATCGAATAACGAAATACTCAAATCCAAGCTCGGTTTAAGCCCCAAAATCTTGCAGCACGTTCTTTCAACTTATCATACTTTGTAAGTTTGGATTTTCGTTTCTGTTTTATAAACAATTCAACCTTCTACAACGTGTGAATTGAGTTGTTTTTTGGTCAAATCATGTTGGATATCACGATGTTCACTACTAAGAAAGAACGTTATAACAGCAATATGTGTCTCTAATATCTAATAATTCCTGCTTTTTCAAGTATGGCCCTATGCTATGAATTTAACATCGTAATTTAAAGGATAATATTTTTCCTGTGTAAACGAGAAAAAATAAAAATACCCATAAAAAATATAATATGAAATAATTTTTATTTATTCGATAAAAAATTGTCGAACCCAGAAATAACAACCCATACAGCACCGAAGATTTTATCAGGATTCCAGAAATCTAACATTTTAAATATTGAAATATTTCTCTGACATTGCTAGTATGTCACACTGAGGTTTCAGAGTCCCTTCAGGAATATTGCAATTTCCACTAATCTGCAATTATTATTTCCGCAATGTTTCAAGAATATTTATGAAATATTTTATTGTAATGTTTCTCTTGTAATATATTTGAGACATTGCAAGTAAGAAACATTTCAACTATTGACAAATTCTTGACATATTTCTGTGAAAGTTAACTCGAATGTGATGAAGGTGAAAGATAGAAGTGTAAATGAGACAGTCCTCAAAAATCAAGATAAATACAAAACGCCAAAACATATAATTTTTAACCCTTAAGATGCAAACGGTTTGTCAACACCCTAATCCTGCAAACCAGGGTCTTCAAAGTTCTGTCGTCCTTTTCACCTTGTTAAACCATTCTAAAATATCAATAGCGATGTTACCCGAACAATGATTTTTGGATATTCATTTTTCTAAATAAATCTGGACAGTTACGAACGAAAACAATTTTCACTTGGACACGAAAAACCCTGGTTTGCAGGGTAAGGGTTGAGGATGCACTTTCCTCTTCAACATGGTTAAAACTTGGAAAATTTTGCACCGTAGAGGAAGATAATCTCAAATTTCAATATGAATCAGGGAAGAAATGTTGAGACCTAATATTTGCGTGTTTAAATTTCGTATGAGAGTTACAAAAAGTAAGTTATATTTCCCACGATATAATCGACATAAAATTTCGCACGATTAAAAAAAAAGAGCAATCTGAAATTAGTCTGTTGATTCACACTATTCTGTCATATCATTGATTTCAAATCTTGAAGAGACAAATTTCGAAGAGAAATAATCTGATATTCAGAATTAATACTAATAATATAATCTGCGTGTTCAACAGAAATTTTGTACAATCTCATTTGCATTAGTGTCCAAAATTCTCTCCGTGCACACGGGTTATCTATATTTTCTTTTCTTGGTGCTATGATTCCTTCTTCTTGTTCCTGGTGTTTTCATTGCAAATTCACCACCCTTGGAAATTTGCTGTCGTGTACGATTCACCTATTCCCTTCCTTCCCAACTTTCTGGACGAAAGGCGTATTGTGATAGGTTGTGTTGTAACGAACTGCGTACTTGTGGGAAGTACCAACCTTTGGAATGATACCTTGCGGACTCTGCATATTAATTACTTCTTAATCTGATAGGAAATATATGTATTCAGTTTTCAGTAGGTCAAAGTTACCCTCGTTTATAGTATCTTTACAACACACATTCCAAGCTCTTTCCTAGGAATAATGAGCGATTCAGGTAGTATACAATGAGAACGCATTTCATATTCTTATAATAAAAACAAAAGAATTAAACTTCACTTGAGAATAATTAGAGACCTCAATGTTTGAGCAAAATTTTTGGAGTATTCTGATCAAGTTTGTATTCATCATCATTCATCCTTCATTGATTTGTTTGAATCTGAACCGAGAAATTCGGAATCAAGGAGGATCGCAAAAATTCAATTCCAACGGGATCAAAATCATCGATACGCCGCGTTGATAGAAAATCGTCCGTACCTCATTCAAAATTGAAGTGAGAGATTTGAAAATTCCAGGAAACCTTCTTCAAACATAGTGGAAAAACTTTCCGGAATCAGAAGTTCCCTCGATGGTTTTTTGCGTTGAAGCTGGAAGGTGCTATTCACGGTATCGACCGGGGAGCGACTTCACGCGCATCCCTTCACAAAAATATTCATAATTTCCACAATTTTTCAGCCCCCCCCCCCCCAGATTTGAAAGAACCAAAATTTCCGTGAAACTTGGACTTGGAGCTATCACTATGAATTTTTTCAAATTTCTCCAAGAGGGCGTTTTTTCATAAAATTGATTTGTTTACAAAGACAAATTTTCTTGTTATCAAATTTTCAGTCGTTCTTTTTCAAAAAAATTTATCTGAAATAAAAAGTCGGTAACAATGCATATGTATGTACTCTTTCAGAATTTTTCATCATTCCATCCTTCAAATATTCGAAAATAAAACAAAAAAACGTTTTTTTTGTTTATCTTGTCAAATCTGCAACAATGTTCCGAAGGCACTAAAATTTGGTGAAACTTCATCATTTGGGTTCCTCTGTCCACCCTCAAAATTTGAAACAAATCGAAGATGTGAAGGGAAATCGTTGTTGATTTGGCATGGAATGCCCCATAAATTCATTCCAAAAAAAAGCTGATTGAACTTTTTGACTATTCCTCCTCCAAATGCTCATACTTTTGTGAAGCATCTAAGAGGTTAACAACATTAAACACTGAACAGTGTTATATTTTGAGACATATTTCTAATCGATCATCTCCTTGTAATTTTTACTTTAACTTGAAAGAAGTTATAGGGGACGGACGGGCAAGATGGAGAGGGCGGGCAAAACGGATAATCGTTTTCCAAAGATGCTCAGTCGGTAGAAACCTACTAAACTGCCATTTCTCGATTCATTATATAACTCCCCTTACCGTGATCGTTGAGACGCCGGTATAGTGCACTTGCGTGATGTTTTCTTTTGTAAATATTACAATTTGGGAGAAAAATTAGAATTTTCTACCGTAAGTACACTGTGATTATTTTAATATTGTCAAGGAATATGTGGATTTCAATTTTTTTTAGCACAATGCGTAATCAATAGACATGAAATAATCAAGTTATTTTTTTTTCCATCTTCGTAATTTTTAATAACTCCAGGTTATGTTAAAATACTACCTGGCGGGCAAAACGGATACTTTCTGTTTAGCAAAAAACAAAAACAAGATGCTGCAGCCGCGGAACGAAAAGTTCCAATGGACATTCCTGGTCCTTCTGATAAGAAGAAACAACGACGAACAAAAAAAATCGCAAAAAATTATGTCACGTCTTATCTGTGTACTATATGCAAAGAAAAGTATGTTGACCCGCCAGTAGAAGATTGGATTCAATGTGGGAGGTGTCAAGAATGGACACATGAAGCTTGTTTTTCATATTCTGGACACGGTGCATATTTTTGCGACGATTGCTCTGATTGAAATGCGTGTTCCAAACAGTATCCGTTTTGCCCGACCTGGGTATCCGTTTTGCCCGATCAGGGCGGGCAAAACGGATAAAGTAGACTTTTTCTTTAATTGTTATTTTCTATAAGAAGGTTTTTATTTTCATTATTATTTGATTCCAATTATGAAGTATAATTGTCCAAAGAATTAATCAGCACAGTTTTGAATAAATATGATTGAGATATATATTTGTTATTTAATCTTGAAATTAACATATCCTTCTTGCCTGTCCGTCCCCTACTTCTGTTGAGCATCGAGGGTGTATTTCAACGTCCAACGTTTCGATCGGCTGCTGATCATCCTCAAGGCAATGACATTCATCGTAGAGATGACATTTGGCAGTTATCGCATTTCCCCGCATTTTAATTTTTTCTCCATGTCTTAAGCACTTTCACCAATTCATCATTCTTACTTTGTCTAAAATACAATCACTTAAACTCAAAGCGACACCTAGAGATGCAACCAGAACCATTCACCATTCGTTAGAAAATCACCCAACCAAAATTATTTTGACAAATAATTTGAAAATGAAGGAACAAAATCAAAATATCGCTCTATCTACAGATCTTTTCCAATAATCAAAGATGGTCTCAGAAGAGATTTGGCTGTGGTTTGCATCGTCAGGGATCGCTGATATCTCCTTAAAACCAGGATAAGAAATTCCAAGCTTGAGACTCTGCTGCCAACTGAAAGTTTTTGTCTTTTTCTGATTAGTCATTCTGATCAATGAGATTACGCGATTGATCAATTCTGTTAAATCTAGAGGTTTCCTGACAACAGTGGCTTAAGCTACTGATGATAGCAATATGCTGTTCTCCTCGTTTCTATACATCTCGATTGAACGACGATTCAATACAATTTAACGATTCTGTATTCCTCCACGTTGCGAAACAACTAACTGGTCTCATTGAATCAACATTCTTCAAGCAAATTCATTGAACATCTTTTTCAATTCATCTAGTTTTCTCAATACGCGTTCATTCCATTCCTTTCCCATTCATCAGTAACAAATTGCATTCAACCCATAAGTTTTCGGTGTGACGAGGAAAAAAACATGGCAGACCTCAAAGTGCGACGACATGCTGGAGGTTGAATGTCAAATGTTATATGAACCGGAATTGAAATGCATTGTACTCAAACCATTCTTCTGCAGTTCTTTTGTGCCATGAATCGAGAATTTCAGAAAGGAAACGGATGACAATGGCGGTCTGAATCTTTTTAATGCTCGAATTATCACGCATCGTAGAAATATTGAGTATTCGTTTATCTGAATTCATTATATACCTTATATACATGAGTGAAGTATCTCTCAACTTCTAAATGCATCAAACCGAAGAATGTTTGGTAGAATCCCATTTCCAAATACGCAATGGGTAGGAATCAGTTTCTATTGCAACTCTATCTGTTTCTCTGTTTAGGGGAGGTTTTACTTGTGAATTTTCCCCTACAAGAAATAGACAAGATACCCGGAGAGAAAAAATGGTAACATTCACATCATGCTAACATACACGCAGAGAAAAGTTACCTAGAAAATTACCACACCTCATAGTAAAGTAGGGACAAAATGACATTTGGGGTTATGTATTATATTTTGTCATTGAAATTACTATACTTTCAACGAGAAAATTCAATAAATACATGGACAATTTAGAAGTGTAGTGCGAGCTACTACAATTCTAGCCAATTCCACCGCAGGGAAAGTAAGATGCACTTCAGCTATGGTATATTTCACATGCGTTCCCACTGAGCATTTCTGTTAGAACCTTACATTAATATTGGAGCGATATTAATGCGATCTTGAAAGTACCCTTCATGAGAATTACAACAGTAATATTACAGAATTCAATTACAATTAAATTACAGCGATGTTACGTTGTCAAGTGATATTCCAACGATATTTCTGTGAGTTACTTTTGTAATATTGCATTTGTAAATTGAAAAACAGGTACTTCCAAGATCGCATCAATATTGCTGCAATATTAATACGAGGTTCTAACGGAGATGCTCAGTGGGATTGTTGTAAAATCAATTAAAAGTGTGGTCGCTTGCACTAAATTCTAAATCATCCATATATTTCCTCAATGAGATTGAAGTTTTGAAAGTTTTCCTTTTCAGTGTTGTAGTGAAGAGTGACAGAATTTTGTTATTTATTGATAGACAGTATAGTAATTCCAATAACAAAATACAATACACAACCCCGAAATGTGATTTTGTCCCTACTTTACTGTAAAGTATACGAATTCTTAAGGTAACTTTTGTCTGCGTGTAGTATTCGGTCTTATTTTATATAAAACCGTGATTGTTACTATGTAAGAATAGAATTCTTTGCCATTTTTCTAGTAATAATTACTAGGCTACATATATATGATTGCCAGAAACATGGTAAAAAATTCTATTCTCGCATAACAACAATCACGATTTTATATAAAATCAGACCGAATACTATTAGGTCGATAGGACAATAAGTTCGTTTTTCAATCCTCAACTAAATATGAAAAAACGAAAATATTTGTCCACCAACCCAATATGTTAGTATGATAAATATTACCATTCTCTTCTCTCCGTGTATAAAATACATTTAGCAATATATCATTCCTCTCAATTATTGTCGAATGTGATAAAATCATTTTAGATATAGACTACCTAACAACGAATGCAAGATTGATGAAATTTTTTGGGAAGCAAGCTTGAAAAGAGCTCGATTTCCATCCACAATGAATAAAAAGGCGAGTATAAGAAGAATGAGATACATGAATTCACAAGAATCAAAATTCTTTTCTTCCTTTTTTTTTTTTATTCAATACAGAAGACCATTGATGCATCGCGATATCGCAGTAAGGGTTCACAGTACTATTCTCATCGAGAAATGGTGCACGAAGAGGAGTATGGAGAAGAAAAAAGAATTACACGCTCTTACTATCCTGCACTAACTTTCGTGCAGTAGTATCCTAACAAGAGAGGCGTTACACAGCTTTCAAATGTGGGTCAACGATGTTGCACTGTCCGTTCCGCTTTTCTCCTGTTCACTTCTGACTCTTCTTGAACCGTTGCCAAATCGATAATTCCGAGGACCACTTTCTCACCAATCCGATATTCGTTAAAAATTCTGTATGAAATTTCAAAAGTCTTTTATCCTCGTATAAAAATTCTCATCGAAAATTTCAAGTACACATGAAATTTCAGATGTACGTATAGGTACAGAAAACATCCCAGACATTGAATTAAACATAGAGAGTGAACAAAATCCAAAGTCGAGTACGGAGAATATAACGAAAACAATTCATGATACGAAATATGAATGAGAAAGAAAAGAAAATTTCAGAGAAAAAAGAAATCCTTCCAACGAAACTAGCGCAGTCACGCAAAAAAAGAGGCGAAAATGGTGGTAGAAATGTTGACTCGAGTTACCAGAGTCATTAAATTAAACAAAAATGATGAATCATAAATCGCAAAATAAAATCACAATACACAATCTATTAAATTTTATAATATGATATTAATTTCAGTAAGATAATTCTTCATTTTAAGAATTTTCTTCCTAATTTCAATAAGATATTTGTAAACCTAATAAATAATTCTTTACATTTTGAAAAAAATTCTAAAATTTCATAACTCATATTAAATTCAAGTACCATGGAGTCCTTCAAGGAATAGACAAAACTTCGCTACGTGCTTTCCGTTCAACTATGCAATAAATACAAATCTTGAATCCTCAGTGATGAAGTACATTGCTATAAAATTGAACTTTGAATATGGAATTTAAACTGCAAATGATTCCTAAGAATTATGCAAACGATGATAAATCAATAGTTTTGATAACTTATTTTCTCATGTTTAAGAATACGCTTTGGGTTTTAGATTTATATTTAGAGCCAAATCCTAGCAGTGCACTTTATTGCTATATATTTGAGATTTTTGATTATTGTTTGGTTGTGCTCCACGGCCCTTAAGAACTTTATCAAATTTAATATGGGATTATCGAATTCCACCAGAAATGTCCCATTAAATTTAAGAATTTTTCTAACAGTGGGTTATAAATCACTCAACAATCAAAAGTTACATAAAGATAAGATAATTGAATTCATAAAATTCAAACATACGTATGCCCAAGTGGAAAACTGACAAGGCATTGTCTAGTCAATATGAGGCCCCTGTAGGGATTTCATAGGGAACTTCTAGTTGAGATAAACTAACAAGTTACTCACCGGTTACTTACAATATATATTAGACAAGTGAAACTCTCAAAAAACTATGGAGGATTTTTTATAAGTATAATATCTAGACTGTTACTACACTTGTAAGCCTCGTCAGAAATCATTGAGGCCCTTTCAAGATTTATTTGCCAGAAGATGGCAGTGGCGGTTTTTATGGTTTCATTGGACTACATCAGACCGTGTCACAGATAAAAACATATTTTGTACAATTTAAGAACTTGTTATTTATCTCAAATGAATATTCATCTACCAAAACTGTATACTTTGTTGACACAAACAAATGCGATATTCCAAAGCAGGAGCTAATAATCAACTTTTCCATATGAATAAAATATTCGTTTTTGTGGAAGAAATATTCACTTGAAGCTATTCATTTAATAATTTCTCAGATCCAAAGAAATGCTTTCTTCTGTGTATAATTCTGGATTTGTCTATATTTCTCTAGCCAAAAACTTGTTGGTAATTGACTAGTATTTAGAGAGTAACTAAATAGTAACTGACCAGTACCTTGTGAATTCCACTAGCAAGTGCCTCATAACACACAGCGTTACATTACGAATAAGTACCTGGTGAGTTTTCCTCAAAAGGCCCTCGTCAGGAGTATAGAAAAACTCACGAGGCACTAGCCATTGACTAGGCGTAATTTCTACTTGGGTGATGGGATATAATATTAATAGGATGGCCAATTATGAAATGTACCGAATTATGCACAGATTTCAATACAAGAAGCACAAAAAAGTAGTCATAAGATTGAGTTTAAGAGGATAACAAACAGAACAGTATCGATAATAGCGAAGGAAACCTGGTTCTGTTCTCTTTAGACTTTTATGGAAGTTGTAAGAGAATTTATCGGGAGATACGATATCATATTGGGAGAAATGAGTCAAAAGATTCCACGTGATTTGGAACACTATAATTTTCGCTATCAGTTCTGTGGAGAGATAAGTGAGAAAATTACGAAAAGTTCTAGTTCTTTATAGCATCGGATTGCATGCGTGTATGTAACAATTATTACTCTACCAACGCGATAAAGTCTACCGCGTTCATATTTAGAAATTCAACCTGTGACGTAGATCTGCTTATCTCTGAGGCACAAAAGTACACCCTATGTAGGATGTGAAAGATTTTGAAAATAAACTCAATTATGGCTTTGCCTATAAAAAAACTTTGCACTTTTGAAAAAATAACAAAACAAGCCAATCAACAAAATATTCAATATATCTTTTTGAGAATAACATAAAGAAAATCATTGTTGTTTATTAGTGACTTTGGGATGTGGTATTCAGAATTTGTTGTAAGGCGCAATTATTATGTTTTTAAATTGGACAAATTATGGTACAATCAACTGGAAATGTACGGATATTTCAAAGAAATTAGTCTCTCCAGCTTAAAATATCACACCAATAATTTTTTTTTTGTTTGGGGCAATTTTTTATTAAATTTAGAAAGAAATATTCCCATTTCGCCGACCGACTGCGTGCGTATTCACAGAATATGCTTCGAATACAGTAAGAGTAAATGACTACGTTATCAGTCAATTTATCTAATGGTGATACATAATATACTCGGGGGGACGATAATTTTGAATCAGATAACACCAGATTATCACGAAAGACGATAATGATTTTATTGAAGAAAATTGAGTGGAATGATTTATTTTTCCCCCCACAGAATCGATATTGATTTCCTACCCGCATAATATCTGCTTTGAGAGCGTTGTTTTGCGCGAACGCGCGCATAAAAATGAGTTTATCATAATACTTTTGACTCTAACATCCCTAAAATGCGACGCTCTGGACAGCTGTCCACCTTGGCCCCTCCTGAAGCCAGCACTGAACTATAAAAAAAAGTCAGAAAATTCAGAAAATGTGGCTGGAATTATTTACAGCCACATTTTCCTGAATCTTCAGATACATTTTACTAAATTGAGAGTGTTCTGAAAATTCAGTCAAGTGTTTTAGACTTCAACAAAATGTTTCTGGAAATTCAGAAGAAAATGGCTGTAAAAAAATTAAAGTCACATTTTCTGAATTATCAGAAGGAATTTGTTCACAGCCCGGGAAAAAATGATCAGATCTGACCAGATCTAAATTTTGGTCAGATCGAAACAGATCTATTAAGATCTGAAAAACTGCGATTTTGGCTTGTGTTTGTCACAATATATGTGCAAAATCGAATTCATATACAGACAGATATCACAAAATTTCTGACAATTGAACCACCAATTGTTCATTAAGATTTAATCTGATATTCAATTCAGATCTAACCAGATGTGCCAAGATCTGATCAGATCTACTGAGATCTGAACAGATCTAATCTGATCTTTTGAACCAGATCTGACCAAAAATCAGATCTACTCAGATCTATTTAGATCTGAATAGATCTCATGATTTTTTCCTGGGAGTATGCAGCTTGTGTTTCCATCTTCTCAATCTCATTCGGAATTCGTTTGCGTCTTTATCAAATAAACAACGCTCGTGATTCTTGTATATCAATAATTTGAATGGCACTTTAACGCGTCGAATGGTCCTTGACAATGATGAAATAGAAAACTGTTTCCACCCGAAAGAGAACACAAGTCTTCTACGTTGAATTTACGTCTATCGTGCGTGAATTCATGTTCATGACATGTTCAACCTACACAGCGCGCAGTTCTTGAAGATATCTAAAAAAATACTCAATCAAGAGATCTTCAAGAACGTTCTTGAAAAGTCCTTAATGATGAAAAATCTCTTGATTCACGACATCTCCAAGACGATCATGCAAGATATCTTGGAGATATCTTTTAGAAGCGTTTGAAAGATATCTTCTTGGAAAACTTTAACAAGATATGTTTATAAAGATAGATTGTCAGCAGGTTGAGGTTATGAATACCTGATCATATAATTGACATGAATAACACTTGGAATGTGCCTTCAATTATGATCGAATCACAGATGTGATGAAGTCGTTCACAAATCGAAAGCTTAAAAAATTTATATACATGCCAAGAGATTTCAAATTCTGCAAGACTTCTTGTACTTTTGGAAGATATCTTTTGGAATTCTAAAAGATATCTTTGTGTCTGTTTGGGGATGAAATTTCGAATGTCCGGACGCTCAATAGACCTCTATTGAACGTTCTTTGATCCTTCATGTTCTCTTGGGTGTGGGGGAATATAATCGGCAGAGTGACTGAAATTTCGATTCATCATAATACAAACATTACGGAGATCTGATTCCCGATACATTCTCAACAAACACCGGAGGTCTTGAAGACATCTGCATGATATCTTCAGGAAGACATCTTTTAGATATCCAAATGAGGTCACAAAAGAGATATCTTCAAGGTATATCGACATGATATTTTTTAGACATCTTCAAAAAATTTCGGAAACATGTCTTCAAAGTATTTTTGAAAGACATCTTCTAGATGTCGACTCAGCATAGTCTAAAACACATCTTCAAACAGTTTCTGAACACGGGAAAAGATGTTCAGCTGTACCAGCTGAATTTTAACTGCTCCAGCGAAATATCTAGCTGATACAGCTAAACATTTTTTTCCGTAAATGATATCTGTTACACATCTCGAAAATTGTTCAATTAAGAAATCCTTTTGTGCTGTCTGGGATGTCTCAAGGTAGTTTTCCGGGAGAATTCAGGATCAAATTAGAAAAATTATTGTCAAGCAGAGCATCAAAATACATTCCCATAAACCAAAGCGTGTGACAGTGTCATGATGATTCATATAAAAAAATCCCCATGGTAAAGGTCCTTTAAATCTCACAAGGAACAAAATAAGCCCTCATAAGTCATCAACGGATCAGAAATAAAAATTTTTTAAGAAAAAAACCATGTAAAATTTCGCGTTCGTGTTACAAGGTTGTTTATTCATACTTCGAGTCGGTTATTTTTGTGTCATAAATAAGAATATAAGTCCCAACGAATATGATTATCGAATTCCTTCGACCTTGGTGCTCTGCTTGACAATAATTTTTCTAATTTGATCCTGAATTCTTCCGGAGAACTACCTTAAACGTACCTTAGAAAAATCTAAAACCTTTCCCAAAAGATGTTTTCCACGTATTTAAAACATATCCTTGTCAGCGTTGTCTAAAACATGTCTAAAACTTCCTGAAAACTTGTTGAAATTTGTCGCATGAGACATCTTTAGATGTCGAAAAGATATCTTTACGAAAGTCTTCCAAGACATCTTCCATGATTTCGAGACATCTTTTAGATACTAATTGATATCTTTTTGTTCGTTGAGTTACGAACTGGAAACGCAATGGTTGCCGAAAGGTCTCTGATTCGAGACATCTCGGAAAATGTCAAACGTCTACAAACCTACACTGACAGAAGATTTCATTAGAATTTATCGAATCTTGTGTTAGATACGACGGAATAAACATTTATGTCACATAAACTCGATCTGTTATTTTTCAACAAAGATTTATTGACTGTTGAAAAAAACCTCGTGTGATAAGGGAACAAGTCATGTTTATGTGAAATAAATATTTATCTCGCCGTGATGAAAAAAAAGGATTATTAAACAGAAATAAACTCTTCTCTCAGTATATCCAAGAGATGAATGTCGAGGCGAGTTGAGGTCGCATATGAATTCATCCCAACGTTGGCTCAAATGCTATGAACTTGACGAACGTTAATTTCTCAGAGGGACAGTATCAACTCATCCCAAACAAAAAATTTGTCACGCTTGGGTATTTCTGGTATACTGCGCTGTGAGAAAATCGAAGCTGAATTTGTGTTCACCTCTATATCCATGATTACTGTGTTTGTACCATCACTTCCATCGCTATTCTCCATAACTATCCTCACAATAATATGACTACCCTGCTCGAATGTGGAAAAAACCGCATCCAAACGACGTTGCTGGAGTTTGAATCGTTCCTTGAATCGGATAATGAAATACCCAGCTGTTGAAGATGCGAACTCTTGCAGTACATTCTTCAAACGATGTTTTCAGTTGCGAAGAGTCAATTCGAGAAGATAAACACCGATGATTTGTCAGATTTTTTGAGATTAAACTTTTATTTCGGTTTTATGAACGATTCAAACTTCAGGACCATATCCAGAAGGATGGAAACATATTGTTGAGATTGATTATTCCGTACTTCAAATTTGGCGCGCTCACAAACCCAACCTTTGTAACCTACACGGAGAGAAAAATGACGGACTGATTCTTTGCGAGGTTTCGATGAAATAAAAGCATGCGATGTTGAAGGTTATTCTCTAACGCCGAAATGCGTGACAACGCCACCTTCACGCAATCATTCTAACCAACGCATAGAGAAATCCTATGCGTTGCTTGCGATCGCTCCTTGGTTACTGGTTCGAGTGATTCCGTGAAGATGACAACAGGGATCAGTCCGCCATTTTTCTCTCCGTGTACCCTTGCCCTCAAAGCGAAATCAGTGATTATAATCGATTGTATTTCCGGTTACTCAGAATATACCTTCTTCTATGTTCACCTTTCGAGCAAGCAAGTATAGTCCTGCCTTGAAAGACACGAGTCAGCTATTATCTATTCAGATACGAATGTGCAATTAATATTATGCAATTATTATTTTGTATTACGTGAGGAAGTTTATTTATGTCAAAGCTAAATAGAAATACAAAAGGTATGCGAGACTAATGCATAACCTCACTTCCCAACACGTGGCGAACTCAAATTAAGTGATTATATTTTCTTTCTGTAGGCACCTTTTTTGTTCCTTTTAATAAATAGAAATTCAATTATGATTTCTCGTTTCACTATTAAATACAAAATTACAAACTCGAAGAAGGCTGGATGTATTTGATTTATTTCAAACACCGGTACCTCCCCTGGTGAAAATAAAGCGTGCATTTGGAGCGTCGCATAGGAGTGTTATTACCGTCACATGAGAGTGTATTAAGAGTCAATTGACGCAGTTGAGCGTGGATCGAGCGTGAAGAAAAGCGTTCATGCACGCTGTACTCACGCTTATATTGGAGTAAGCGTGCATTGAACGTATATTGGCCTGAATCACGTTATTGGTACGCTGTTTGAACTTTATGTGCACGCCGTTTTCGCCAGGGTCAGGAATCCAAAAATTTACAATACATATGCTGACAGGTTCAATTTCAATACGTTCCGATCCGAAAATTCCAAAGTGGGAAAGAAACCGTATTTAAACGTGTGGAAACATATGGGTCATCCTTTGTGAAAATATTTCTACGCCAAATTACACGGAAGAAATGAAACAGCAATGGTTACTGTGGATCACACGGAAAAAAAGCAGATCACAGTTATCAAATGATATTCTTGAATATGACCAATCAAATATTCGATAACATTAATTGAATATCAATAATATCTATTGAATATTCGATAATTATAAACATAAATTTATAAACATTATTTAATATTCGATTAATGTTATCGAATATTTGATTGGTCATATTCAAAAATATCATTTGATAACTGTTACCAGCCTTTTTTTCAGTGCAGGAAAACACATTGAAACTCAAATTCATTCCATACAGTACTGCGTTTTCCAGTCCTCATTACGGTTCACTCAGCATTGACGAATTTCATTACAATACCCATCACTGTTATCGCGCTAATCCTCATTATTCAAGCGTTTTTTCATTTGTTTTTCAACCGATCGCTGTCATTCACAGTAATCAGCAGTGTTTTCTTTTTTCCGTGTACGCCAAAACTACGAAATATTACGTCAATCTACGTCCCACAGCTTGGCATAGTTTTACATAGTTAGGCATAGACAAAAATATGAACATTTGTGCCGAAAATACGCGAAATTGAAGCAGGGGAGTAGAAATATGTAAATTTGGCGTACAAAGTCCGGGAGTTAATGCCATTTTACGTATTTCTACACCTTTTTACGCCACAGTATACGGGTAAAACTCTTGCACGCAGAAAAGTGCCTCTTTGGAAAATAGCAGAGTTCACTATTCGATATCGCAATAAATGTTTTTAATATATTCTCAGCAGAATGGGCTACATAATTTACTATTTATGTCATGCGAAGGATTAAAAAGTGTAATGCCACGTAGTAGTTCTGTGAATCACCATGAGGATTAGCAAGTTCTGTGATTTCCATCCCTGGATTTAAATTTGATGTGCCTAGAAAGCAAAATGCGACGTGACATAATTCACTATTTCAGATATCGGGGGCGACTGTGCTACGTATGACAGCGAACTTTACTATTTTTCGAAGATCTCTTTTCTCCGTGTGGTCATAGATTGGCGTACTTCGACGTAGAAGTGCGTAGAATTTTCCACGTTTTTTTACGGAAGTGTCCGAAATGCAGTATTCAGGCGTAGTTTATGGCGTAATTTGGCGTAGAAATATTTTCACAAGGGATTTAAGTACAGAAATCAACGTCGGTTCGATATAAATTGTCTACGCTTAGTCGCCATGCTTTGCTCGAGCCATCACCCATCGTCAACATCAGCGGAATCGCTGAATTCTTACATACCTGATGACTCGAATATACGTAACAAATTCCTAACCGCAAAAAATCACTTAACATTTGAATATTTTATTACTTCGAAATCGAAATGAATGTTCCCAACGTTCAGTTGAAAGCAAAGGAAATACCTTTCAGCGAGTAAATATATCTTTTTCTAGGAAAAATTGTTCGTAGAATTTTAAAAGGAAAGTAAAATTATGACGGAAGGTCCATAGTACAGGTGTGAGAGAACTCGAGAGGGTATGAGAAGTGACAGCCCTGCAGGAAGAAAATAAATATCCAAGATCCTAGTTAAGCCGCGAACCAGTCTTCTCAAGAATGCAGATCCCCTGTGTCGTCAATATTACAAACTGTATATTACGAGGAACATGGAGTAATATGAAGAGGAAAGTGTATGTCTACAGTTATACGGATGCATGTAACACCGAGGGCCAGGAAAAAAGTTTAAAAATGCAAAACCTAATGAGAAAAATGAAAAGCATGGTGAAAAATGATATCATCGTTCTTGATGTTCTGTATTATGAGAAAGTTATGATAAATTATTCATCATTTTGAGGAATTCAACATTTCAAACGTTTCCAAGAGTTGTTCTGTTGGATAGAAGATAAAAATCTCTTTGATGGGAATGCAAATAACTCCTTTACGAGTATGAAAAAAAAATTTGATTTTTACTTTTTCCATAAAACTATCAAACACAGGAGAAAAATACTTCTCAACGGGAGTTATTTTCATATATCATCGAGAGATAGAGTGTGTCTCATCTATCCATTACATTATATCACTGGACATCCCGGGTAGAAATAATTCGTGGCATTTTCCCGGTTCTTTTCAGGGCATGGTTGGATCTCGTCTGGTCCAGGGTAGTCCCTGGAAAGGAACTGGAAAATTCCACGAATTAATTCGAACATGTGATGTAATTTTCACATAAGATAACATACTTACGAATACACTTCTCCCAACTTTGTAGCATACAAAATCACTGTTGATGCAAACTACCCACACAGCACTTCTTGGTCTTCAATATATTAGGTGTACAAATAAGTTTTAGGACACTTCGATTTTGTGTCATAACAGCTATTCTAAATTAATTCAAAGATCCCGCTTACCTATGATAGATGGCGCTTGATATGTAGTATCGAAACGTAAAGGAGTCATAAACATAACCTAGAAATTCTGTGAATTAAACATGCAGACCGATAAGCTATTTATTAGACACTGCATTCGCTATGAATTCCATCAAGGAAAAAGTGTTAGGGAACCGTGTGAATCGAGATGTTCTGTTCTTGGAGACAACATTGTAACTGAAAGTACATGTGAGGATTGGTATAAGCGATTCGAAGAGGGTGATTTCAGGAACTGCCAGCGTTGCAGGATGGAAACTCTTGTCAGACGGAGGAACAACTTTCGGAACAGCTTGGAGTAACTCAACAAACTGTTCCTTATCGTTCCAAAGCAATGGGTACCCGTACAGCACCGGACATTTCCACGTTACCTCTACGCTGCCTCCGCGTGGAATCTCCGTTCATCCACGTTCTATCCACGTCCACCATTTATCCACGTGGAGTCCGCGGGGATGCGACGTGGAAGTCGGTGGATGTGCTGTTAGGGTAAGATTCGGAAAGGAACAAAGTGGGTACCACACTTTCTGACCCCAGTGAAAACCCGCACAGCACACCTCCGTGGAGGCCACGTAGAACAAAGGTGGATCTTCCACCTGAGCAACGTGGAGACCACGTAGCCGTTGGAGAGAAATAAAGGAGAGTCCCCGTGGAGGCGCCGGAGAAATGTCCGCCGGGTACAACGTTGCTGCAACGTGGTACAAAGGTAGAGGGAACGGAGAGGCGACGTGAGAGAACGCGGTGAGCGTGGGGCCATCTAGGTGGAAGCTACGTGGTGGCGAGGTGCCCACCTACGTCGCCTCCACGTTGCAGCTACGTGGACGCGATAATACTTCACCACGTGGTATCCACGAGGAGGGAATTTTTTAATCTACGTTTCTGATACGTGAGATTTGAGCTGAAAAAAATTGAAGAACAGGATTTTAGGAAAATAATGACGATGAATATTTGGAAACATGCAAATAAAATAATCTGTTTATTATTTTATTTATTACATAAAAACGACGTATTATTCTTATCAGAATCGTCGTATCAGAAACGTAGATTAAAAAATTCCCTCCCCGTGGATACCACGTGGTGAAGTATTATCGCGTCCACGTAGCTGCAACGTGGAGGCGACGTGGATGGGCACCCCACCACCACGTAGCTTCCACCTAGATGGCCCCACGCTCACCGCGTTCTTCCACGTCGCTTCTCCGTTCCCTCCACCTCTGTACCACGTTGCAGCAACGTTGTACCCGGCGGACATTTCTCCGGCGCCTCCACAGAGACTCTCCTTTATTTCTCCCCAACGGCTACGTGGTCTCCACGTTGTTCAGGTGGAAGATCCACCTTTGTTCTACGTGGCCTCCACGGAGGTGTGCTGTGCGGGAATGATAGCGTAAGAAGGGTTTTAAGCGACGCGGGGGAGCGAATGAAAAAGTATTCACGCGCGAAAGGAGCGGAAATTGAAACATTCCCCGCTTCATTTGTTTCAAATTTCGCTTCCAACGAGTGGAAATTTTCACCAGGGGACTCCAGAAAATAAAAACGGTCGTCTTAACTTTTGTGTGAGTCTTTACAACAAGCAACATGGAAAGTCTTTCTTGTGGAAAATTGTGACCGGTGATGAAAAGTGGATTTATTTTGATATTCCGAAACGCAAATATCCAAAGCGCAATGTTCATTGCAACAAAGTCATGCTGTGCATATAGTGGGATATGAAAGGCGTACTGTATTATGAACTCCTCAAATCTGGTCAAACAGTTACTGCCGATCGCTATTGTCATCAATTATTGATGCGAGTGAATCGAGAAACTGAGAAGAAACGTCCATTTTCTGGCAAAGGAAAGCGTCCAGTGAAACTGCCCCATGACAACGCGCGGCCTCATGTGGGTAAACCGGTCAAGGATGCGTTACTAGCGCTTGGATGGGAAGCTGTACCACACCCGGCGTATTCACCAGACTTAGCCCCATCCGATTATCACTTATTCCGCAAAATGCAGAACGATTTGTCTGACGTGCAATTCAAAACATTTGAAGAAGTGGAAAAATGGGTCGCTAAATTTCTCACCTCACAAGACGAAAGTTTCTTTGCAACAGGCATTCACGAGTTACCTGAGAGATGGCTGAAGGTCATTGAGTGCAATGGAAATTATTTCGATGAATAACTGTGTTTTACTTCTTTTTTAAGGGGGGGGTAGGGTTAATTCGATCAAAAAATAGCCTATTTTTATGAATTTTCATTGAAAAACCAGTTGATTTAAATGAATTTATTTTAACGGGATATCATTAAGTAACATTTGAAATATATTGTGTAAAATTTTCATTGAAAAATATCCAGATATGCGCCGGTGGAAGCAATTTTTAATGAGCGCCAAAAGAAAAGGGTTTTGCGGTGGACAACATAACTCAGGATTGGATCATCTGAAACAAAAAAATCAAAAAGATTCTGTTAGTTTATGAGTTTTTCTAGGTAACCTCGTCGAGTTTTTTTTTTTTTTTTAATTTAAAGGATATTTTATAACGACTTAATTGTTGATTTTTTGCGTCAAAAATCGGTATTTTGACTTATAAGTGCCATAAAAAATCCAAAAATTGAAAAAAAAAAAAACTCGACGAGGTTACCTAGAAAAACTCATAAACTAACAGAATCTTTTTGATTTTTTTGTTTCAGATGATCCAATCCTGGGTTATGTTGTCCACCGCAAAACCCTTTTTTTTGGCGTTCATTAAAAATTGCTTCCACCGGCGCATATCTGGATATTTTTCAATGAAAATTTTACACAATATATTTCAAATGTTACCTTATAATATCCCGTTAAAATAAATTCATTGAAATCAACTGGTTTTTCAATAAAAATTCATAAAAATAGGCTATTTTTTTATCGAATTAACCCTACTCCCCCCCCCTTAATAAATCTTGAATTCTTTGAAAACTGTCCTCAAACTTACTTGTCCACCTAATATCTTGAGGAACTGTTCAGAAAAGTTTAAAAAGTCTTATGCAACATGAAAAGACATCCTCAAGATGTCTAAAACAGTCCTTACTTCTAAAAGACATCTAAAAGAAAAACTTTTCTTTCGAGATTATATCTTTTAGACATCTAATAGAAATCTTTTGAAAGTAAGAACCGTTTTGGATCTCTCAAAGATATATTTTCATGTTGCATAAGACTTCTTGAATTCGGCTTGAGATATCTTTTGGAACTGAAATGCTGTGTGGGTACCGTGTACGTTCCTTGCATCCCTTCTTCCAAAAGATCAATGTTCGTGGTCGTGTCCACCAACTCACAGAACTATCATCAACGCTATCGCCCTCTGTATAATACTAAACAACATACGACATTGTATATTCAAATCCATAACTTTTTCATATCTGAACATACAGTTAGAAGTGATAAAATATGTATACACGTAGATGAAAAGACATTTTTAATTGCACTAAACTGACTGCATTTTCAAACAACACATAACGTCTCTTACGAGTATATCCAACATCACTTTTGTTCAAAAATACATATATCAAAAACGCACACGTACGTGCATTTTACACGGATAAAGTATCTCCTACTGTTGGAACTGAAATTTTTTCATGGAAATTCTTTCTCATCCTCATTTAATGCACCTGAAATTAAATCTCTTTGAAGTGGAATGTTTTTGAAATGAAGAGATAAGTAAAAAAATTAGGCACAACTAATTTCAGATAAAGTTCCACTCTTGCGTATGTCACTTATAATTCAGTCACCGAAGAGTTTGAGTATCGTTCTTTTGTTGAACCAACTTTTACATCCACTTGAACAAGAGTGAAACTTGCTTTGAAGAGAAAAACATTTTTCGAGAGCGAAGTTCATTTACCCTACATCGACCAAAACAGCATTCTTCAAAGAAATTTGATCAGAATATATAGATAAATATATATATCATATGTGTATATTGAAAGAAGAAATCTTTGTCTTATAAGAGAATTTTTATTGATTTATATTTTCATTGAATTCACAGGGAAAAAATGTTATCGCATTTATTAAAGTATTTTTATCTATGTTATTGATAACGGAAAAATACGGTTATTCTTTAAACGTTTCATTAAAACATTCAATTAGTAATTGCTTTTGATAAGAATATCATCAGTGAATTGAATCCGACTTAATCTTGTACAGTCTCTTTCTTAATAAGCTGGTAGAAAGGCAGCAGGAAAATTAATTTTCTTAGAAATGCGGTACCCGCTCCCATGCCTACTTCCTTCATATTACATAAATAGCCTATTCAAAGGGTGTCGATCGAATCTCGAACTCCTTCAAATTATCCGAGAGGAGAGGGAAATATCCAAGCAAAAATATCAAGAAGTGATCCTATTCAGAGAAAACTTATTGAAGGAGAGAGAAGTACTGTAATAAATTCAACTCACCATATTTCAACTACCGGAATAAATTTCTCGTTTTTCAAACGTGCAATCTACACAGGCGAGGGGATTAAAAACGTAATGTTTTGATGGTTTCTCACTTCCAAACACATCATAATTATTGTAGGGTTATTGCCCGAGTACGAATTCATATTGGGTGTTCGATCGGGATCAGATCTGGAAAGCCTTATCTCAAATCAGGCCCTGATATGGAATTTAACGCACCGTTGTATCGGAGCTCGATGTAATGGACTTATGATAGGGCACGCCAAATTACAAACATGGCAGGCGTACCAAATCATGACCTCACCAGGACCAGATCAGGTGTGCCAAATTGAGGTGAGCCCTATCACTGCCCGATCGGGCCCATACAATTTTTCTGCTCGGGTGGTCCCACCGTCACACTTTGGAATTGTATAAAAAAAACCTTTTTCAAGTGATCATGAATTTTTATGGATTTTATATCACTCACAGTCAATCGAGTCAACTTGCAGTGCATTCGATACAGCCAGGGTGCATTCTAAAGATTGAAGGACCTTGTTGAAACATTCGTAGTTGCAGTAACTTGAAATATACCCGAGCAGAAATCTGTTACGGCTAGCCGTAATACTGATGCGGTCCGAATCAGGCTCTATCACGGTATACATTATCATCGAATCCGCATAGGGTCCTAATGGAGTACACATATGAAATAACGTATCAAGGAATTCCACGTTAGCCCCAAATGTGTACTGCCGTAAGACTCTCGCGATGCGACATACCGTTTTTCATCAAATCCAGGCCTGATGAGATTTTCTAGTGTGAACTCTATTACCATTCTATCAACTCGGACCTGACATCGGTATTCTGATTTCAGGCATACTTTTAAAAATTCAACTATCTCAATCATTCATAGTTATCCATGTTTCAATAGCCAAAACTCAAAAAATAAGAGATTAGAGAAAAATCAATACGTTTCCATGGATAATCGGATGTTATGGGGAACAAATATTTACAATACAATATGTTCCAAGATGTTTACGTTCGCAAACGAAATTCCATTTTTCAGAGGTTTATAATTAGAACCTTTGATGAAAAACTTCAAGAAAGAAAATCGTCCTAGAATTTGTTCCATGATGAATCTTCAAAAAATCGTTCGTTGAGTCAAAATTGCCATGGAAAAAGTCATTAGATGCGTACTACAACCAGCTGATACACACGTAGCGCATAGAATTTTGGAGAAAAGGGCCAAAGTCAATAGTCTAATAGTCTAATATGGGCCGGATTTGGTAACCTAACCTGTGCCATACATTTTTCAGATAAGGAACCGGAACGGTCGGTCACATTTGGACCGTACCTGTTCAGGCGTTACATTTTGTATACGAGTCGTATCCGGCAACCTTGACTAGGACCGTATTTATAATTAGACAAACAGGACGAGGGCCGCAATGTAGCCGTAGTAAATTTCCGCTCACCAGAAAATGTTATCGCGACATCCAGAAAAAGTAGGTGGAGCTAAATTTAACTATGTTTTTCAATTTAGAGAAACCTGTTTTTTTCCTTGGTGTGATAACCACCAAGTGGTTGTATTTGATTTTGGCTTCAACTACTTTTTCTGGACATCACAATCACATTTCCTAAATCAGAATCGAATCAGATATCAAGTTATTGCGACTGCGGTTGTTCCAACCAGATCGTTTTCCTGTCAGTGTGGAGGAATGTGAGCCTCGAAATTCTTTCAATATCAGAATTTGTACTCGATGTATTCTTTTTAAAAAAATAACTCCATGCACACAGAGGAGGAGTTGCTGTAAAATTCACCTTATGTACGATAAATATAGACATAACATTAAATTGCTGTAATTTATACCACAATATATATTAGATTTATCGCAATTCATGCAACCACTGAAGCAAATTTAAATTCTTATCGGAGACTTTGGTCGATTGAACAGGAATTTTCAGGGGTATGCAACTTTATAGGATGACCTCAAACCGTATTTCGATTACGGTCATATTTATTCACATGGTGGCGTGTCGATCAGGGGCTAATACAGCAATGGTGGCCTAGTATAGTGACATAACCTTGGTATTAATCCCATCAGTTTGGATTTTGAGAAATCAACAGTATTTCAACAATAAAGCATCAGAAACAACTCTGAAACTGAATGAGTCCAATTGATGATTCGGTTTTAGAATTGTTCAATGCTTCAGTGTTGAAATATTGTTGATGCTTCAAAATACAAACTAACTATAAGGTGACCGGCCCCATTAATGAACACCTTAACCCCCATTAGCGAACAATCGTTTATCTATTATATCTTTCCTATGGCATATTATTCTGAATTTATTTACATAACAGCGGTTGATTTAGTATCCAGTCAGTCATGCTTGGATGAAATTAAAGCACTAAATGAAAAGTACTATGAATCAAAAACCAAAACGTTCATTAAAGGGGTGGCGTTCATAAATGGGGTCATCTACCTTAATAATTTTTAGGTTATCCCGGTGTCCCAGATCGCCATATTGTTTTTTAGTTCGCATGAATATTTATTTAGGAGATGGCGCGCAAATAAGGTTTAATTGAACTTATTGGAGTTGCATCCCTTTGGGAATTTTGGTATATTCTACAACAATTCAAGGCTGTTCCTATAATTACAGCAATTTTCCTTCCGTGTAGAGTTCCACGTAAAAACCTTGTGTATGAATTATAAAAGAATCATATAAAATCCAGTATTATTCTGAAATTATATATTTATGGATTGTTCTAATCTTGAAATTTAATGTCAACTGTACTTGATTCATCGTACCCGATAAAATAATTCGTGCCAACTAAAATTGGAAAATCAACAGTATACCGAAGTTCAACTACTCTCTTCCTTGCATCTTTTGTTAACCGTTCTAACCGGATCTAAACTATTCATTTTAGTTCGCCAAAACAGACCTGGTGCGGGTGTGTTGCGGCAGCATCATTGTTTCCCACGTACAGCATGGTTGCGGACGCAGTGCAGGCATTTTCACACTCATGCCGTTTGCATTACGGCCGCAAAACAGCCGCATCAAGTGTGTTCAGCGAACACAAATGATCATTTCAGTTCGGGAAGTTCATATGATACTACATTCTCAATTTATAAACTCGATTACAAAATTAATCAATTTTCTACAGCAAAAGGAATCCTGAGTAATAATTACAGTATTTTGAAAATAAAAATGAATTGCAAATTCATCTGGTCTTTGAAGATGATCCAATGAATTCCAATAAATGTGACAGAGAAAGAAATAGATACAATAACGTTTCATGATCATTGAAAAACATAATATAATAAGTTTATCCGAGAGCTTGTTGGGAAAGAAACGATGATTTTTTGGCTAGGTCAAAAATTCTCAATAAAATTCATATTTATACACAAACGTGTTGAAAAATCGAGTCAATGGTGCGATAATAATGACGCAAATCTAGCAATATTTGACTTAGAATGTGCACGGGGAAGAATAAAGGAGTATAGTTTACTCCGTATAATTAGTCAACATCTTTTGGTAGCTCCTACACGGAAGAAATTGTAGAACTGTGAAAGTTCGAAATTTATATAACTCTAACAGTTCAATTATTTTTGGTTATGCAAGTTCAAAATTCAAATCTTCAGAATTCAAAACAACATTGAACTCGTAGTCACACGATGCGGGCCATTAAATCCAATAGTTTGGCGTGAGAGAGTGCGGCGCTGCGTCGAACTGCGAGAGCTCAAACGATCGGACTCTCAGAGGACGAAATCTCGGACAAAAAGAGTCGGAAATCTCCGAGATTTCGTACTCTGAGAGTCAGATCGCTTGAGCTCTCGCAGTTCGACGCAGCGCCGCACTCTCTCACGCCAAACTATTGGATTTAATGGCATGGATCGTGTGACTACACGAGTTCGATGTTGTTTTGAACTTTTATAATTCAATTTTTCAACCGAGTCAAGTCAAAAAGTTGCACTGTTATTGCTCAAATTACATTTGAACTCTTTCATTACAAACAGTTGTATTGATTCAGTCCTGAAATTTTTTCCGTGTAGGGTATTTCCAGTATGGCTCACTCCTTCTAAAGTAAATCTTTTTCGAATATTGGTAAAAAGTACTTCAATGGAGTAACTTCTACTCTGGAAGCAGTCATCCACATAGTGACTGGGTGCTGGAGTAAGAGCTACCGCGATTGGAATAACAGTTCATCCTCATTTTTCTCCGTGTACTAACGCATCAAATTGATTAACTGCCGATAGTAGCCCAACATCCCTTCAGTCTCCATCACCATTGATTGTGGACGAACAACCAAACCTTGACTATTCACACCGCACTAATCCATATCTTATCATAAGTGTTAGCGCCAGCCGAAAATCTTAATATGGGCCTCTTATAATCTTTTGTTTCCAAATTCTGAATATTCAATTCGATTTGTACTCTGATTCTCAAGGAGTGAAAATCCACTCTTGAAGGGTCCAATCCTACAAGTCCAACGAACCCCTTGAGAAAGTTTTTCTCGTCCTTGCAAAATTCCGGTGTTCTTTTCTCTATTTTTTCTTCGAAACCCCAAGAGAACACAAACCTTCAGGAACGTTGATTGAATGTTCCTGGACGTTCGCGAATGTTCAATGAAAGTTCCTGAACGTTTCTGTTCTCTTGGGATACAATGAAAAGACCATACACGGAAAAAACAAGTAGTCCAAATGTTCATTGACTAGTATGCCAATTTTGGACGGAGCACAAGTTTGAAAAGAATTCGTTTACTGGATTTTAATAATCCGTTAACTGTGTTCACTAATCGAACAATGGAATCCACTTTTTATTTTCATCATCGAAATAATGGAAAAAGTCAACGAAATATTAAAATATACACGGAGAGAAAAAATTTGCTATAACAGCAATCGTGTTAGCTACGACAGCAATTTTTTAGCTGTGGCAGCAAAAAATATTTGCTCCGCCAGCAAATTTTCAGTATTATATACAGAATAGCAAACAAATTTTGCTGGGGTAGCAAACATTTTTTGCTGTCACAGCAAAAAATTTGCTGCTCTGGCAAAAGGAACCCAGCAAAAATAGTTTTTGCTGCCACAGCGAATTCCTTTTTCTCCGTGTAGTGTACGAATTTTTCTCCAAATTGTGCTCCGTCCAAAAGTGACATACTGGTCAACGAAAATTTGGATCACTGATTTTTTCCGTGTAAGAATTCAACAAGTTTATGCTAATGAACAGGAAAAACTTTTCTACGGAACCCAAGTATGTATTGCCGATATTGACAATGGGCCCAGGCAGGTTCCATTTGCTTGAATCCAGTATTGGGAGATGACAATAGGACCCATCTTGGACTAATCTTGGCCCTATTGTTTGTTCCCATACAATTATAGTTCGTAGAAAATGGAAATATTGAACTTTGGTGCGTGCCCGGCCCTAAGTTGAGCCAAGATCGGCTTGGGTCAGGGCTCATTGTATCACCTAGTCCTCGAGCAAAGCAATACAACCAGGCTGGAAACGATGTTATCATCCCAGAGTTGGTCCCACGTTAGGTAGCATGAGCACCCACTTTGGGCCCACATTGGACCCGTAGTAAATACACGCTTGGGAAGTGAAAATTCTTCTTTATAAGAGTGAATTTTCATTCCTCAAGAATGGTTTGTTCACTTCAGTAGAGTGCAAATCCACTAATAACATTTCGCTCGCAAAGGTAAGCGATTCATATGCAAATGGAGTTAATGAATCGCTAGCAAAGTCGGATCCATGTGCGTCGCTTTCTGTTGACAGAACTGCAAGCCATCACACTCATACGTGAGCAGGATTGCTATTTGCGTGCTTATGACGAGGGACAGTATTATTTGCTAGCAAAACACTGGCCAACTGCGCGCATAAAGACGTGGCTCTAGAGGCTCAAACTTTGCGCGCACAGAATGTTATCCCTAACAAATTCGTGATACCTCAATGATACGTAAATGTTACGTTGCAAAATGTTCAATTTGAGACCTTAATGATACTTAGAAGATACGCTTACAGTATCATTGCTACTGAAAAAATATATAGAGTTTGGATATTATTGGATATTATCTGTCGGATTTCATATAGTTGAGAGCAACGTTACATTCGCGTACCATGTACCCATACATTACGTTTCATTATAGTATCATCTGGGTATCATTTTTGACAATATGCAACGTATCATCGAGGTTGCGATTGAGTATAAATACCTCAAATATACTTCTATGATACTTCAAAAATACGCAACCTCATTGATACATAAACTATACCTGAAAGATACGTATCACGAACTTGCTAGGGATCTGGGTAATGGAATTCTCACTCTCATCACACTTTCCGTATGTTCACCCTTTGGAACTGTACTTATACTCCCATGATTCAAAGAACATATATCAGATTTTAATGGAATATTTTTACATAAACGTGAATCTGAAATTCGGAAATTCTTCAAATTATCGAGAATGAAAAGAAACTACTTCACTACTACTACCTTTATCTCCATCAACTGCTTTTGCCCTGTTCTTGGTTTGCTATATTGTCTCTCTCCCCTTTTCCACTCGTTTCCGATACCCGCATCGTTCTCTTCTTCCTCAACTGTCTCTTTTCTCTTCATTTTTCCTCTAATTCAATTTCCCTCTCTCTTTTTTTCTCCTCAACCGCTGTTGCCAATTATTGGTAGAACTGTTTAAGCAATTTGGATACGTTTTATACACATTCCATACAAAAAATGATGGAAAATACGATATTCCTTGATCGTGAAATATTATTTCTTGATACGTTATTTATACACGGAAAGACCGAGTTCATTAATAATAAATAGTGTGTTTTTAATATTTACGAAAACGACTTTCACTTTAAGGAAAAAAAAAAGGATCGCTGAGAAATATTTGTAGTGGTTTTACCGAAAATAATAAAAACTGATAATCTTATTGTTATTTTTCACAGTGGAACTACCCGGGTCGAATAATTTTAACAGTTTTTGTCCTTTTATTCCATTTTTAGGTTAATTTTGGCCTATGAATAATGCGGATAAAAACAGTACTTTTTCATGATTTTAAGGACCATGGAGCATTAACCCTTCAAGTACACACATCCTTTCACACCTTCGAAGTACACACAGGTGCAAATTCATACCACGTAACTTTACCGATTCATAACTCAGTTCCGATTCGACCATTTTGACCCTACTTCTTTCAATTTGAAGGGCAACTTGTGCAGATTAACGTGATGTGGAAGAAAATTCACAAACATTTCATTTGATCAGTGAAAAAAATACGAGGATAAAATCGATTTTTGACGAAAAACGAGAAGTCTTGAAATGGTTGGTGCGAATTTACACCACTCTACACTGAGAGAAAAAATGTATTGAAAAAATTCAAGAATACATTTTCTTGGTATTAGTAATTATTTCTCTCAGTGTAAATATAAATCCAAAGCTTAAAACACATTCCTAAACATGAGGAAATAAGTTAACAAATTCTTGACATTGGTGGGTTGATATGTTTATAATCGTTTGCATAATTTTAAGCAATCATTTGCAGTTCCAATTCCATATTGAAAGCTCAATGTAAGTGATTTACTTCACCATTGTAGATTTAAAATTTGTATTTATTGCTCAGTTGATTAGAAAGTACGTAGCGAAATTTCATCCATTTCTCGAAGGACTCCATGGTCCTTAATCTGGATTTCTCTTCAATCACTTTCATCCGTCGAAGGAAAAATTCGGACTAAAATCATGAAATAGTACTGTTTTTGCCCGCATTATTCAATAATCAGAACAAGAACGAAATATGAGGACAAAAACCGTCAAAATTTTCCGACTCGGTTATCACTTTATGGTAAATTCACTACAAATATTCTCCAATAATCCTCTTTTTCCCTAAATTGATAGTAAATTTTCGTGTAATAAATCAAAATACAAACCCCAGATTTCGGAATTGAACGTTACCTTCTGCTTCAACCATACTCTCTGCGCCGTATGAATTCGTTCAACGCAATTTGTGATTTCTACGTCACTCTCAAAGAATTCATAGTAGTCCAAAGGAAGAAAGAAACGAACCATGAATTGTTTCACGTGATACTTGAATGGTCTTTACGCCTGAGAATACATTCAACTGAAAAATGAATCGAGATACGTTGAAGGAGTATTTTACAAAACGTTAATTCAATCACATTCAATCTGGAATGGAAAATCTTCCTCAAATTGTATATAATTTATATATCATTTATATATAAACTGTATTTAATGATATCCAAATTATATGTACACTGTCGGAAAAGTTCTCAAATTTCATACGGAATTCTTTATGAAATATCATATTTTCATATTGAATTTAATACTGATTCTTAAATTCAAGATTGGTGATGAAATTTCACAATCTCTTACCGAAATGTAATAATTATTTATCAAATTTCAAACATATGTTATCAAAATGAGGAAGGAAATTCTTAGCACTAAGAATAAAATTCTTAAGATCAAGAATTATATCATTGAATTCAATATTTTATTATGAATTCAGTTTTATAACTTGTTTATATAAAAAAATTTCATAACTTTTCTAACAATGTATAAGTATAATTCTGGAAATCTCATGTATTTGATCATAGATAAACGTATCCTTACTTCTATTATCTTCCACACATTGTAATTAAATGTTAACATTCGAGCGAACACCTCATCTGTTTAAAGACCCCTGGCATTATCGATTAAATTTGGCTATTAAAAGAACGAATCTTCAATCCTCTCACATTGTACACGATTTTTCTAAATACAATTCGATACGAATTGTATTGGGTATAAGTGCATATACTGGAACAATGAGAGAAATAGAACAAAGCAATACTTGGAATAATGGAAACCAATTTCAAGCATCAGTTATATTGATATCAATTATATCAATATATGTATACTAACGGAAAAATTTTATACAGGTCATGTATATGTCGGTTTATGATTGAATAAGTGTAATATGCGCATTCGTGCATAACGTAAACCGGGCTATAATCATATTGTGGATTTATGAAAATCAATTAAATTCTATACACTTGAGAAAAAACGCTTTCCTGTCAGAAGCATCGTTTGGTCGACTTTTTTGTTTTCAATGAATATTTATGGAAATCATCGAAATATGTCACTCAACTCGAAAACTGCTCATTCATCCAAAATCCTGTGTGATTTGATTTGAATAGACGCTTCATTGAAATGAATAATGTCATATCACAGATTTTCATCGGCAGATAATGATGCTCCAGGGTGACGTGTATGTCGTTCTTTATCTTATCCACCGAACGACCATTCCTACAAATAGCAAATTCATAATGAATGAAATGTTCATTTATACGTTTTTCAAGTAGTTTGCCTCTTCCACTAAAGGCTTTCGTCTTTTTTTCAATTACGAAGTCGAGTTCTTTTGAATATAACCAATTTATTTTCGTCTTGAACAAATGCTTTAATTTCTTCCTCCACGGAAAAAAGTATTAAAAGTATAATAATCAAGAAAAAGAAATAATGGCTGAAAGAGCTGGAAAGATTATCCATGCAATTCAATTCTTTTGCTAATTTAACCCACATAACAATTCATGTCTTGCGATATCTTTTCGATAAGTTTAAGATGTCTTGCGCAACACATTTAGATGTCTTTTAGATGTCTAAAACTCTTCTTTGGTCTAAAAGATATCTAAAAGACCTCTAAAAGAGGTCTTCGAAGACATCTTAAACTCATCCAAAAGACATCGCAAGACATGGATTGTTATGTGGGAAAGAGCTTGTTAATAAAACCAACGTCTCTGCTGCTACAGGTTGAACATTTCGCAAGTACAACAAGCTTATTTGCAGGCACTATACCCACACAGCACGCAGTTCTTGAAGATATCTAAAAGAATACTCAATTGAGAGATCTTCAAGAACGTTCTTGAAGAGTTCTTAGAGATATCTTTCAGAAGTGTTAGAAAGACATCTTGTGAAAGATTTCTAAAAGATGTCTGGATTCAAGACATCTCCAAGACGACCATGCGAGATATCTTAAAGATATCTTTGAGAAGCGTTTGAAAGATATTTTCCTGGAAGACTTTGACAAAATATGTTTAAGAAGATAGATTGTCAGCAGGTTTAGGTTATGAATACCTGATCATATGAATTGACATGAATATTGACTCTTAGAGAGTGAAATTTCACTCTTCAAGAGTTGAGCTCCCACTCCGTTCTAGAGTTGCAGTATTTTGACTCTTTGAAGAGTGAATATTCACTCCAAAGAATTTAGAGAGTAGAATTCTCAAAGATATCTTCGTGTCTGTTTGGGTATTGACAAATCATCTTTCTCGATACGTCATTCCACTCGTTTTAATCATTTCAAATCAAAACGTGCCGCAGGGATCATGAAAAGCACTCCCTGGTTTGAAAAGTCCATTGAATCCCATGGATTAAGGCCCATGGAGCTCCAGAAGCATGGAAAAAATTTTGCTACGTACTTTTCCAACAACTAAGCAATCAATAAAAATGTTCAATATGCAATGATGGAGCACATTGCCAAGATTAGATTTTGAATATTTGGTTGAATCTGGAAAAGATTTCTGAAATTATAAACATGGTAACCTACAAATGTCAATAATTTCCATCAATTATTTTCTTCCATGTTTAGATATTGCTTTGGAGTTTCAATTTAGATTCAAAGTCTAACCTTGGCAATATGCTTCATCATTTGAAGAAATTTGAGGTTATGGCAGACAACAATTGAAGATCACGACTTCTTACGTTGTTAATCAATAATATTTATTATGAATTTAATGCTTGATACAAGGGGTAAACTGAAAGGCACCTTTCAATTTTCTCTGTCGAATAAGTCATATAATATTGCCCTTCGAATTATCAAATACTTATAGACATGGCTTTCGTTCGTGTGCCATCATAAAGGTATAACCTTGGATAACATGCGTTTAACCACCGGCGATTTACGACTGGTGCGGGGTAGAGAGAGATTCTCTCCAACGTGAACAGTGTATAAATATATAACGAAAGAGTAATCGTCGAACTAGAGCGACGCATGTGCACACGAGCGTGACTTTCAATCCGAAGCGGCAAAAACAAAATAGTTAAATTCAACATCATTGCATATGAAAGAGTGTCATTCTTTGCTCAATTGTTTTTAAAGCTCCATGGTCGTTAATGAGATTCAATACGAAATTCACAACGGTATATAACCAGTCACACTTGTTCAAACCCGTGGAAATCCATTGGAACCGATTAAATTTAAGAGATTCAATGAGATTCGATAGGTTGTAATGGTCATCTGCTATTGCAAAGTTTGCATGAAATCTCATTGTTCAATAGGATCGAATAGACATTTTTTGCCAGGACCCGGGTTTTACGATAATCCATCAAAATAATGTCAGGGAAGTTTCTGCGTGGATAGAGAATTCTTCAACTTTCGGAGAATTCAACCAACACCTAAAATATAGAACAGTTTTTCATAGTGGAATCCACTACCGAAAAATGGGTACCCAAGTGTGTATTAACGGCGGGCCCAATCTAAGCCCAGGGTGGGTGCCCATGCTGCCCAACGTGGGGCCAAACTGGGCAGACAAATGGGGCCAACCCTGAGATGATAACATCGTTCCAAGCTTGGCTGTATTGCTTTGCCCGAGGATTGGTAACACCATGGGCCCAGCATGAACCCAGACTAGGCAATCAATACTGCCCCTTCCTTTTTTTTGAAATTGAAAAATTGCTTTGAATTCTACCCCAGCGGGCATGAATTTCAGCCCCACTTTGGCCCGATCTTGGACCTAGTGTTGAGCCCCATCGTACCTATATGGGTCCAAGATTGGACCATACACGCTGAGGATTGTACACACATACTCGAGATATGAATTCACCTCAATCTTGGCCTAACGCTGGTCCGAATTGGGGCCGAGTTAAAACGAGCCCGCACTAAGATTCATTATTTCCATTTGTTACCAATCATAATTGTGTGGGAAAGCACAACAGGGCCAAGATTGAGCCAACATGGGCCGCATCGTCATTCCCCCATACTGGGTTAAAGAGGATACACCCAGTCTGGGACCCATTGTCATTATAGGCAATACACCCTTGGGTAGTATAATTCATTATGAAATCACGCTTAACCGTTGCGGGCCAGTTTATATTCGTCCTGTCCGCACTACATCGTATCACATCGATATAGAATACCGTATTATTCTTCGGATATTACGACATATCAATCAAGGGCACTCGAGTTCCAAAAGAAGCGCGCCAACTTTTTTCATAAATTATTATGCATACAACGGAAATTTTCAGTTGGTAATAATATAATCCATGATCAGGATTGGACTCTAAATATAGGTTTCAGTCTAATTTTCTGGCGAGTATAAAAGGATTTCAAGAGTAATAACCTCCAACTGTCAAAAACTTTTTGTAGTTCCGTTTTCCAATACTTTTAAACTTTGAAGGAAACAAAATTCGTATTTAAGGTCCAATCTCAGGTATGTACATGATTATTATCGATTTTAAATTCAATTTTATCAACTAATTGATGAAAAAAGTTGGCCCAAAATTTTACTCGCTTCTCCTGATGCTTGAGTGCCCTGAAAGAGTTCACTTTATGTAAAAATTCCTCAGATCACTGGAAATGCGTGTACACCCTGGCGGAAAAAATTTCGTTAAATTTTATTCACTTTTCGTACAAGGTTTCAATAAAAATCGTCACAATTCCACACAATTCAACAGAAATCGATAAACTTTCATAAAAGTTATTGAATTTTATGAAAACTTATCAAATTTTACCGAAATTTTGTTGAATTGGGTTGAATTTTGCGGATTTTCAATGAAAACCGAATGTACGAAAAGTGAATCAAATTCAATAAAATTCGACGAAATTTTTCCAACAGGGCATAACACAGTGATGTTCGATTCGTTAGACTTTCTTGTTAACCCTTCAAGCACACACATCCTTTCACACCTTCGGAGTACATACAGGTGCAAATTCGCACCACGCAACTTCACCGATTGATAACTCAGTTCCTGTTCGATCAATTTGACCTTTCTTTCTTTCAATTTGGAGAAAAAACTGTGCAGATTAACGTGGTATGGAATGAAATTCACGAATATTTCATTTGATCGGTGAAGAAAACGCGAGAATAAAATCAATTTTTGACGAGAAAGGAAAAGTATTAGAATGGTTGGTGCGAATTCGCACCTGTATGTACTTGAAGGGTTGAGAATTCCGAAGGTATAATATTAATTTTAAATACCAATAACATCCTCAGAAACACTTACGAATAAGATATGTTCAAAATTCGTTTCCCTGAAACTTACCCCTATAAATAAATGTGTCATTCAAAATCAGTTGGAATGAAAAATAATTATACTATTTGTACATCATCATTTATATCTCTATTCACCCATCATATGAATAAATTTGTCGTTATTGCAGGTTTTCTCAACGCCAACATAGATTCCCACTTACGATCACCGGCAAATTACGGTCTGATGGACCAAATCGCAGCATTACACTGGGTCCAGGAGAACATAGCCTATTTTGGGGGTGATCCGGGAAACGTGACGCTTGTTGGCCATGGTACTGGAGCAGCTTGCGTCAATTTCCTGATGACCAGCCAAGCTGTACCGGATGGTATGTTTTCGATCGTTTTCTACTACACATGTTCTTGATTAGTTCTTAACTTTGAACTGTTTACAACATAATTTCAACGTTAATTGAAAGAACTAGCAACACCATTGTAAAAGGCCTTGAAGAATAAATGGATTCGAATTTGTTGTTTTGATATTTCATGAAAATATGGTTATTACACTGAATTTATCTAACGTATATACAGTGAGCACAACAACACATGAGATAACATCGAATCATCGAATTTATGGAAAGGAATTCTAAAAAAGTTGAGAAAGTTTTATTTGACACTTTCTCTCAATTTTGTGAATTTGGTTTCTAGAGCCCCACATTCTGGAGAAAAGTTTTTCACAAACAAAGATCTTCAAATGGATTCATAAAATTGCATAACTGAAGGGTCGAAAAGTTCAAATTTACACACGCATTCGTGTTTTGTCTACACTGAAAAACAAGTATTCCAAATTTATTTCAATCAAACAAATTTTGTCAACTATTAACAAATCTCACACGGAGAAAAATAAAGGGTCGAAAGTTACTACATTTCCTTCTAAATTGGCAGGATAAGAAAAAAGACCACTGTGATTGTCAGACAGTGTAGTAAAAATAAATGATTTATCACACATTCTTCAGCATGAGACCGTGCAACCTTATGCATGATAAAGTACACATTTGTACTACACTATCTATCGATAGCAGTAGTATTTTTTCTTATCCTGCCAATTTCGTAGAAATGTAATAATTTTTGAAACTTGATTTTCCTCCGTATATTATTATATTTGACTCAAGTGATGGTTTGCTTACAATTGAAGGTCCGAATCGAATAATCGATTGTGCGCGTGATCTTTCGTCTAGTGCACCTGAAAACGGGCAACCACCGCTAATCCCATTAGAGAACTCTTATGATGGAATCAAATCAGAAATTTGCGATACTAAAAAAACTTCCAGCGGAAAAGTTGTTGCAAATGTGTTCAACAACATTTTGACAAATTTTCAGACAATTCCCTTCTGTAGGTTAGAAATTATTTTGATTTGATTTGATTTATTTTACGGGCTAAGACGCCCTTTAGGTACAAAAGTATGTAAACAATATCATGGCGGTTAACAAAAGAAAATTTTCAAATAAAGTACTAAAAAGTAAATTACAATAAGACACGGTGTAAATTATCACGAACCTTAAAGTATAGATATGGAATAATACATAAATTATAATCTCACACTCTTCTTAGAGAAAGCCTTCTGGGCCGATTTCTTAAAGATTGATACTGACCTCGAAAAGAAATCAAGATCATCTTTATATGAGTTTGCCAAGCAACAGATGCGGTTGACTGGATCAGAATAAAAATAATGTGAAGTGAACATCGGAATATTGAAAAGCGAAGGCTTTCGTAGAGTTCTAGATGGTACATTGAAGTTTCAAAGAGAGAGTAGTTCAGGACAGCTGATTTGACCATTAATGATTTTGAAAATGAAAACGAGATCGTCAACCAACCTACGAGCTTCAAGCGTGGTCATGTCAAACGATCTCATCAACGGTCCATAATCATGGCAGGACACGGCCATGGGAGTGAAATTTTTAAAAGCTAAGAAACGCAAAAACTTGTGCTGAACTCTCTCAATCAGTTTACAATATTTATCTTGGTGAGGCGACCAGTTCTGGGACGTATATTCTAAATTAGGTCTGACAAGAGCATTGTATAGTGCCAAGAGTGTTGAGGGTTCTTTGAAGTCTTTAGACATACGCTTCAGAAATCCGAGTTGCTTCATAGCCGTATTAACCATATTTTGATAATGCATAGTGAAATTGAACTTAGAATCAATTATAGTTCCTAAATCATGCATACTTTGAACAACCTCTAAGCTAGACCCGTTCAATTCATATGAGAACATGACTGGTTGCATCTTACGCGAAAGTCTCATTACTTTACACTTCGATATATTCAGTGGCAGTTTATTCAAGGCAAATTATCACAGATTCAATGAAAAACCAGTCGATTTAATCGATGCATAAGGCTTTTTTCTATTACATGTGTGATAATTTCCAACCTACAGTGCGGAATTGTCTCAAAATTTGTCAAAGTGTTGTTCAATACATTTGCACCAACTTTCCCGCTGGAAGTTGTTTTAGTATAGCAAATATGTTACTTCATTTTATCACAAAAGTCCTCCAACGAGATTAGTGGCGATTGCCTGTTTTCAGGTGCACTAGACGAAAGGTCACGCGCACAACCGATTGTTCGATCCGCCCCTTCAATTAATAACCTTTCTTTTTCACAAACAAACAAAAAGAAGAGCACGTGCAGAACTACTCCCCCAACGTGTATCCATTTCAGCCCAACTTTGACCCAGTCTTGGCTTCATGTTGGCATTATAGAGCCAATACTGGCCTAGTGTGAACCCCATCGTACATACACGCTAGGGCATGTTTTCCGATTCTTATGTATTTCACAAGCAAACAGACCCTGGAATTTGCACTTGAACGAGATTATCCTATCATGGTCAGCACCATGGTCCTCGCCACAACTCGATACCACACTGTAAAAAAATTTCACCGGAAAATTCCAGTACATGTACTGGAAGTCATTAACCTGTACATGTACCGGAAAATTTCAGCACATTTGTACTGCAAAAATTCAGTGCAAACGTTATGGAATTTCCGCATCAAAACTGGAAATTTTCTGAGCCTCGGTACTGGAATTTTTCAGTACACGAGCTGGACTTTTCCAGGACATGTACTGGAAAATTAATGCTGAAAATATCCATGAAAATTGAAAAAAAATTGCTCACGCAAAGTGATTTTGCAGGGTCCTTGTGTTCCAAGATGATTGAGAAACTTTTGATCGTTCATTTGGATGGACAGAAACTCATGTCTACCTAACAAGATTTGAACCCACACTTTTCTACCTGCCTACCAACTGAAACCTAAGACCTAACCGATGAGCTATAGCGCGACATGTTGGAAGGCCAGCTTGGGTTACTACATATGCTTCATATCTAGAACACAAGAGGATAAGTCTTGGAAAAACCTCATATATCAATTTCATTGGCTACAATTACAATTATTATTCAAAATCTCAATCAGGAAATTTTTAATATAAAGACTTGGAATTTTTCCTGCCAGAAATGACGAAGTCCAATAGAAGTGGAAAATTTCAGTGCAACAGTGATTAAATTCCGTTGCATAGCAACTGGAAAATTCCATCACACGACCTGAAAATTGCAGTTCAAAACCTGTATAATTCAATTGCATAGTAACTGGAAAATTCCATCACAAAACCTGAGAATTGCAGTTAAAAACCTGTATAATTCCAGTATACCAACGATTAGGTTTTTTTTCTAAATTCCAAATTTTTTCTCAAGTCCTTTTTGAGGGAATATTTTTTTTGGTGTACAAGAACTATAAAATTGTAGTACGAGCTGGTAAAATTTTCGCGAAATCATGGCAAAATTTCAGTACATCATCTCAAACTTGAAAATTCCAGTACAATGACTGAATTTTCAGTTATGCTTGGTAAATTTTCAGTAACGTAACAACAAAATCTCTGTACATGTACTGGAATATCCATATTCCAGTACTAGCACTGGAAATTTCCAGTCCAGTTGCACAGTAAATTTCCAGTTTTTTTTTACAGTGCACAGTAAAAAGTGAAACTTCCTTCCATCCTGAATATCAGCGTATTTCAAGATGCAGCCAAAACTAGCCCTAATGCAACTGAAAGTAAGCGCCAAAAACAAACGCCGACACAATTGTAAAGATTGAATTTCAATCTAGTTTTCGAGTAAGATGCAGTCACATTCAGTCCGACTTTTCACAGTGATCAAGACGAGATTACCGCTGATGGAACAATGTCCGACAGAAAGACAGTTAATCAATTCTGGGGAAGTTTTCAATTTGAGCATGAATCTGGAACTGATAAAGTAGTTACCAAGGAACCACCTCCAATTGCTGCAAGAATTTCAAGTACTATATTGAATTAATAACAGCAAACTGAGTACAGACTCTGATACAGCGCTTGGAAATATATAGATACAATGTATTCACATTCCCAAATCAGAATAGTTTATTGCTATAACCTTTTCTTATAAAAAAATATTCTCTGTGTATGAGTTTTTTTATTGCACTTCTGAATATAAAAAATTTGTCAATATTCACATCATATCGTGCATCAATTGTGATTTTCTACACGTCACGTACATTAATTAAATATAACTTTAATCAACTTGTGAATACTTTACATTACAAACGTGAAGTACCACTTCTAGCAACTTAGATAAATTACACTCTGTACCATAGAGTTTGAAAATATCATGGAAAAGATGTAGTAATGATGCTTCAAATTCTCTCAAATAAATCCGATTATAAAAACCACTGGGGAAATGAATAAAATTTCCTACTCCCGTTGGACATACCTATAAAATCTACTCAAATGGAACTTCGCAGGATTCGATGAGTTGGTCATCGAAAGAGCTCATTGAATCAAATCAAATCTGTTAAAAATTTTCAAATTCACTCAAATCATATTAAGTAAGTTTCTTGTGGAGCAAAGCCGTACCCAGAAGACAAATTTTGTCCTCTTAAGTGGTAACACCACAGTGAACTCGACAAAAATAACGCTTCTTTAGATTTTTTTTTTCGAGAATTAGAAAGTTCCTATTCAAATTGAACTACATGAAGGTGTTCCGCTACTATTAAAGTACAAAATAATTTTTTTGTGGAATTTTATTGTGAAAAATGGTGGCTTGACAGGTGAATGACTGGAGCACTCTGAAAATTCATGGTCGTGCGGTGGGATAAATGACTCAGATCCGAGCTCGGATTTTGCCTTTGATCATTTAAGGGGTAACACCACAGTGAAATTTTAAGGAGATCAAAAAATTTTTTCTTGGCTTAAAGTACTCTTTGAGGACCCGAAAATGATATACCGTAAACTACAAACATAGGTCCGACTAAACACGCACGATTCAACTGTTACAAAAACTTTAAACGCGTTTATTTCAAAATAGTATGTCGAAAGTCGGTGGGAGCTCCAGCTCCGCCAATTTTCAATCAATCACCCCCAAGAGAACATGAACGTCCAGCAAACGTTCGATAAACCTAAAATGAAGCTATGGACATTTGAAGATTCATTGAACGTTCGTGGAATGTTAATTTAGCTAAAATCGACCTGAAATCCATCTATTTGACCCGTGTTCTCTTGGGGAAAGGGTACACATTGTTTAGGGAGGGACATACCTTTCACGGTTTGAAAAAATCGACTTTTTTTTATTCTTGAAATCTATTCTACAACTATTCAAGAATATATTCCGGAAATTTCAAAGCGAAATTCGAAAAATCACGAGAGTTACAACGGTTATAAGACGACAGGGCCTGAGAGCTGGTGTAAGTGAAATAGAGCCGAAGCTTTAGGTGATAATCCAACAACAATAAAGCACCTTTCACCACTTCACCCTGACGGGCAAAAACGCATTTTACCGATTCATGAAGATTTAACGAGAACAGATTTGCTGGAGAGATGTTTAGGCGGCCACACGCGGAACGCCAACGAAAGCTTCAACTCCACAGTTTGGCGTCCAGCTCCTAAACACCTTCACTGTGGCTTAAAAGTAGTCGAAATAACAGTTTATGTGGCTGCTGGCATATGAAGGATATTCATCAATCCTTCGAATTATGAACGATTTGAACATCAAAATTGGGTCCACGTGCTATCACTTCGCCTTAAGGGGATACGAGCGGTCCAATTCTTTCGAGACAAAGTACGTGAAAATGCGTGCATCGATTCAAAATATCTCTCTGTACAGCATTTCTTTAGCATCTCAAGAAATGCTGTACAGAGAGATATTTCGAATCGATGCACGCATTTTCACGTAGTTTGTCTCGAAAAAATTCAGAAAAGCCCAGCCGCTCGTATCCCCTGAAAGCAGGATGTGATGCGTAGGAAGCGGCAAGAGCGCTGCAGCCTTTTTAGGACCGGAGAGGCTCGTACAGCACGGAAGGGTGCTTTATCGGAGCAAAATGCGTTGTACGAAAGAACTGAAGGGCTATTTTATGGACCTGGCATCGCAGATTGGTGAGAAATCACTTTTATGTAGCAGTTTTCATAACTCCAAACTTCAATCGCGTTTATCTCGAAACAGTATTTTTGAAATTGACGTGCAGGATTCAGAAGAATCCATCCAACCGATTGACCTGAAACTTTGCACACATCTAAACAATTGAATTCTCTTCGATATAACGAAGCTTGATTTTCAAAAGATTGCCTTAAAAGAATTTTATTCGACATTAAAGAGGTAATTTTTTCGAAAAATACGGTTTTTTGCGTTCAACCGCGCACTATTTCTTCTTCCACTTTTTCAAAAATCGGGCTTCGTCAAATAGTAACTACATGTCTTAGCTATGAAATCCCGTTTTTCATTTTTCTCAGACCGACGGCTATGGACCTGTAAGCTGCCCGTAGTAAAAAAACTTCTTTTTCGGCCATGGGTCGTACCAGCGCCATTTTTTGTTTTTTACCAACTAAAAAATTTTTTTTATAGTTCAATGTCTATACGATAAATATCCAAAGTTCCATGAACATATGTTTTCATTAAATACCTTTGAAAAAAACACAAGAAACGACTTTTTTTTCTTGCTAAAGGTATGTCCCCCCTTAATCACAGGTTATTTTGATTATCCAAAATAAGCACGCTCGAAATTAATAAAAACTATGAAAACTAAAACGAAAACAGCTATTTGAAGAAACAAGGAGCTGGATGTTCTTGAAGATTGAATCGTTTATAGAAACGAAACGGGAATCCACACTCATGAAGTTTGGTGAATCATCGTTATTTATCTTCTCTAATGAAATTCTTGGAACCAGAAACATTGTTCAGAGAATGTACCGCAAGAATTTTAGTCTTCAACAGCTGAATATTGTGCTATTTTATCACAAACTCGTTTCAATAAACAATTCGAATGTCAACAACATAGAACTGGTTAATTACCCTGAAGAGCTGGACAATTCCCAGGTATAATTTTCAGGCCACAACTTTTGCCTATTCAAAGGTTTCGTAGAATTGACTGAAATTTTCCTTGGATTTGCGTTGATTCGGAGTGATCTATTTTACTTCCCTTAAGCTAGTAACCTTACTTCAAATTCTGATTTGATTCAACTCTTGCAGACTCGAGTATTACAATAAATTAAATAACCCCATTCATATTCTACAGACCACTCTTTGCTGTACCACTGATCATCTCATAAAAAACTTCGAAATGGCACACTTTTATTATTCTCACTCCTTGAATTTATTCTCTCTTAGGATGAGAGGGGAACGATAAATCCTTCCTGAAGCTGTTGTTTATACACCATTTCACTCCATAAAAATCAAATCATTCGATGTTAATGAAGCATTGTATCCTCACTATTAAACAATACATTGCTCATTAATTCCGAATGGCATACCTGCAGGCAATAATAGTAGAACTTGATGAAATATAGTGTACCGTAATTTTGGTTTTCATAATGCCAGTGAGTGTAGTTTAATGTTTCATGTGAACCTGAATGCATGTGTTATTAAAGGAATATTTAAAAACTTTGCGAAAAACTCGAAGAATTCATATCAAGGCGAATTGTAACCAACAACCGCGTGCAATATTCCGTACACAATGACTTCATTAAAAAATCTCAAACAAATATTTTCATCGAAATTTGATCAAATGAATACATGAAATCGTAACAACCCAGAAGTGATATAGAAAATGACAAATTTCTATTTTTTAAATTCTCACAATCTCAGATGAGAATTCCCGTTTTCAAAATCCTCCGAGTGCTGAGTTTGGAATCCATCTATTTAATTTTAGAAATTCTCATTCACCACTTCGGGACCGCTATTTTAAATCCGGCGTTTTTGATGATGGATTTGCAATCAATAACCTCAACAACCAGGGCCATCCATTTGCTTCTTGTATTTCCTGTCCGCATGCTTGTTCAATATCGTGATAAATAGTATATTTTCACTTGAAAACAATCACCTCTGTTACGACCAAATATTTAATGGAAGATAAAAACTTGTTGAAGAGGGAGCTGTTATACATTTCATTATCTGACAAATTAAATGAAAAGTAAAAAAATACTGTTCGCGAAAAACTTCAAGCGCTGGTGTAACATATATACGAGAGTCCATTAGTTCGATAAAAATTAAGTCTTCTGAAATATGTAAATAGTAGCGTCCCAGAGAGAATTTTCCTCATGAAGTAGAATAATAAAAATAAATGATGTTCAAATTGCACTTACTGTATACCAGAATATTTTTTATTGCCTTTTTGTACAATCTCCTGTAGCAATATTCTATCAGGATTAAAGTTGATAACAAAAACCACTTTATTAAATTTCATATCACTCATTTTCATCATCATTTCCCATCATCTTTTTTGATCTTCATAGGGTTTCGTTGGTATTTGATATCATGCATGTACTCGAGATTAATAACGTGTGGATGATAGTTCTTAAAGATCCATAATAAGCAATCTTCCGATTTGATAGATCGTTTATTGACTTTTTCCTCGTCGAGAGAATTTTGAAATTCATTGATTATTCATGAACTTGAATTTGAAGTCATGTTTGGATTTTTGTATCACCTGTTGCTTCAAATCACGTTTGTGTCAGGGTTACCAAGTATCTCAGATTCATCATTGAAAGTTTCATGAAGTATCGATCATCTGAAATCTCTGTTTTGAATTTCCAAGTGGAATTTCCTTTGTTATTCAAGTCATTCGGATTATTTCAACGTTCCAAGAGATCAGATGTAGAATCACATTACGTACAGAGTCCCACCTCCGACATAAATTTTCGGGGTGTGTAAAGAAAATTAAATTTACAATAGGGGAGAATCGGCAGCCTTATCGGGGACGGTGTATTCCTTGGGCCACTTATATTTTTTTGAAAAGTATATTGATAACAAATTTTCATTTTTTCACAGATAGCGAAGAAAATGATTTCAGTGATGTTTATCCGAATTTGATAGAAAAAGTTCGACGTCTCTCATATCCAGAAGAAGCGAGTAAATCTTTTGTCCCAAGTTTTTCTCGATTCACCACAAGCCAAGTTACTAGATCTCTCCCCCCCAGTTTTCTCAGTAATCAATGAATAGAACCAATTTTCATGAGCAGGTGCATCTTCTTAGGCTGAAAAATGCAGCTACTCATTATTTTTCATTTCATGTGTTCGTTTCTGAGAAAACTGGGGGGAGAAATTTGGAATTTAGTAACTTTTTCAGGGAGTAATTAATACCCTCAACGGCATTCACCACCTTCCCAAAAAGTTACTAGATTCCAAAATCGCCCCCCCCCCCCAGTTTTCTCAGAAACGAACAAATAAAATGAAAAATAAAGAGTAGCTGCACTTTCTTTGATATGCTAAGAAGATGCACCTGCTCATTAAAATCGATTATATTCATTAATCGTTGAGAAAACTGGGGGGAGAGATCTAGTAACTTTGCCTCTGATGAATGCCCTTAAAGGGGGAGATACAATTAGAAGGCCAAAAATCAAGCATTTTCCAAACATTTTTTGTACCAAGAAGTGCTGATTCAATCCCAACCAAATTTGGCATGATGTTTACTTGATATCTCAAGACTAGAAAAGTATTTTTTTTGTTCCTTTCCATCAAAAAATGGTGGACTTTCAACCGTCCCAAGGCACCGGGTTTGCATATGAGTCATCGATCTGCGTACATTCTGGAGGTCACAATTTTTGGTTGAAACATTCCAGCAAGAAAATTTATGTTAATTGAGGATATATCTTCTATATGAACCAATGAAAGTAAAAAAAAGTGGAAAAATCAAGAATTGGCACAAATTTTTCGAAAAAAAATTGAAAAGTTCACCACAAATTTTCAATTTTTTTGCAACAATTATCATACTTTGCGAAGTCGAATGCCATATATCTTTGGTTCATATATAAGCTGATCATATAGAGGAGAAACCCTATAAATTCCATCGAAATCGGTTGGGAACTTTTTGAGATATTGTGTACGTAGATCTCAAAAATGCTGTTTCGAGAAAAACGCGATTGAAGTTTTAGGTATCGGAAAATGATATTTATAATCCTCTATAACTGTTTTTCAACGCTTATGTATAGCTATATACACATGCGTACACGTGTTTATATGAGTATACAATCCTCCTACATGTATGAATTTCTTTCATACCCAATAAACATTTTTGGATCAGTCTTTTGGATCAATCTAAAAGATATCTAAAAGAGATCTAAAAGATGTCTTATGCAACAAATTTAGATATGTTTAAGACATCTTGCAGAAAGACATCTTTTAGAAATCTAAAAGACATCTTGGAGGAAGACATCTAAAACATATCTAAATTTGTTGCATAAGACATCTTTTAGATCTCTGTTAGATATCTTTTAGAGTGTTCCGGAAGACTTCCATAGAAATGTTTATTGGGTAACCATCCCAAAATGAGATACAATAGAAGATGTGTAATCCAATTGACTGTGCGAAAATATTCGCTGCGCGCTTTGAAAGGCGTCTTGGAAAAAAGTCGAAAAAAAATAAAAGAACTTCGAATTTTAATTCCGGAGTTTCACCATCGGATTCTACGGGAAATTTACTATTGATATTTCCGACTCTGTAATTGTATCTCCCCCCTTGAAAGTAGTAAAACTAAATTTTTATGTCTAAAAAATGGATCAAGCAATCGAAGGAGGCATCTGAGGATACATTTCAATAAATTCAAGGATGAAATAATTGTTACGAACAATTTTGTTTGAACAAAATATATCGGAGTTCGAAATCGAGTGCCTTGGGTCACAATATGTATCGTCGACTGCGTTTGGATTTGATATTCTCTATTTTTCAAAAAGTTTCTATGGGAACCACATATATTTTTGCGAGAATTAACCGAAACAAGCAATCAAAGTCACGAAGAATATCGATTTTCCCAACAAATCATGTTCCTACTCCTCCAAAAATTCAGTTTCTTACACATTAAATTTTTTACACACGAAAAATCAATGCTGAACTAATTTGAAGTTCACAAAAAACAATTCTGATCATTCTCACCCCAGCCTAAACAATATCATCTAAAATAATGGTTCATTTCCGCTTTTTTTATGATGTTGAGATGCAAAATTGTGACCCAAGGCATCCGTCAAATAGGGTGCATTGAACCAAATGGCAACTAATTTCCAAGTTCAATTTGAAAACGTAAGTTTTTCGCAAACCCAAACAGAAAAAGTTTATTAACAAAGCTGAAGAGTTACACTTTGATTGTACTTCATGTATTTTTCTACTCTTCATTGTTTAGAAAATATAACTCTCCCCTACATGGTAATTCAATAAATCGAAGAATTCATCTACGCACATGTTGATGAAGTTCAAAGATTCCTCCGACACCTCAAAATGTCTTGAGTAATGAAAAACTTGACTGATTGTACGTTATCAATGATTCATTAGAACCAATAGTTTAATTAAAACAGACAAACAAGCTTTGAATTCCAACACGGATTTTATCGAAATGAATAAATCTTCCCTGAACGAAGGGTGAATAAATATTTATTTGGTGGAGAGAAATCTTCTCCTCTCTTGAATAGATTGAAAAACCGATAATATAATGAACGATGTGATTATTCGAACATATCTCTCATTTCTCTCTCGGTTATTCAGAAGATCATGTAAATTATCGTAAAATTTCTTACAGCTTGTATAACTTGAAAAATGGAAACATTATGAGAAAATCGAAATTTCGTCGAACGCAAAGTATCCTATATTTTAATTTCAGAATGATGTATCGATCTTTCCATATGAACTATTCCAACAATCTGAGAACTGAAAATTCTTGCACTGATTATAAATTTCTTTTCGCTTCACCTTGAGAATCCATAAATTCTCTCAACGCTGTCTAAAGATTCTTGATGTTTCAAACTTTGTCGAACAAGATTCCATTGTAAACGGATTTCATTTGATCGATATTTATTGATATTCTTCCCCAAACTGCTCAACGTACAAGTAATATTTCACTTGGAATGAATCACTTCGATTACCGTAGATGATTCAAAAAATTTGAAAAAATTGATGTTCCACGTGATTAAAGTGTTATACCTGCTCATCAAATGAGAATCGCTAGGATGAAAACGAGAGGATCCGTAGCTCATGAATATGCGCTGACACTTACGAGATACAGGAATTCAATTTCCACAAATAGTTAATGAATTAAATACTAATTTGGCTAATACAAGCTTTATCAGAGGCGATGTATAATTACTTATATATAGAGCTTGATCTGTGTCGAATGGCGATAGAACACGCTTACAACCGGTATTAATACCTGGAACATTATTAGGCAACCGAATTCGCTAACCAATCCTCTGTGAATGACAACCACAAACTCGCATAGTCGCATAGTGCGCTAATTTCTATTCTACTTGCGCAGTGATGGATTGCAGTCCACAATACATTGTCGTCAAATGTCATTTGATCAATTTTTTGGGGGAAGAATTTGATATCATTGCTGAATAATTTGCATCCGAATTGTGGGTGAAATTTTATTAATGTTTCTGAGACCATATTGCTTTTCCATCGATTTATCTCAACTACCGATTCTTCGCCTCATCGATGTTTTTTCATAATATAAATAAAATATCCCATTTGGATTTAGAAAATTCTATGAAAATAGGACTCTACCAAAAATTGTTTTTAATTCTCACAATACAAAAATTTTATAATATCCTGGGTGATTCGGAATTGCCGTACACTTTTTCGAGAGCTGATTCTTGATGAAATTCTGAAACGATTTTGGTGCGGAATATTTTGATCTGACCCTTAGATTCTGAGATCTAAGCATTCTTTGATTATTTGAACAAACCAAATACCTTGGAAGGATCACATCTTTGACATTTGAATCCAATATCATTCTCTAAGGCGGATCACGGGGTATTCCTGGAAAAAAGTCAAACCAATTTAACGTATCCCGTTGTAGAATTGATTATAGCGAATGTGAATTTTTTGCATTCCAGCCAATGAAAATTCGACAACTTTATATCGCTATAACTCCACAACGAAGGAAGCTAAATTAGTTTAATTTTTTTTTCAGTATAAATACCCCGTAAGCTGCCTTCGAGAATGATATTGGATTCAAATGTCAAAGATATGATCCTTCCGAAATATTAGGATTTTTCAAAAACTCAAAAAATGCTCATCAAGAATCTGCTCTCAAAAAAGTGTACGGCAATTTCGAATCACCCAGTATATAAATGAATAATTTGTTGTCAGAAGAAATATGGGCGTAAGATACAATGCGAGGTGAGAAAACAATGAGGATAAGTATCGTGAATTTATTTCCATTTTACGTAATATTTAAATGATGTTTCTGGAAGCTCCGATATCACTGTTCTTTCACTGAACCTGCTACTAAAAACTCCAACGCTCGTGCAAAGATTTCAATGCGTATAAAAAATTCAAGTTAAAAATTAAAAAGACACTCATAGTTCGGAATTCAAGCATCTCGACGTATCTATGTAAATACCCTCATTCAACGGATATCTCACATATAATTCTTGTAGTAAAAACATATACCATCCACATGTGAATGCTCCGTCGCATTTGTAACAAAAATGTCATATAATATCATGGTACAAGATATATTTTGCGGCAGATTGAAAAGAGAGAGTATATATAACTTTTCGTGTCACAGCTTTATTTGAATATCTTTCGCATAAATTTGCGCACATTATGCGCAAGAAATCTTGATGAGGAAGACTAGGATGCAAAAAGTGCAGTGTGTGAAAGATTTACACGGGTTATGAATATTTCTTTAACATCGAGCTGGCTTGGCGGTATCATCTTCAAGTATTCTGAATACACAATCTCATCTTCCACAGAAGGAGTATATGCAGATGACATGTTGTTTGTTGACAGGAGAACGTATTATCCAGAAGTTGAATATAGATTGCATAGTCTTGAGATTTATAAAGCTCCTTTACATTGATCTCACGGTTGGAAATATAATGCGAAACATTTGAATACTAAATATAGATTAGTGCAATGAGATTCGTATCACCGAATAGATGTTTGCACGTTTGGTATTCGTAATTCAACTATGTAATTATCTCTAATTGCATAGATTTGATTAGATAGTTGATTCCATCGCTCAATACATTCACCGAGTTACAATATCTTCGATAGAAATTCGGAGAATAGGTATTTCTTAGATTCGTAATAAAGATAAAACGATTCATATTTCTGTTGAATTTCACTTGGAAAAGGATGAGAAATTCTTTACTCAAAAATCAATACTCAACAAGGAATAAGAAAAAATTGGAATCTTCCCAAAATTGCGCATTGAATTTTATACGAAGTGAATAACAAAATTTCGAAATTTTATTATTTGCTTTGTACAATTTCATGCGCGACTTTTGGAAACTTGATATTTTTTTCTAATCTTTGTCGAGTATCGATAGCCCCTCGCGTTCTTTTTCAAGTAGAATTCAAGAAAAATGTGAACCGTTTTATCTGTATTATGAAATTCAGTGTGAAAAGTCTGACTGAAAGTGATTGCATCTTATTTGAAAACTTGACTGAAATTAAGTCTTTTCCATTGTGTCGGCACGGAAAAAAGGAAATGGAGAAATTTACCGTATAGGATGACAACGCGTCGCTTCAAGCCTTCAAATGGAAATTTTTATAAAATATATTGTAAAATATTCCACATTATGAGATGAAAATAGATTTTTCTCTTGTGACGTGAATTATTCAACAATATATTTTGTAAAAATTTGTATTTAAAGATTCGAAGCGACGCGTTGTCATCCTACACTGTAAAAAAGAAAGTCTCAAATTCAGCTCATTTCATGGGTGAACCTACGATGCAAACAAATTAAGCCGAAAAAACAATCGCCGACACAATGGAAAAAGCATTGTCTGAAATTAAGATGCAAACAGATTAAGACTTTCTTTTTATAGTGTACATGGTAAATTTCTCCATTTTCTTCCTACCATAGGCATTTTGGGCATTTGTTTTGGAAGTTTACTTTCAGCTGAAATAGGCCTAGTTTTGGCTGCCTCTCACACTGTCAAAAATCTGACTGAAATTGGCTGCACTGAGAAAAGTTTTCAGTTGTCACAATCAAAATTTCACTAAATTTTTTAGTGAAATACGACATCAAATATATTTTTATACTGGTGGTAACTAAAAATATATTTTCATTCAGACTTTGGAAAATAATTGAGCAAACTGAATGTTCAACTGCGTCCGTATAGTTACCACAACTATATAAATTTAATCAACCCTTCAAAGTTGTAGCAACAAAATTGGTTTTTTTGAATTCACCATATCTGATTCTCAATTTTACTGAAGAAAAATAGTTGTCTATACTATATTTTTATATTTGTAACTATAAAAACAACTCTGCCCTCCCCTGAGAAATTCTCTGTGATTGCTCATCATCGACCGTTACCTCTTTTTATTTCGTCCAATTTGTTCCCGGAGTGACTTCAGCTGAAGCATCAATAGTCAACCTTGCATTGCGTTACCGCTGTGGAAAAAGGGTACTGAGAGTCAGGGATGGAACCCTCACGCGTGACGAAGCATCGTGATTGGAAGTCTGCGCGTTATCCGTTCAGCCATAGCAAGCCATGGGACTGTTGGAATCATTCTTCATATTTGATATACTCAGAAAACTGAATTAGGCAACATCGTTTCCACATAGTTATTTTCCTTTTGTTTATGGCACCTCTGACATCAGTCGAAGCGTATAATATTTTGCTACAACTTTTTTCGTACAATACGGATCCACAAAACGAAGTGATGCAATACCTGGCCAGGAACAACATTGAACGAAAAATTTGAGTTGCCACAACTGGAATGGTAGTTGTTGTGACAACAATTTTTAGTTAGAATAACCAATTCTTTTACGAGACAAAAACAGTTTTTGTTCGATGTCGTATTTCATCGAGTCTTTCGCCATGACAACTGAACAGTTCTTTCAGTGTGTTTGAAGGTATATAATACCATAAACCATGATAATTGAGACTACACTGAGAGAAAGGTACCTAGTTGGGATAACTAAACGTTAGTTGCCGCAGCTAGATTTTTATTCACGCCAGCTAGACTCTAGTTGGGATAAATAAAAGGCTAGCTGTCTGAAATATGAATAAAATGGTTTATTCAATGGGAATAAAAAATATAGTTGTGACAAATAAAATTTAATTAGCACAACTAAATTCTTATTTACAGTTACTAAATTTCCTAGCTGTCGAATATTTGAATAGACCCTTTCTCTCAATATGGTTAATATGACTTCTGTACTGTAAAAAACAATTGTGGAATTTCCCTCCAAAAAATAATGGTGGCAAAGTTCTCCCACAGATGGGGAATCATTCACCATGACTTAGTGGACTTTTCCTTCATTCATAGAGGATTCAATACCTAAAGAACAAAATAATTCCTCAAAGTAGGGAAAAAGTCCGTCATTTTTTATGAAAAAACAATTCCCCGAAGATAAGGGGACGAAATCCACCAACAGTTTGAAGAAAAAAAGCTCTCCATATTTCTCACAGCGTGGTTTTATAAAACAAACAATTAATTATTAGCTTTGAGAGTTTTCCATTCCATCAACTAAAATTTATATTTTCCCTTACTGTAATATACTAGCTGATACAACTAACGATTAATAGTTACATATCTTTTGTGCCATCAATTCGAACGTATAACTAAACATTCTATTGTTGCAGCGCCGGATTTACCCCAGCGGGGGCCCCTGGGCACTTATTGTGGTGGGGGCCCCCGGATTGTCCAAGCACAAAAGCGAAAAAAAGGTGCTTGGATCGTATGATCATTTCCTATCAATGCCGGTTTATGAATATTAAAAATATGAAAAAACAGTTTACAGAAGTATAATTTGTATGAAAAGTTTTCAAAATCTTAAAACATTATCCCCAAATGATTTGAACTTTGAAGATATCATTAATCCAGTGATGATAGAATACATACACTGTAAAAAATGCTTCTGGAACACACCAAATATTTTTACCAGAAATCCATTGTTTTTGCAGATGTTGAGCACACGGCTGAACGGCAATAGTCTCAAAAAAAATGTGGTTATGTTTCTTCCCATTTGCAAACGATTAGTAATGTATAATTATGTTACGGGACTATTCCCCAAGAGAACACTAACGTTCAAAAAACCATTAATAAAAGTAAAATAAAGCTATGGACATTTGAAGGTTAAATGAACGTTCATTGAATGTAAATTTATCTAAAATCAACCTAAAATCGATCTATTTGGCTCATGTTCTCTTGGGGTTGCCATTCGGGATTATGAACTTCAGGTCTACTGTGCTTCGAGATTGTTTGTATGCGGGCTTATTGTGGTTTACCTTTGGTCATATGATATCCTGCCAATCAAAGTATGACCAATAACCCGCAATAATTCTTCGAAGCCCATTCCATTCGGGTTTATTCCGGTTAACGAACATTCGAGTCAACTGTTCTTGGATCTATTAATCCCTACCAGTGAGAGATCAATTTTAGATTGGTACAAAAATCTACGGTTATATTATATTTTCCATACTCTGATGCTTCCCAGATAGCACACAAGAGTCCCAAATGAATTCGAAAAAAAGAACTCTTCAGTAACTCTTTTAGAGTAAAAAGAGTTCTGAAAGAGTTTCAAAAAGAATACGATTCGTCAGACATTCGCGAGTTCTGTAAAAATTCTATGAGACTTCTTTCAGAACTTTAACTAAACTCGCAAATGTCTGACGGATCGAATTCTTCTGAAACTCTCTTAGAATACTTTGTATTTTAAGAGTTTTTCAAGATTTCTTTTTTCAGAATTCATTTGGAAGTTTGTGTGCTGTCTGATATGACAGTTAATAATGAATTACTCTCATTTTCAGATTCTTTTTCACAATACGAATATTCCATGGAATTTATAAAGAATTTATAGACTTAAAATAAAATTACATCAAAAGCACGCGTAAAAATCTCGCTCATTACTTATAACTTTTTTCATGCGCAGTGCCAGACTTACTCTTTGAAGAACTTCAACTAGGGTATGAGGAAGCAAATCGCTTGATGATTCATTTTATTCCTGTGGATTTTGGGGGGCCCCTTTTTTTGGGGGGCCCCTTTTTTTGGGGGGGGGGGGCCTGGGCACGTGCCCCAAGTGCCCTTAAGTAAATCCGGCGCTGTATTGTTGTCGCAACTAATTTAATTAATTATTAAATCCATAACATTTTATAGACATGTGACTTTATTTATAGCTCCTCGAACAAAAAAAATTTGTTGCGCCAACTACTATAAGACAACTAAAAATCATCAGTTGTAATGACTATTCAGTTTTCTCAGTGTGCATCTTACTTGAAAACTTGGCTGGAATTCAGTCTCTTCCATTGTGTCGGCATTTGTTTTGGATGCTTACTTTCAGCTGAAATAGGACTAATTTTGGCTGCATCTTAAAATACGCCGATATTAAGGTTGGAAGTAAGTTTTACTTTTCACTGTGTTAAGAAATGTTCCCAGATTTTAAGAAATGTTCTCCAACATCTATTAAGAATTACTATATTTCCGAATTGCATTTTGCTCCCTGCATGTTTCAGCTTGGATTGAAGATTTTCTTTATACACAGAAAAACTGGAAATAACTGTGGCAGCAATTCACTTTTTGAGCACCATTTTCAATTTCACCATTTGAATTTTCGCGACGGCAGCTACATTTCTAAATAATCCAAATAATAGCTAAAAATTTGTTTCCGTGTAATTGAACCCCAATAGGAATTCCAAATATTCGTAGATTGAATTGAATAAAATTCAATTGGATCTCTGAACGATTGTAGTGACTATGAGAAAAAAAATTGCCAAGATTGAGAATCTATGAAAACTTACTTTTAAATTACATCTTGTAAAATACTTCCTTCCTCCGCTGCGTTGTTATCATAATTATGATAAAGTAGGCTTCCAACTTTCTTCCGTCCAATCTCTCTTTCTCATCGGTTGGAAAGAAGAGGTACGACGGAAGAAAATTGAACGCTCGCTGTTAAAAAAACAACGAGAGTTCAATAAAATGTGATGAAGATAATTTTCAAAGATATCAAATATTTACCCTGAATTTATATCTGGAAAAATGAAAATGAAGCACAACAGATTGCTGTTCGTTATTGAGTTCGGAATTAAATTTCAATGGTAAGAATGTGTACAGTTGAATTCAATCACAAGCGAATATTCATAAAATTGAATGAATTCCGGAAACCGTAAATATACACAAAGAAAACGTGTATTGTTATGGAAGCTCTTATGAGGGCACTCAAAACATTAATAGAATTATATGTGAATGCAAAATAGTTACATTTGATTTCAACTTTCGGAAACTATCGTATAAAGTTGGGCACAATCAAAACTTTTACGATTTTCGCAGAGTGTGAACCAATGTGTGGAGAAGAAACTTTAGTTCGGTTAAGTGGTTGCTTCTGTACGAATGGGTAAATAACGCTCTATTATCCGTGGCTGCGTGCATATGAAGTAAGAATTTAACAATCTCACTCTGTTATTGATAACTTTTCTCAACTTTCATTACACGATACGGCAGGGAATGAGATAAACCCCCTATTTTCAGCTCTCGCCAAATGAGATTTGTTTATCATTTATTGGGGCGAAAAACGGTACGAAAATTAATACCATCGTAATGAATTACATTATACATCATGATGATTCCGCACTTTACAACTCACATTACAGTTTTAAGCATGAAATGTAAGAAAAATATCATGAAACAGATTAAATTTCCAACAATACAAGGTAGATCTCATGACCCTCCACAGCATTATGTTTCACCCTTTCTTCTAAAGAGTTTAATTAATGCAAAAGTGCTACAACGTCTGACGGATACGGCTTATGTGTAATATTTCACTGTAATATTTCATAAAAATGTTCTCTTGAGTGGCAGAATGGACGATTCGAGTGGCTGACCAAATAAAGTCATAAAAATTAGGAGAAGTGTATGAAACTCACGATGCTTGAATAATGGGTAATGAGACATGTATGGTTTGCATATGATTTTGTTATCTGAGTCATGAATGTTTTATACACATGGAGAAAAAGGTATCTTGAAAAATACCATACTTTATAGAGATTCAGCACTGGTCTGACCTGAGTCAAAATGTTTGCATGGAAAGGACCATACTTCTTTATAAAAATCCAAGAAATTATGGTACTCTTAGAGATTCGTTCACGTAAATATTCTGACTCGGTCCAGACCAGCGCTTAATCACCATAAAATATAGTATATTTCAAGATATCCGTTTTCTTTGTGCATGATCTACACTTTGAAAATTATAAAGTATTCTTCTTCCCGTGAGTGGAGGAATATATGGTTGCTTCAATTAAAAATAGGGGATTGTACCCTTTTCGCGGAACTATCATGCATTTTGGGTGACAAATCCTTCGAGCTTAAGGAAAATTTTATTAAATCTCATACAAGGGAAAAGATAGTTTGTTAAAAGGTCCATAATTTATTAAAGATCAGCGCTGATTATGTCGCGTTTAGAATACCTCGAAAAATGGATTATAAGAATCGTATTATGATAATTTTATCTTAGTTCCTGATACCCATTTATTGGGATAAATTGAATCAGATTATGAGAAACAAAATATGCTGAAAGTCATTGAAGCCTGGTATCCAATTACGCGGAGAAAAAAAAATTGCTAAAGGAGCAAGAAAAATTATTGAAACGACAAAATTTTTTGCCGAAATGAGCAAATTTGTTGATAGAACTAACGTCTTAGTTGCTACAGTGAATATTTTTGTGAGGACAACAAATTTTTTTGTCTACATGCTTACACGGAGAAAAAAATATTGCTATTATGACTATCCACCGTATCGTCGAAAGTGTATCGCTGATACAGCGAAACGGATTGGTGTAGGGACGATACATTCTCTTGTTTTGACCTGAACGTATCGTTAAGTTGACAACACGCATTGTGTTCATAACCTTCCTTTGTTGAGCCGATTGTGGATAGCTATAATAACGAAATTGAAAAGTGATGATGACAATATTTTTTTTTCCGTGTACACGGAGAAAAAAGAATTCGCTATGACAGCGAAACCTGACTTCGCTGGATACCTTTTTCTCGAGCAGCAAACTTTTTGCTGTGACAGCAATCTTGAAAGCTACCATAGCGATTTCTTTAGCTATGGCAGCAACAAATTTTTGCTCCTCAAGCAAAATTTGTTTGCTATTCTGTATGTAATACCCAAAGATTGTGCTGGTCCACACGGAAAAAAAGTATGGTTATCGTAACGATCTGAAGCATAGTTAGGAGAGAAAGTGTAAGTGGTGATGTTGTATCGCTATATACAGGAAAAAAAACTATCTTGTATCAAGACAATATTGTTTCCGTTATATATGAAACACGGATTTTATCAGTCCAATGCAATTTGCTTTGAATCAAACACAGGAAAAAACAAAATTCTCGATTCAAAGCAAATTGCATTGAACTGAGACAATCCGTGTTTCACACTGAGAGGGAAGTACCTAGTTGGAACAACCAAATGTTAGTTACCGCAGCTAGACTCTAGTTGGGGTAAATAAAAGTCTAGCTGTCTGAAATATGAATAAAATGGTTTATTCAATTGGAATAAACAATTTAGTTGAGACAAATAAAATTTAGCTGGCGCAAGTAAATTTTTATTTACAGTGACTAAATTTTCTAGCTGTCGAATATTTGAATAGACCCTTTCTCTCAGTGCATATATAACGAAAACAATATTTTCTTGATACAAGATAGTTTTTTTCTGTGTAGTAACGATATACACTCGACTCTCGGATCTTTCACACCCGAATCTCTTACTCAATCGGACCCTTGACTGCAATTCTCTCGAACCTTTTACTTTAGGTACAGCCCCTTCAACCCCCACCTTGCTGTTGGCTCGACCAATTATTTCAAACATAACCCCACCTCTTTTGGATAAATGTTTAAACAAAACACGAAACAAACTGAATTCGAATCATAGTCGAAACCGTCGAAACTAGTTAACTTACAGGGACCAAAATGTTCCTGAAACATTGCGAGACTAGCGAAGGACTGATAATAGATAGCTTAGGCTAACCATCTATATCGTTCCTCGAAGGATCTGTTTCGACATGGTAACGATACTGATATTCCTATACTTTAGACAGTCATGACAACGATCCCATATCGTTATAAGAACGGTAATTTTTTTTCCGTGCAGCAAAAAATTGGCTGTTTTAGTCCCCGAGTCGCAAAATTGTGATACTTTTTAAAGCCTGATCAACTCCGTAATACGCAACGATCCGGCCCGTGGAAAAGTTTTCCCTATCAATTTCTATGAACTTGTCAAATTTCCATGTTCCTCTCCATGTTTCGAGGAAAACATAGGGAAAATAACAAAAAAATTTAGCATGAACGAAGAAAACTTTCCTATTGGGGAGTTTAATCGGGTCGAAGCAAGGTTAAGATCAGGTTGAATGAGAATACCCTGGTAAAAAAAATCTCTCTGAATCTCTCTGAAATCTCTCTGAATTTCTCTGAATCTCTTTATACTTTGGAACAAATTTCAGAGGGATTCAGAGTAATTCCAGGGTAATTCAGAGGAAGTTAGAGACTTTTCCAATTGTGATACGTTCTGAATTCTTCCACTTTCTCTGAATCTCTCTGATTTTCTTTGAATCTCTCTGAATTCCTCTAAATATCCCGGAATTTAATGTATTTCAAAGCTTCCTCTGGATTCCTCTGAATTTCTCTGAATCTCACTGGATTACTCTGAATCTTTCTAAATTCCTCTGAAGATTTATAAAAAATTCCACCCACAATTTTTCTCAATTTGTCTTCCTCTGGAAGTCACTGAAACTTCCAGAAAGCCTCTGGAATGCAGGACCAAGATTTTGCTGCATTCATTCCTCTCTGAATTTCCCAGACTTCTCTCGCATCTCTCTAAATTCCTCTGAATCTCTCTGAATATGATTTTCTGAAAAATCCCACGCACAATTTTTCCTAATTCACCTGTCTCTGTGAGTCCCTGACACTCCCTGAATACTTCTGGAATCCTGATCCAAAAATTTTACTGAATTAATTTCTCTCTGAATTTCTCTGAATTACGCTGCACCTTTCTTCTGAATTCTTCTGAATATTCCTGAAAAGCTCTACGCACATATTTTCCCTAATGCACCTGTCTATGTGAGTCTCTGACATTCCCTGAATACTTCTGAAATCCTGAGCCAAAAATTTTACTGAATTAATTCCCCTCTGAATTTCTCTGAATTCCTGTGAATCTCTCTGAATTACTCTGAATTCTTCTAAATTCCTCTGAATATTTCTAACAAGTTCCACGCACAATTTTTCTCAATATATCTGTCTTTGGAAGTCTCTAAAACTTCCAGAAAGCCTCTGAAATGCAGGACCAAGATTTTGCTGCATTCATTCCTCTCTGAATTTCCCAGACTTCTCTCGCATCTCTCTAAATTCCGCTAAATCTCTCTGAATCTTTCTGAAAAATCCCACGCACAATTTTTCCTGATTTACCTGTCTCTGTGAGTCTCTTACACTCCCTGAATACTTCTGAAATCCTGAACCAAAAATTTTACTGAATTAATTCCTCTCTGAATTTCTCTGAATTACTCTGAATCTTTCTAAATTCCTCTGAATATTTCTGAAAAGTTGTACGCACAATCTTTTTGAATTCATCCATCTCTGAAAGCGTCTGACACTTCTTGAACGCCTCTGAAATGCAGGACCAAGAATTTTACTGAATTTGTTCCTCTCTGGATTTCCCAGAATTTCCCTGCATCTCTCTGAGTCCCTCTGAATTTTTCTGAATCCTTCTGAAAAATTCAAAGCACAATTTCTCTCAATTCACTAGTCTCTGAAATCCTCTGAACCGCGCTGAATTGCTTTGAATTTCTCTGATTCTTTCTGAATCTCTCTGAAAACGTGAAATTTTCAGGGAGATTCCGAGAGATATTTTTACCAGGGTATTAAAAGCAAGATCAGGTTGAGAACTGGGCAATATCAGGGCGTAGAATGAAATCAAACCCGATTCACTCCGTAATACGCAACGAATCAGAGCTAAATCAGGTTTCACTTTTTGACTCGGCTCATATCATATGTTGCTCCCTCGGCAGTTTGATTAGTTAGCTGTGGTAGCAAATTTTTTACCTAGCTTAGCAAAAAGATTTGCTATTTTATATACAATACCTCGATTTGCTGCATCGGAAAATTTTTTTCTTCGTGTATTCACATATATTTAACAGAAAAAGATATTAGATTCCTTATACTCGTTAGTACCTATTTTTCTCCACAAATTGAATTTAGATAAATATTCTATTCGTCGCTGACTGGCGCTCATCTACAATAAATTATGGAACTTTTCGACACATTCGTTTTCTCAGAGGGTAATAAAAGAAATAATCCTTCTGAATTTAAATTAAAAGCACAATGTGCAAACATTACGTACATTTAACATGAAAACTAAAGTGATGCACTTCTTGTCAAATGAATCCTATTGTGTAATTAGAGTCATTGTGTGAATTATTTGCAGGGCTCCTCTTCCGTCGAGCAGTCTTGATGTCAGGAAGTGCTCTTTCTCCATGGGCGCTCGTAAGAGGCGCAGCCAATTATGTGTTGGAGGTCGCCAAGCACCTCAATTGTACATCGGTAAGTACAAAAGTTTTGTGTAAAACGAGAACAATTTTCCGTATTCGAGGTAAATTGAGTTTTCAAACAAGAAATAGCAGTAAAGTCGTTTAATTAGATAGAAGAAAATGCATACGAATAATTGAGATAACAATAAAAATATCAATACTCTTGATTACTAAATACTATTTCACTTATCTGAAAATGTTCAAAGTGTGTTCTTTTTTTCTTTATACAACCAGCGATTCCCTTCGATCCAAAAATCGATTTTGTAAATGTGAGAATTCTAAAGATGATTATTTCTAAGGCGAAAAATCTGAAGGTATGTTCTGGGAAAGTTGCCACATGTACCTCGAAATACAACCACCGTTCATAGCAGCTTGTTTAAGAATTTCAACAAAATTTACTTTTGAAAACAATGATGAACGAATTTGCATTTATTCCGGTGAGAAAAATATTTTCCTACACTTGAAAAAACAGAGTCAAGAATTTCATACAAGTGAAGAAAGACATCGGGTATCTCAGGATGTTACTTTGGATTTAGAACGTGAGGGAACAACTTTTTCTCTCGTTTAATTCATAGTTTGGGACTCGAAGGGTTAAGCTGTTCAAGGAAATAAGGAACTAATCACGGCAGATCGATGAAACGCACAATGGATTCGTTCTACGTGCCCCAAGTTGTTCCAACTTTGTACCGAACCAATCAATTTGTATTGATAACTGGAAACATCGAAACCGAAATACTTGGAGCAAATTGGGGCAACTTAGGTCGAACGGACTTAACTATAAATTAACTATTTCCCAACCATCTTTCACGTAATTGGTTCCTTCCACACAATTAATTTTTTGAATCATGTGTATCCTACTCAAATCATTTCATATGAATCGATAATGTCATTTTAAATGCGTGACTGTTGCAATAAAATTCCTATCCTTAGTTTACGACCCGTCGCGTGAATGTAAAATCTGTAATAATCTGCAGGCAATTCAGCAATTAACGAATAATTTTGAATGTTGGATGATAATCTTGAGGATTAATCAGTTTTGAAGTATAAAAAAGTGCACACATATTAAATGAAAATAATAATAAAACCACATATAAAATAGATCGACTTCAGTTGAGTCTGAATTTGGTTTTAGTATGCATGGATAAAACTGACATTGAGTTATACGAAAATCAGATAAATGCTATCTCGAAACTCATTCTTGCTCAACGAATTGTGTATTTAAGAGGAATTGAATGATTTTCCTTTTTCACGCGTTTTACGACCGGCATAAAAATATTCTTCGTTGAGTTTCATGCGAAATTATTGTCACGAGAATAAAACTGAAATGATTTGAATTTTTTCTCTGCCATTGATCGAACTCCTGGAAGTTCAGGAAGTATTTCATATTCAATTAACAATCCTGATTTATAAAGAGTGTTATTGTTGGTAAAATGTCAGAGTAATGTGGCGATTCATCCGTTCTGATGATTCAATCAGACTTTGGATTTCATCAAAGAAGTATTTTACACGCTCCACCCTGAACACTAGGATGGAATGAATTCGACCAATTAGGAATTTAATTCCATGAAGTTTCATTCATGATTTATGAACTCACAAACTCACAAACAAAAGGAAAAGATGTGGAATTAAAATGCATCAACGGGGACATCCATTTGTGCAGATAGTTTATCAAAAATTGATCCCACACGCGAAGGAAAAAGTATTTTAGCGTAAGTCTTGCACCAAAGTCTCGCAAGACTACTGTAGCATGTATAAAAGAATGAGGCAGAGATACAAAGATGATCTTAGCAAAAGTATAGGAAGTTATGGCCAGTTCTTGCTGTTTTCGCTTGAAATTTTTGAAGCACAGTATTGTGTATTAACGTGATTCGATATGATTTTGTATGAAATTTGTATCAACTTTGCGTTCGGTATGTTACACAAATTTACAGAAACTTGATATAAATTTGACATAAAATCACATTGAGTCACATTATAGCTCCACTCCTACTGTGCATATAGATAAACTTCTTAAAATGACGGAGTGAATTTTCTTCCCCATAAAATACAGAATGTATCAATAATGGCCGAAAATATTGCTGCCATATTACAATTCCTCAACAATATTCTAAAATATTCTATGAAGACATCGCTCGATTCGAGAATTTTTCAAAATTATGTATAATTTATACAGGGTGTTTCATAATTCACTAAAAGTACTTGATAGAGGCGTTATTCTGCAACCATAATGCAATAATTTCCCGTTGGGAAAAAATCTTTTTGAGGCTATGAGCTCTTTAAAATTTGTTTTCAAATCCAAATAACTCAGAAGCATTATGTTCTACATTCTTGAGCTCAACACCATTCTCTGAGTTGAAAAACGCCGAGTCCCCTGGAAAAGAATTCAACTATCTTGACATTCTTTGTTTCGGAGCTATAGTAATTCAAAGTTGCTGAATTCTGATTGGCCAGAAAATTTCAAATCGCTGTAGCTCTGAAACAAAGAATGATAGGACAGTTGAATTTTTTCCTCACAGAAACGACGTTTTTCAACTTAGAGAATGGCGTTCTGCTCAAGAATGTAGAACACGATGCTTCTGAGTTATTTGAATTTGAAAAAAAAATCTAAAAATGCTCATAGCTCAAAATCTGAGCTTCCAAAAAATTTTCCCAAACGGGAAATTATTGCATTTTGGATGCAGAACAATGCTTCTGAAGTGTTTTCAGCGAATTATGAAACACCCGGTATAGAATTATATGTTACACTTTATTGCGTTCAATCTTCTAAACCCTGAAATATTAATCAACAAAATCAAATTATACATTCAGTATTTATTGCATTGAATAAGATTCATTTGAATTATTTTCAATAATATCCCAGTAATTCTTCGAATGACATTTACATCGTTCCATTGAGAGATGTAAGCGAATTTCCTGTCTGTGAATTTAATTCAATAAGGGAGAATTCAATAAGACTTGTAAAAAAGCGTTTCTCAGATTCGATAATCACTTCGTGTGCTGACTAAGTAACGATTCCGAAGGATTATCATGATTATCATACATACCATCTTACGCAATATCTTTGAAGAGACAGGCGATTAATTGCGGTCACAACCAAGCTCCATCTACGCCAGCTTGGATTTCCCAAACCCATTAACCTTGGTTTGGTACTGGAGCAATTCATTCACGTAAGCTCGAATTCAAGTCAATCTATGTAGTTAACAGCTTAGTTCTCTTTGGATCTCCAATCGTATGTAATACTGCAAATTTGTACTTCAATCGAAATTATGCACGCATATCCAGGAATAATTCGTTCTTGAATCACTCCAAGTTCTGAATTGTTTCACAAAGGAATCTTTCTCTTTCATTCAATCATTTATAATCACGAAATTTTGCAAATGCATTTCAATATTCGAATTCTTCGATCCGAAATTCGCTGACAACAAAATGTACATTTGGGGCGTTTTCTAAACGTTCTCTCTCTAAGCTCTAAAGCTCTCCGATATCTTAGAAACATCCTATAAATATTCCAGTTGGCACGTTGTACTGTCTGGTGAAGCATAAACCTACGTCGAGAAATCGGATGGCAGTGGATACAGTGTTTCATACTGCCTCTCATACTTGACATGCGAACCATGCAGAAACCATGAAGAATATAGGTCACGCGCTTATAAACAAATCGCTGTATTTTGCAAAGTAATAGCCCAATAGAACTAGAATTTCCCAAAAAGTTGGTCTGTACGCTAACAAACAACTGTGTTGATGCACTTTTTTAATACGAAGTTTGAGAAGCACGATTTACTTCAACCTTAGATTAAAAGATTGATGATTTGCGATCACTTTTCACGAGATTTCACATCATCATCGTCTTTGCCCGAGTCTCACGAATACAAATTCCTAGCGTGTATGAACTCTGGCCCACTCTGGCCCCATTCTGGCCCAGTCTTAGGTCCGTATTGACATGGTACATACATGTTAGGGATTATTAATGTTTATCTTGATCCGTTGTGTAACAATTCGTTTTCCTTCGAATTGTCACTTTTTTATTTTTTTATGTTCTGTAGAGTAAATTCATAAAATTTGAATACTAAAATGAAAATGAAATGAATGAAATGATTTAAGTTAACGTTTTGAAACAATATATTCAAAATTGACATAAAATAAATTATACAGATTGGATGTTCATATATATACACAACTCACAAGCCGAGTCGGTAGCTCACATCTATTATTTCTACGTTAATAGGAGACCAAACCTTGTCAATTGAATATGAGAATAAGATTTTGATCTGTTATTTGATACCCGCGATGGGGAGAGAGAAGAAAAAGAGAATCCAATGTCTTGCGTGCACGCTAATATTTAATTATAAAATTAGTCGACTTATCTTTTTGCCTTGGTAAAATGGTCCGCACTCTTGGCCTTTTGGTCCCATGAATATTAGTCTCTTTGTTATTGATCGGATGTGGTTTAGTCCTTTCCAATATACGTGGCCACGTGTTCTTTCAAATATTCTTCAGTTTCTTTCGATTCCACATCCGTCTTCTAGGAAGGCTGACGACCAAGAGAGCTATTTCCTTCTTCGTGATACCGGCAATCACTCTTTCCCCTTCTTCTCTCCCCTCAATACTGTCGTTACCTGTGGGGTAACGATCTCTCTCTTCTCTCACACGTTATGCGAACCGTCACAATTGGATAATAAATAAATTGCACCAAGTGTACTGTCAAAAAATATCACTTTTCAGAGCGAAAATATTTGCAGTTTTCATTTGCTTTACTAATAACATGCTCATACAGGAAGCCTGGTCATGAAACACAGCCGATAACTGGCCAATATGTGGCTCGTTTTGGATGGCCAATGATCGATTCTTTATTGCTGGCCGAAATGTGGCTCATCCCTGGCTGACAAAGTATTCAAACATCAGAGTCCTCGATAATCAGGCCATTACTGGGCCAATCATCAATTCTATCATTAGCCGTTTATTTTTCACCATTGCTGGGCTCGCGTTGTCATACAGCGGTCAATTACTGATGGGTGACATAACTGTATAATTAGTTCCGGCTATTGAGCCGATCGTAAAACCCTGTTAGCGTATTGATGACAAAAAAAAGTCACTAAGAGACACTTGTGGTGATTTTTCAAAACATATTGCATGGTTTATTCATTTTGGAGAGTACCAATGCTCATTTTGACGTTTGAAATTACAACTTGGATAATACTTTTTTAAATCCCCGAACGTTCGGTAAGTTGTTAAGGGGTCTTTCTGGTTAAAGGGTTATATCCCCCTTATTCTCTGAAAAAAAAAGCTTTTTTCAATAATTTTTTTTTAGCACTCCTTTATGATAACCATGAACAACCAATACACCAATCGATTGAGCCGCTCTTCAAGAGTAAGAAAAACTTTTTTTATTCAAGATTTTTCACAAAATGGCGGCTGTAGGAGCGTTTTGCAGGAAACTATGGTTTGAAATCGGCAAGCAGCAGAACTCGAAGAGTTTTCATCCGATCGACTTGAAAATTGAACTGTAACTTCATCGTGTGATTATCTAGTGAAGTGCACACGATTTTCACGATTGGTCAACAGGATTTTTTTTTATGAACAATCAAAGTCGATTTTTTTTTCGAAAATTCGAATTTTTTGTTCAATGTCTCGCCAGTTTGCGAAAAAAATTCTTAAAATTATGATCGTGTGTACTTCACTAGATAATCACACAATGAAGTTACAGTTCAATTCTCAAGTCGATCGGATGAAAACTCTTCGAGTTCTGCTGCTTGCCGATTTCTAACCATAGTTTCCAGCAAAACGCTCCTACAGCCGGCATTTTGTAAAAAATCTTCAATCAAAAAAGTTTTTCTTACTCTTGAAGAGCTGCTCAGTCGATTGGTGCATTGGTTGTTCATGATTATCATGACGGAATGCTCAAAAAAATTATTGAAAAAAGCTTTTTTTTCAGAGAATGAAGGGGATATAACCCCTCAAGAGCTTCGAGGAAAATTTATTTTTGAAACATTTTTGGCTCATAGAAAAAATTGAGATATCGTTTTGGAAATTTGTAGGTATGTTTATTAAACATTAAATATTACCAAAAAAAAGTTTTGTCAGATTAAACAAAATTTTTTCTTCGTTCTACTAATTAAAACAAAAAAACACCAACAAATGACGATGGGAGTGATTTGGGGTGACCGGATGATCTAAAAAAACAAATGGCAAATTATTCTTCATTGAACTGCCTATCGCATGAATTAGGATATTTTTTTTCCATTAAAAAATTACAAAATGGCGGCGATTTTTCGAAAAAACGATTTTTGACATTGATAAATCGGATGCAAATTGGACCATTTTTGACCAATCAAAAAGATCCTCGTTCATGCGATAGCCACTTCAACAAGGAGTAATTCGCAATTTTTTTTGCTTTTTTCAGATCATCCGGTCGTCTCAAATCACTCCCACTGTCATTTTTCAGTATTTTTTGTTATTCAAAGTAGTATAACGGAAGAACAAATTTGTTTAAATCTGAGGCCAAATTTTTGTGTAATATTTGAGTTCCAATGAACAAACCTAAAATTTTTCAAAACGATATCTCAATTTTTTCTATAACAAAAAATGCTTGAAGAAAAATATATTTTTTGAAAATCTCGACCAGAAAGATCCTTTGAATCCAGCCACTCAATCATCGTATGTGACGTGGTCTACGAAAACGGGGCTCAGGTGTGAAAACAAGTTTTCGAGAAAACAGCTGTTAAAGATAAACAAGTCATTTCATCAGTTTCGCTTTAGTTGTTCGCTTCTCCCTGCATCCCACCGCATCCCACTCTGTTCTAGGACATACAGTGTTGTTTCTGTTTCGAATAATATCGTATTTGATCGCGTAATTTCGTGGTTTTGCTTAGTTTTATAATTTAATCTCCAAATTTTTTTCATTTTTAATCATTTCTGCTCTTCTTTTTGTACATTTTTAGCAAACTTCCCTACCAATTGGAAACTTCTGGTTTGCGCCATTCGGAAGAGCATACCCAACTAACATTTCAATTCTTGAAGATATCTAAAAGAATACTTAATTGAGAGGTCTTTAAGAACTTTCTTGAAGAGTTCTTAAAGATATCTCTTAGAAGTGTTGGAAAGACATCTTGTAAAATATTTCTAAAAGACGTCTTTTAGAAGTCTTGGAAAGATTTCAGGGCGATGTCTTGATTAAGACACGTTTAAGAAGATAAATTTTTCAGCAGTTTTGAGGTTATATGAGCACATGATCATGAATAACACAGAATAAAACTTTGAATGTACTTGTTATCACAATCGTATTGCAAATGAGGTGATTCCATCCATGAATTAAGAGCTTGAATCAATCATTGAGATATCAAGAAATTTGAAAGTTTGTAAAAAGTACAATTTTGTCGCCTTATGACGTGCACAATAAAATTACCGAATATCCACTTCACAACAATTCGTCAGAAATACTTTAGAAAGAATCTGCGGTATTCGCGAAATATTAACGACCACTAGAACACAGAATTGATTTCTAAATATGTTCCACTAAATTTATTCATCTTTCCTATTTGTAAGTACATTCAACTCTTTTGATATTTATTCATGTGATAACAGTTTGTTCAAAAGATCATTTTCACTTTGAAACTGGACACCGCTGACATATTTCATTATGTTATATTGACAATTATGGGCGTCTCTACCATGTTGTACGTATAGCTCAAGTGACTGAGGCGTGAATATATCGTCAACTGAATGGGTTCGATTCCCGTAACAACAAGGGTCGAAATCAGGTAAATATTATCGGAACGCGAGAGCAGTTGAAGAAACAGGAGGGAAAGGACATAGAAAAGGTTAAGAATTTTTTTTGTGAACAAATTCAAGAGTCTTCCAAGACGTTTTTATGAATTCTCCAAGACATCTTTAAGAACTCTTCAAGACATCTTTAAGAACTCTTCAAGATATCTTTTCGAATTCTATACGTGTTTCATAAGACATCTTTTAGGATTCGTTTCGGTATCTTTTAGAACGTTTTTTAAGACTTCTTACAAACGTATTGAGACTTCTTAAAGATATCTTTAAGATGTCTGAATGTTAGTTGGGATATTTTACTCCATCCAAATCGCCAAAAAAGTGAAAAATGAGTTTTTCACACCAAAGCCCCCTTTTCGTAGACCAGGTCACATATTCATTTTCCGTTACAGAATTGTAAAATTCATATCATTCGTTATACAAAATCACTTCTCTTAACAGTAACTATTTATCGAAATACTATATATATTCAGAGGAGAAACACTGAAGAGTTCATTATCCTTGTAACGTAATTATAAATCATTTTCAGGTGGCGGAAAATCCTCAAGTTCTGCTGAAGTGCTTAAGAGAAGTACCTTTAGAAGTTCTACTGTCAGTTCCAGTGACGGGATTGAAATTCGCTCCCGCCTTTGGACCGACCATCGACGGTGTTGTGATTGATCCCGGAAATCCGAACGATCAAGACTATACTCTTCAAATAGACACGATCAATACTCTGAACTATATTTTGCTGAGGAAAGATGTTATAGCCAAACTTGCAAGGTAAAATTTAATCCAATCTCAAAATGCATTTAAAAACAAGAGGAACGGGAACCTATAATGTATTCGATATACTACACAAAGAAAAGAGAAAATCAATTATTACTAACCGAATAGCAACAAATATGAACAACCCAAACTGCACAGTCATGCGCTACCAAAAGTTCCGAATACAAAAACACACTGTAAAAAATAGTCGAGATTTTCCTGTATACGACCACCGAAAAATTCGTTTCAACAGATGGGAAATTAATTTCCGACATATAAGTATGAAATTTTCCATAAATTTAACTGAAAATTCCAAGCTTTATGGGATTTTTACTATAATTACATAGTAAATTTTCGAACAAGTGCGGAAAATTCCAAACGCAAGCATATGTTAATTACTTCATATTAATTCATAGGAATTTTCCCATAGAAATTTTTTACAGTGCATCAAAAAATTTTCTCATCCTTCTCAATGTCAGAGCATATTCTAAGGGAATTTAAGAACTAACCGTAACAGGGGTAAATCAGGGTAAGATGACGCACTTCCTCGCTCCTCTACAACATAAAACAATATATAAAACTTCATTTACTCAAAGAAGATCTAAAGATTGTAATCGAATTTTCATATTTCTCTTAAGTGAACTAGATTTGATATATTAATTTATGTTGTAGATGACTAAGAAAGTGCGTCATCTCACCCCACTTTACCCTTTTTTTTTAATTATTTGATACTTTCTTTTTAGCATAAAGTCTTTTCTTTCAGAATGAATATCACTACTAAACTCAATATACCCCTTGATATGAGGTGGAGGTTTTCACGTTTTAGAACTGATCGTTTTGTTTTAGAACTAACTTTTTGGTAAGAACTGACCCTTATAATATGCTCTGCTCAATGTTCATTATCGCATTCTGTATCGCATTCTGTATACGGAGAGAAAAGAAAATTGCTATAGCAGCAAATTATTTCAACTGTGAATGTGTTTGCTCCTCCAGCAAATTTTTGTATTATGTATACAATAGAAAACAAATTTTGCTGAGAAAGCAAACGGTTTTGCTGGGATAGCTAAAAAAACGCGGTCGTGGCTAACAAGATTGTTGTCATAACAAATAGATCACTGTCAAAGAGAATTTTTTTCACTCCATGTAGGATTTAACAGAATATATGAAGTTTCGTCGTGAAATTCCAGTAGAAAAGCACCACCCTGTTGAAAAAACCCAGCTGGGTTCGACTATGCTGGGTAGGACCAGTAGGAATTTGGTTACATGGTTGAACCATGGAAGGTGACACCATGCTGGATAGAACCTACCCATATAGGACCAACATGGTCCCACCTAGGTCCCCTGTAGGTAGGTCCTACTCAGCATGGTTTTACCTAAGTTATCACCCAGTATAGTACCACGTAGGTCGGCACTACACGGAAAAAATTGTACGGTTGTTTCAACCAACTGTATGGCTGTATTTGGCTCACCCCAAACTTATGGCTTTCAAAACCAGAAGTTTAATTGTGACAAACAGATATTCAACAACATCAATCAAATATCTGGTCCAAGCAGCTATAAGTTTGGGGTGAGCCAAATACAGCCATACGGTTGGTTGGAACAACCATACAATTTTTTCCGTGTATCATGCATGGTTATACCTAACTTTACTGACCTAATACCTACATAAGTCAGACAGTGTTCGATATAAACTCTGACAGCAATAAGTGAATCCTCAAAATTCCAATAGTATGAAGCAGAAATACCCAGGGATTTTGTTTTTATTATATTTTACTAGAGCTCCATCTCGCTGGCATTTCCAGATTTCTTTTTTATTATAGATCGTGGAGGAGGAGGTGATCTCGTTGAATCTGACTTAACTGCCCTCATGGTCTGAACCTGGCATCGGCTGCAACCAAATTGGTTCAATTGGAACCAAGTTGGTCTCTTATTGGTTGTTGGGCCATCCATCATGGTCTGTATGATGCAACCAACTTGTTCAGCTGGGACCAAGTTGGTCCAATTGAAACCAAGCTGGTCCCACGTTGCTTATTGGGCCACCAAGTTGGTCCATCTGAACCAAGTTGGTTCCATGTTGGACCATGCTGGGTTTTTTCAACAGGGCAGTCATTTGAAAAAACATATTCTCACATCTTATTGGAATTTCAAGAACGATAGAGAAAATTTATCGTCTTGAATCGTTCTTTACTTCAACTTTTTAGCGGGACTGAGTTAAACTAATGACTTATCACGTTAAAATGACAATGCGATGAACTACAGTGAAAATATGCATGGTCCTTCAAGATTTAACTATACATACATGTTTTCTCAGTGTTTCCTAATTAAAAAAAAAAGCTGTTGCCTCGACTGCATACAAAAGTGAATAAAAATGAGAATTTAGTGAAAGATGAAATATCTAATTCTCATTACTGTCACATGATACGATCGCACAAGGATATAGTTCCGGTGGATTACCTTACGAGAGTGAAATAGTCTTTGATTTCACAAGATATGTCATCGATTCCCTGCCTTGGCAACGTTGAGTGGATCACAATCCTCTTTAATTAATTATTTCGTATAGGGTGAATGTCGGAATGTCAATCCGGCAAAGCTTAGATTGCCAATCGAACAGAGTTATAGTACAAAAGGAAATCATACTGTGTTTGAGGTACAGACGGATAACGGGTTCCGTGCCTATATCTAGTACACTTGAGAAGAGTACTATCCTAGACGGCACAAGTACACTTAATGAATTCATATGTAGCGGTATAGGTGTTCTTGAACAGTCCTCGTTAGGATGGCAAAAAATTGATGCCTCATGAATTCATTAAGATCCTTTAAACACCAAATGAGTTCAAAATCTATAAATTTGGTGCGGCTATAACGACAACTCATTGAGATTTAGCTGTGGTTTCTGGAATCACTCGTCAATTCGACGAGAATAACTTATCGGCATCAGTTCTCTCCGCTCGCTGACCACTCATCCTGGTATTTCTTTTTGCAACAAACTCTCTCTATCAAGAATTCAATTCTTCAAAACCACTGCATCTTCCTTTCCTCGGTTTTTTCACGAATGGATGCATGAAGTTGATCTGAATTATTTATTTAAATCCCTTCAAGTTGCAAACTCATGGACTATTGGAACGTCGCAAATCTAATGTCAAACATCGGGAGGAAAGGAAGGTCACACCATGGATCTAAGAATACTCTGGATGGTATTGCAATCCAATCCCACCATGATTCCCATTGGCCGAATCATGGCCCCTGGGGCTAAAAGCTCTCGCAATCGGAAGCATCCAATGATGGGTATTGTCATGAAATTCGTCAATGCTGATTGGACAGTAATGAGGACTGGGAAACGCAGTACTGCATGGAATGAATTTGAGTTTCAATGTATTTTTGTGATTCACGGTAACCATTGCTGTTTTCTTTTTTCCGTCTATGTTTCAAGAGTATGGACTTGACTTACTCTTTCATCAGTTCTCAAATATGCGAATATCATCGACACGTTTCAAACCGAACAGAACCGGCTGGAACTTCACGGATCTGCCTGGGTCTGCTCGGTTTTTGTCCCAGGAACTGCTATAGGATTCATCCGGATTCGCCTGGCATTTTCAGCATGGCAATCTTTTGTTACACAATGAAACATCAATTCAATATTATATCGAATATACGTATCAAAAACGATGAAGAATGTACGCTGTTGTTCGGTCTCTGATTTGTAGATTCAAGTGACAATTCTTCAAACATGATTCAATCCAATACATGCGCCCTGAAAGAAAGTATCGATAAGCATAGATCTCAACTGAATTTTCATAATTAAAATGCCTCAAAAGAATGTGGTTTTTATATTTTACCAATGTGAAAACAAAGTCAAAAGGACTTTTGATCGGCATTCACTCCTGACCCAGACAGATAAAATGTTTGACAGAACCACACGGAGAAAAATGCCACTCGAAAATATAAGAATTTTTGTTATTTTTTTCAGTAAACTAGAAACAGGAAGGTTTGTCAAATGAATTGTTACATAAAAATACGGAAAATTACGAATATTGTAGAAAAATTAATAGTTAGGATTGAAATTTTAAACGCTGAACGTTAAAATTCATAAAGCGTATAGTAAAATTCAGTGATTCATTCGCAATCTCACGTATTTTTATGCGAAAACTGATTTTACAGACCTTCATCCCGTGAAAAAATTGTCCACTCTCGCTCACGCCTCAATTTTTTACCCACCTGATGAGAACTAATCATGCCCAATTACGCCCAATCATGCTTGATTATGCTCCATTGTACATGAGAAATTCATACAAAATCAATAAGTTTCTTGTAAGGAAGCAAACTATCATCATGTTATCAAACACTAATTTATTGTTAATCATTTATACTTATTGTACTTAAGCAGTTTCCATTTTTCAAGCATGATCATGCGTGATCAGGCGTACGCGCCTGCGTTTGGGGCCGATTCAGCATGATCAAGCATATGTGGTTGTGATAAAAAAATCAATACAGCGTCATTTTGTATGAATATTCCTCAGTTGGTGAGATTTTGCATGATCACGAGTCAGAATGGTTTGTCAGGCATGATCGCTGGTGGTTAAGCTTGATCACGGGTTTCCACGTGGGTACAAAATTGGAGCCTTTGAAGTGATGACAAAGCTCGAAAATGAACGACCAGGTGTAATCAGGCTCACTCACGTGCAATCAGTAATAATGAACACGAATGATTTTGCCGGAAAATGTTCATGATTAGGCCTGAATACGCATAATCAGACCTGAACGATTTTTTCACGGGATGTTTCTGGTTTAGCAAGCAAAATAAGAAAAAGTAGTATATTTTTTTCTCCGTGCAACGTATTCCTTTGATATCCTTGCAAGAAATCATCATGAATTAAGAAATTTTATTTGAAATATCTTTTGGAAGATATCATAAACGTTGCATCAAATTTCTATCGATATTGAAAAATTATATCCTGACAAACAATCTGTCAACATTTTAATCAATTTCGAATGATTTGGAGAATGAGAATTCATATTAGAGGGTGTACATAAGTTATCCGTCTTTCACCTGTACACGCTTTTTCTCTCCGTACACGGCCCTGTCGATAGAATTTCAATGACGAATAAAATTGTTACAGGAGAAAATAACGCCAACAAATACTGTATTCCAATCCATCAAAATGCATGCAAAACCTTAATAATCAAGGAAAAAATCTGCACCGTCGGAACTCAAAGCAGCAGGTTTGAATTTTTAGACGAACAATCTTATAAAGTATTCATCTCTTCGTATTCACTATAATCTGGAATTTCTATTTCTCTCAGCGTTCCTCGTTTCCGCTTCTGATGTAATGAGAAAAAAAAAGAAAGGCATTCGTATCCGATACGCTGCAATATTACGGAAACATAGTAAACGACATGGAACGTTGAAGAGTAATATTAAAGCCACTTGAATCCATCACCATAAATTTTATGTGAATATTCTGATTGGAATAAAAAAGTTTTTCCGTATCGTTCGCTCTGTGATGAAAAGAAAATGAGATGATTTCGCTTTGTTTCGTTCGAAAGAAGAAGTGGCATGTATGTATGAGAATCAAAGTCTTCTCAATGGTGAACTGATACTTGAATCGCAGGAGATTGAAATATAATATCATACATTTTTCGAGCTTTTTGTTCTCTTGATCCGAAGGAGTATTTGGAAAGTTGGGACAATTCATACATTTTACCAGATTCAACAAAAAAATTTTATGCACGTATAGCACAGCGCTGTGAATTGTAACGTTGCTACACGTGGTATTATTTGAATCTCCGGTCAAGGAGAATGTAGTGGGTTTAATGGAAAATTTTTATAATTATTAAATGAGAATTGTGAATCAATGTACAATGATTAACCAGCCTCCAATAATTCAAATTCTAAACAGACAGGGAGAACATAGTACTGCCTGGTCTTGATACAATCAAGCTATATTGGTGCTGGATTGAAAACGTACACGTAAAGTACGTTCTTCGTAATAATGATTGCTTCGTTCAAATATTTCGAACACTTTCTCTCGTATCGTCATGAATTTGGAAGAAAATATTCATACATGTACGTAATAAAATTCGAACTAGAGAGAGAGCGAGAGGGATAGTTTATATCACCGTGTGTGAAATATTCTACATCATCTCGTTTATAAATGGAAAATTGAACAACGCTCAATAGGCTGCGATAAACCTCAAATTGAATTTTAATCGCTCTTAATGGAATTTTGTAGAATGTACCAAACCAAGTGAATATTTGTATACAATAAACTGAGCTAACAAGGGTGAATTTCATTCATTGAATGAATAATATACTTTCGATGAGAAAAAGATCTATTAGGCAAGAGAAATACAATCCAATACTGACTCATTACTCTGGTGGAAATGGGAGCGAGAAGAAAGAGTGAACGAAGCGTATGCTGAAGGGTAACAGAAACGTTAATGGAAAGTATACGAAGCTTGAATGGAAAGGATACAAAGAGTATGTGAAACGGGAATTGAAACAAAGAAAGCGGGAAAAATTCAAGAAATCTAGACAAAAACCGGTGACATTCACTATGGTAGGGTCTTATCCACTGAGCCATGGATAGTCATTGACATCGATTGCTGAAAGATGTTATTTGAAGTCAGAATAGGCATGACTCGCATACGTTCGATATAACCTACTATTACGTTACATGAAGCATATGCGAAACGGGATCGGAAGTTTATGAAACGTATACAGAACGTATGATTTGACGACTTTTCAGCAAGCGGGTATCATACGCTCCAGAAAGAGGGAGTTGAAACGTTTTTAGTTCTGGAACATCCAAAGCTACCAAAATTGGTAGGGAGTTTAAACGATACCATTATTCTTTCATATATGGGCCAATATATCAGGTGTAGAAGTGTGAAACCGGAATTTCCCTATAAATGGCACTAGCGATCAGTTTAGGCACGCTAAGACCACTTCTTCGGCACCATCATCTCCCCCTAGCAGCTGATGAAGACTTTCAACACAAAACAATAGGAGTTCTGTACACCCGTAATTGTTTTATAACCTTAAACATTTTGAGTTGTGTGCCCACAAACTACGATCTGCGGGTGCATGCAGAAGATTCGAAATGCAAAAGATTCGAAACCTTAGTTGAGAAGAGATGCGGCATCTGACCTCTCTTTCTATGCAAGGTTTCGAATCTTCTGCATGCACCCCGATCTGCGGACAGTATTAGTTGCTTCAGCGGAAATTCGCTGTGCGGTCTTTCGCGGCTTGTAAAATTCAATAAATTTTAAGCTCCTGGAGTGGAGCCGCGTCTTGTATCGGTTGGCTGCCGACGTTTCGCTATCATTGCAACTGGCTTCCTTAGGGCGGTATGAGCCTGCGTTCCATTATCTCTTATATAGGGTAGGCGGGAGTGGTTATGCGTGACTAAGCCGTTCAGCCACTGTGGGAAAGGTAGGGATCGTAAAGTGGATGATTCTTTATTGTTCATTTTCAATGTTACAATCGTTGTGACAATGTTTTTTACTTATCTAAGTACTATTTTTCATGGAACCATGAGGGTGTGTTTTTTCCTAGGACTGTGGACCATATTGGGTTTATACATACTCCACCGTCACGGTTGATGTTATTAGGTTGGTTTTGTATTTCTACGGCTTCACGGATTCTTCTGCTCGTCGTGTATGGTGCTCTCGCTATGGTTCTGGTTTTCTCCAAGTGTACCGCAATGGCAAACCTGGGGTTTCCTAAATCTCAGACATCTTCCATGTTCTTTCATCCTGGTGCTGATTGTTCTTCCTATTTTCCCTATATAGACATTGCCGCAAGGGCAAGGGGTTACATACGAGGGTGGATTGATAAGTTTCCGGCCTGACCAAGAGATGGCGCCACTAGGCCTACCTTGAGGTGGCGTTCTATAGTACCATCCTTAGATAGCTTGTAGCTATAGTTTCAGTCCGATCGCCATGTTAGTTTAGTTTTGAGAGCACGCTGACCAAGACGCCTCTGTGTTTTTCGTAAAAATGGAAAAGCTGGAAAATCGTGCTGTCATCAAATACTTTTATTTGAAGGGGTTAACGCCGAAGGAAATTAAAGAAGAGATGGACTCAACACTGGGGACATCCTCCCCATCATATTCAACCGTTAAGCAGTGGGTTTCCGAGTTTAAAAAGGGTCGTGTGAGCACCTCTGATGAGCCTCGCTCAGGACGCCCCATTGAGGTCACAACTCCAGATATGATCGAGAAAATCCATCAAATAGTGCTGAAAGATCGCAGATTAAAAGTTCGTGAGATAGCTGAGACCTGTAAGATGTCATATGAACGTGTACAAAATATTTTGCACCAACATTTGTATATGGAAAAGCTCTGTGCAAGATGGGTGCCGCGTTTGCTAACAGTCGACCAAAAATTGATTCGAAAGAACATTTCTACCGCCAATTTGGCGTTGTATAAGCGTAATCCAAGCGAATTTTTGCGTCGATTCGTAACCGTTGACGAAACTTGGGTCCACCGCTACACTCCTGAAACCAAAGAACAGTCTAAACAGTGGATTGGACCAGGGGAACCAACTCCAAAGAAGGCAAAAACAATTTTTTCGGCGAACAAGGTTATGGCTACTGTTTTTTGGGATGCAAGAGGTATTATATACATTGATTACCTTGAAAAGGGTAAAACTATCACTGGTCAATACTACGCAGACTTATTGCAACGTTTGAGCCACGAAGTGAAAATTAAACGACCTCATCTGGCGAAGAAAAAAATCTTGTTTCATCACGATAACGCACCAGCGCACACGTCAATCGTTGCGATGGCTAAAATCAACGATCTGAAGTTTGAATTAATGCCGCACCCTCCCTACTCTCCAGACCTAGCCCCGAGTGACTATTATCTGTTTCCTAACCTCAAAAAATGGCTTGGCGGTAAGAGATTTGCGGACAATGAAGAAGTGATCGGAGCTGTAAATGGGTATTTTGAGGAGCTTGACGAATCAGTCTATAGAGATGGCATTACTAGACTAGAACACCGCTATGAGAAATGTATCAGCCTTGGAGGAGATTATGTTGAGAAATACAAAAAAAAAATTCTTAAAAACGTTGTTTTTCTTGGTCAGGCCGGAAACTTATCAATCCACCCTCGTAGACTCCGCACTGAGAAAAAAATAAAAGTGCCATTAATCACCACGCGTAGTTGAGGAATTTATGAATGAATCAACGAATTTTTAGTTGAAATGACTCGGAATTGTAGACTCAACTACGCGACCTTTCATTGTCTCAAACTTATCACTCGATTTTATGAACCAATGTGTGTCAACGTCAACAAATCACAGTAGCAGTTTCATTCAAAATCTCACGTAGTTGAGTCAACCTCGCAGGCAATCAATGCTTCATTATTTTGTGTCAAATGTATATGAATACTTGACGGAAACTATTTTTCATTGTCCCAATCATCCACGTAGTTGACTCAACAGAGTCGGCCAACCTGGGGAATGATTCAATGCAACCTCCAAAGTTGGTTGAACGTATTTAACCTCCTGGTGTAGTTGAATCAACTACGTTTTCGTTCAGTTCACTAATCCTTTCTCTCAGTGCGGGGTGTTTAGTGGTGGTAGTTGGTCTTTTAGGATCGTCAGAATATTGCGAATTTTATTGGAAGGTTTGAAGATGGTTTGGATTTGATGTTTTCTAAGTATCCGTGCGATTTTGTCGGTTGTTCCCTGTATGTAAGGGAGATAGATCGACGGTTTGTTCCGTGTAGGTTCAGGGGTGGGGTTTACTCTTGTTGCTCTGTTGATGGTTTTTCGTATCCCAATAAACACACATACGTCTAAAAAACGTGAAAAACGCCCAATAACCACACGTTGACATTTAGTAATATTCTTCCGTTGATTTAACGTAAAAATGTCGCGGCAGATCACGTGTTTCTCAACTATAAAATAACGTCACAACAACGGTCCAAAAGTCGTTTATAAGACGTCAAATAATGACGTGTTATAATGATGGTTCCAAAATGAGAATCAAACCAGACATATTATTTGAAAAATTTTCTATTAATGCGAAAAGCAGGGATTTTTGATAACACAGAAATTTAAGAAGAAAAATATTCATAAATGAAGTCACGCTATTCATTATTTCACTTCTCGTTTAGATTTTTGTCCAACGTTGCTGTGTTTTGTTCGACATTCTCAACACGATATCTTCGATTGATGTTCGAGCATTGAAAATGTTATAAACAATACGTCCTCAACGCGTGATTGAAGTACATTTCAAAAACGTTTCCTGAAGACGTTTTTTAATGGTCATTTTTTACTATTAGTTTCAGTAATACGTTATCGAAACGTCATTTCTGGACGTCTATTCCCTCGTCAGACGTTAACCAAAAATGAACGTTATGAATTCGACGAATAACGTCCGTTCGATAGTGCAACGTTTTTTCAACGTTGAAATAACGTGCATGTGTTTATTGGGATAGTTCTTTGTATTGTTGTTCGTGAATGGTTGTTGTTCACCAGCGTGTGTGTGATGTGGTCCAGTTCTTGCGGACGGTATTGGTTTTTTGTTATCATTTGAAGACAACTACTGCAGAATCACATCGAATGATTGTCAAAGCTTACGGTGAACATGCCCTTAGTAAAACACAGTGTTTCGAGTGGTTCAAAAAATCTAAAAGTGGGAATTTTGACGTAAGAAACGAAGAGCGTGGGAAACCATGGAAAAAGTTCGCAGACGACGAATTACAATCCTTATTGGATGAAGATGATACTCAAACTCAACAAGACCTCGCGGATCGACTGAATGTGACACAGAAAGCCGTCTCCATTCGTTTGAAAACCATGGGAAAGATTCAGAAAGTGGGAAGATGAGTTCCGCACGAACTGCATGAAAGATAGCAAGAAAATCGAAAAACCACTTGTGAAATGCTGTTCGATAGATAAAAAAGAAAGTAATTTTTCCATCGAATTATGACAGGTGATGAAAAATGGATATATTTTGAGAATCCTAAGCGTCGGAAATCATGGGTGAATCCAGGCGAATCATCGACATCCACTGCGAGAACAAATCGTTTTAGAAAGAAGACAATGCTCTGTGTTTGGTGGGATCAGAAGGGTACAATCTACTATGAGCTGCTAAAACCTGGGCAAACCGTCAACCCTGATCGCTACAAACAGCGAATGATCGACTTGAATCGCGCATTGCGTGAAAAACGACCGGAATATGGAAAAAGGCAACACAAAGTCATCTTGCTCTCGCCGAACAACGCTTCAATTCGTATGAAAATGCAGGAGAATGGCTCGATAACTGGTTCGCTTCAAGGGAGTAATGGAGATTATTTTGAATAGAATATTTCTCATCATTTTCAAACAAAAAATGGGTGATTTTTACAAAAAAATTTCGGTTTCATACTTCTACACCTGGTAATACTTACAACCACGCAGAAATCAAAAATACAACAGCCAAGCTTAATTTTTGTTGAGTTTTGATCGAATTATTTTATGGGGATAGTAGACAACATCAAAGCGTTCTGTCACCATCCCCAAGACCCATTCAAATCAAATCTCATGTCCAGGTTTTAATGAAATTCGTCAAGATTCAATAAGTTTCGTAGTGAAATAGCTCATTGAACCTAATTGAGAATTCCTAAATTGACTCCCCTGCTAAAAATGCCAGGCAGATCCAAGCAAAAAATAGTTGTCAGGCTTTGAACGGTCTTTGTGCCAGAAAATCCGGTCGAAAATTGACCAAATTTTAAGCTGATTTTGTCTGGAATCACGAAACATGGAATATCCTACCAAAAACAGGCAGAAAAAATGTTGACAATCTTTGATAAGAAACTCCAATTTGGTGATTCTGATTAAAACGAGGTAGAAATTTTGTCAGTTTTTGTGCGGAGTTCTGGGACAAGAACCGTTCGAAGGCCAACAACTATTTGTGTCCGGATTTGCTTGGCACTTTAAGCAAGGTCCAACCAGAACATTGTACAAGAATCAATTGGATTTGGCAAGATTCAATTGATTCCTTTAACGAGAGGAGCTAAAAACTGAACTGAGATTGTACTTGACACGATGATTATCAAGCATCTATGGATATGAAATTTCAACGAAAGATATGCTTATAAATTCTGTGAATTCCCATTATTCCGAAGCAACATCAAAGAAATACCTAACTTCATACCAAGCATTGCGGAATGTTCCTCATACATCCATCTTCACGTGACATTGAGAAGCACTTACACAGGATCTATTGTTACAATTAAAGATGTATTTTGATATTTCCAATTTTTTGTTCCGCTTAAATTAGAATCTATTTATCCGAAAATCGAATTGAAAATGTTATTATTTTTCTCTGTGATAGATAGACAGCGTGAGTCCGCGTGGAATAAAAATATTGCAACTGTTATGGTTTGTGTATCTTTCAGAACGGGGCTGCTATTCAAGCTCATGAATCTGTAGCTACGTATAGGTACAGCACAGAATTTATATTTCAGCGTATAGATATGTATAGATATACGTATGTTATCAAAAAAACTCGAGAACTACTGGTCTGATCTGAACGATCCTTTACCACTGTATTTCTTCTATAGGGAATGAGGTTCTGAGCATCCTCATCTCAAGATACCCACAGGAAGCCTTGGTCCTCTTATGATGAAAAGTTGTCCATTGAAATCTAGTGCTTGAAATATATTTTATCAAAAAGGATAAGAGAGAGGAAAAACTGATGAAAGAGTCCGTTGGATAGGAGTCTGGTAGCCTGTAATCGAACTTGATTATAACTGAAAGAGACTTGAAGGTACGGTTAGATTAATAAATCGTCAAACATTGTATACACTCTCTCCGAATCCGAACTAAGGATAGTTTTGCTCTTTTAATTCTCGACATATACTCAACACGATTTTGTATATTTTATATATTAATAAGAGTCACTTTCCGTTGAAGATTTATTACGAGAGGTATGAAGTTGAATATGAAATTGAAGGGGGTGAACTATCCAATAGATGAAGGAATTATTTTAAATTTCTACGACATTTAAATAGTTCGATCACTGAAAACAAATATCGATGTTATAACGAAAATACACTCCGTCTAACCCCAGCAAACACGACTGCTGGTGTTTCAAAGGGCCAGTAACGGCTCTTCAATGGCGTTGCTGGACCATTAGCGGCCCATTGAAATACCAGTAATCATTGTTTGTGGGGACCAAACTGACGGGTCATTTTAACCCTCATCCCTACAGATCGGGTCTTTTAGGCCCTGAGAATTACATATGCGGTCTCAATATCAATTTATACTCATTATTATCGACCGATTGTTTGTTTGTGACATTCATCCTTGCTCATGGGGCGTTGGGGAAAAACGATTACAGCTGTTGTGCTGACGTGCAGGTGTGGCAGAAGTTGAAATGACAGAAAAAGCGACGTATACGTATAGTTCGGGTCTCCGAGGCCCTAGTAGTTAAAAATTTATATGAATATTTGAAACCAGAGAAATATTATACCACGCTTGGTGCCAGTTTCAAGTGTCTTAATTGAATTAGATGAAACCCAGATAACATGCTCTCACGAAGCGACGCACATGGATAAGTATTTGCGCGCAATATGCTTGTACGCTCACGAAGCGACGCACATGGATAAGCTTTTGCACGCAAATTGCACGCAAACCTAGGGGGGAGCTTCAAAATGTTATCTGGGAAAGTACTCTCTAAATCCGAAATAGTGAGGAATCACGTGTTCACTAAGTCTCAGAAGTGAGCCAGTCCGCTTCGAGTGGAATTTGCACTCGTTTCGAGTGAACCTCCACTCTTTTGGAGCGAAAAATTCACTCTAGAATTGGAGTGGCTGTGAGTTTCTAAGCTCAAACCTTAGACTGTCACTCCAAAAGAGTGGAAATTTCACTCGAAATTTCGACAAGTTCACTTTTGGCTGGCTAAAGAGTGAAATCTCACTCTAAGAATTTTACAGAGTAGTTGATTCCATCCAAGAATTTTCGATGTTTGTAACATAACTGTAAATTGAGAGGTTAAACCACTCTAGAGACCCCAAGGAAAAGAAAATTTCGAGAATTTTCTCCAAAAAAAACTGAAAACATTGAAATTTGATAAAAAGTTCTATATTATGTGGATATTGAAATGTGTTTTTGAATTTTCTCGAAGCTGTAAACAACAAAATGGTGGCTGATCAGTGTTTTGTTTTCGTGGCCAAACAAATAACTCTTGCAAATTTGAAGATACAAACATAAGCCGAGAAAATTCGTATTTAAAATGATATTAGCTACAGCAGTAGGTAGGATTTTTTTTTATACATTGGGTGTATAACTTTGCTTCCGCCGTTTTGCGATAGATGGCTGTAGCGGTGAGTGGTAGTTGAAATAAATAGATCATAGATGTCATACAATAAGCTTAGGTATTTGTAAACATAACGCCATCGAAATATTTGTCGATTTGTGTCTGCATCATAAAGTTATCCTCGATTAAACATGTCAGCTTACGACCCAAATTCTCCTCATTTGCGGGAGGTTTTAATTTTCTGCTTTAATATGAAGAAATCTGCGGCTGGGGTTCATTGAATGCTCTCAAGTACCTATGGTGAAGCCGCTATTGGTGCAAGAACGTGCCGAGAGTGGTTTCAACGCTTCAAGAACAGTTATTTTAACGTCGAAGGCTAGCATGGCGGTGGAAGAGCCCAAATAGACAATCCGATTTCTATTAGATATCTGAAAGATGTCTGAAAATTTTGTAAGATATCTGAAAATTTCTCCCGGAAGAAATCTTTGAGATATCATAAAGATATCGGATGCAACACTATTATATATCTTTAAGATATCTGAAAAGAGATCTTTCAGGAGCTTCTTTAAGATATCTTAATGAGGTCTTATGGGAAAGCAAAATTAGAAATCCGAAAAATGATATATTTCAGAAGTCATACAAAAACCCTGGTGGTAATGTTTATCATAATTTTCCATAATTCTCATGAAAGTCATGAATCTTTATATTTCCTCATTTGGTACAAGTTCAAGGAGAAAATATTAGATCTTTCTTACCGAATTTGTAATTTATGAGGAAATATGAAAAATTGTCAGTTTTATGAGAAATTATGAAAAATTATGAGATCTACCTTCGCCAAGGAATCGATACATGAATTCGATGAAGATGTTTCGAGAAGAAGACAGCCCGCTGCAAATTCATACATTCAGGTTCATAAATTCATTATTGTAATAGTTCAAGATATTCAAGAAGTGCAATTGCGCCTATAAATAGGATAAGATGTCATCAAGTAAGTGCATGATATTTTTTTTGCATAATATATATATGTGAACGACGGTAAAGAGCAAGGTTAGGAATGCCGGTAATGTTTACTAATGCTGATTTTGAAAAAGTATACAATGACATCCAACGAATATACGAATAAAATATCATACACTTACTTGGTGAGTTTTTATCCCATGAACAGGTCAATTGCACCTTTGAATCCCTTGAATTCTAATATATAACATTTTTATATATAAGATTCAACATTTGACACGTACTGCACGCGAGAGAATGAGGCAGAAAAGTGATGCAAAAGGCAAAGTCGGTAGACGCCATCTTTTCAGAAATCAAGTTCTGAAAGATGTCTTATAGATGATATTTTAAGAACTCTGATGCAATCGATTTTTCAGATATATTTCAGATATCTTATACAGGCATCTGTAAGATATCTTTTTGAAGATTTCTGACATACATCTATAAGACATCTTTTAGACACATCTTAAAGGTTTCTTTCATCGGATATCTTATATTCATCTTTAAGAACTCAGGGTTTACTGGGAGAGAAGGTTTTCGAAGATGCAGAATTGGAGGCATTACTTGATCAAGACTCGTGTCAAACGCAATAAGAATTGGCAGGATCATTGGGAGTGACGCAACCAGCCATTTCAAAACGTCTGAAAGTCATGGGAATGATTCAGAAACAAGGAAATTGAGTGCCCTACGAGTTGAAGCCGAGAGATGTTGAACGGCGTTTGTGTGTTTGTGAACAGCTGCTTGCAAGGCAAAGACGGAAGGGATTTCTGCATCGCATTGTGACTGGGGACGAAAAATGGGTTCATTACGATAATCCCAAGCGCAGAAAATCATGGGGATATCCCGGCCATGCTTCCACGTCGACGGCCAAACCGAATATTCACGGTTCCAAGGTTATGCTCGGTATTTGGTGGGACCAGCTCGGCGTAGTGTATTATGAGTTGTTAAAACCGACTGAAACAATCACAGGCGATCGTTATCGAACGCAATTAATGCGTTTGGCCGAGCATTGAAAAACAAACGGCCGTAATACAACGAGAGACATGATAAAATGATTTTACAGCATGACAACGCTCGACCCCATGTTGCGAAAGTGGTCAAGACATACTTGGAAACTTTGAAATGGGAAGTCCTACCCCACCCGCCGTATTCTCCAGACGTTGCTCCCTCTGACTATCACTTGTTCCGATCAATGGCACACGGCCTAGCTGACCACCACTTCCGGTCTTATGAAGAAGTAAAAAATTGGATCGATTCGTGGATCGCTTCAAAAGATGACCAGTTTTTTCAACGCGGGATTCGTATGCTGCCCGAAAGATGGGAGAAAGTAGTGGCCAGCGATGGACAATACTTTGAATCATAAATGTATAACCAGTTTCTTACAATAAAGCTTCGAACTTCAGAAAAAAACGGCGGAAGCAAAGTTATACACCTAATACTTTATATTCACTATTTATCTCATCAAAAACCGTTTCAGTTATACCAGATAAATCCGTTATTGTGGAGAAAATTAATCCATGAATGTTTTCATCTCTAAATTTTGGCTCTGAAACATCAGAAACTGTATTCAGGCTCTTCATTGAGAAACTTTTTGTAGAATTGAAAGAATACTGAGCCTGATTTCTTGGGGATGTAATGATTTCGTAAAGTTTCATAGTCATCTGCTGTTATATTTACATCGATCGATATGATTGCACAAATATCAGCGTTTGACAGTGTGAAGTTGTATATTCATATGGATTGAAATAAAAGTATAAACAATACTAATATCCCAGGGCCACGCAACTCCAATGAAAATACTTGAGACGTGTTTGCGCGCCCTCTCAAAGGTCGACTTTCATGTGGACTAAAAACCAAAATGGTGGCCTGGTAGAGCAACCTAACCTAAAAATTATTCTGATTTGGAATTATGAATGATATTCCCGCAATAAAGTGTGACAATGAGAAAATTCTATTGTGAATTTTATGTGAGATTGATCACACTGTTGAAAATTTCTTCGAACTTCATCAATTTTCTGACTACACTCGCAAATAAGAATTCCAATTCTTCGTGATTAAATTTTTATTTTGTCCTATATTATATCACCCATAAGAGTATAGTTTGGTAACTGAATTTTCATCCACATATAATTGACGTTTCAAAAACTTTTTCAATCACGTGAGTGGAAATTACTTCCATCACGTATGATTGAAGATTCATGCAGAAATTTCTAACAGTGAGGGATTAGATTTAAATTAAATTATGTGTATCATAAATAAATACCAATCCACCTTGTCCTTGTCTTATAAAATTTGAGGGAATTTTATTCGGACTTATGAAACTTTGATCTCTCTTGAAAAATCATTTTTTCTTTCAAGATAAACTTTATCTGTAGCGGTACTGAGATAGCGAAAATATGTTCTCGTATTCGAAAACTTCAAAGCTCCTTTACACTATTCGAAGAAAAGAAAATTTTTTCTGCAAGAATAGGAAGCAAGTATTCTTCAGTGCATACGTGACCGATCTCATACAATGGGCTGATACATCATTTCGTATGATTACTCAAACATTGTAGAACATTGTCCTCGTTATGCCATTACTGAAAAAAACACTGCGAATGTTGTGATACAATTCCATGAAATCTTGTAAGAATATCTGCTAAACATAAATAAAATCCCAGCAAATATCTACGAATATCGATTTCATCAAGTGGAATTGAAAAAAATCGTATAGCGTGTACTTGCTTTCTCATCACGCCCCAACAGCCGTTCCGGTTTATTTAACTTTTACTCAAGTTTGTGCTGCACTTCCATCGAAACTGTTTTCCTTGATTAATTTTAATCGCATTAATCTAAAATTACATGTCTGACTTGAGTCTCTCCATTCTACTGAATTTCTCATTGTCAGTTTGTCAGTTGTAACGTATTCACTTTGTCGATATTCAACTGGGACAACTGAATGTGAGTCCCTGCAGCTACACTGATGAAAAGAACTGGAATTTTCTGGTACCCAGGAACTGGAAAATTTTTGTGCATGATGAGGTTTTCAGTTTACATACCAGAAAATCTGTCGTCTGTTGTACCGGAATTTTTCTTTATTTCACTCGGAGAAAAAATAGTCGGAATTACCAATGGGATAGTTGGAAAAGGATTCAACTATGACTGATAATAAGTTTGACTACTTCGTAGTTTGAATAAAAATATTGATTATAGAAATTACTATTTGGAGTAGTTACGTCTACAATAAAATACTTAGTGTAACCATTGAACAGCTAACTATGCATAGTTGAGTCCTTTCCCAACTATTACTGTTAATTTACTATTTTCTTTTCTCTCAGTATTCACATGAATTTTGATGTTTTTCACTTCAATTTTCCAGTATCGATACAAGGATTTTCCGATACGTGTATTGAAATTTTCATGGCTCAAATGTACAGGTTAATTGCTTCCAGCACGGTACTGGAAGTTTTCCTCAGATTTTTGACAGTGTATATTTTTATTTACGCTACACTGTGAAAAGAGTTACATTAATAGTTACAATATATCGATTTGAAATCCGACCGAATGTAGCATAACATTGGACATAATCTTAATGTCATTAATTAAACAATCATTGTCCTAATGCATAATTTGAGATACTAATAGTTAGCTGATGGTCCATCATACATTAATATGATGAGTAATTGATAAAAATATGATGTAATTCATAATCTATTATGTTAATTTATGATAAATCATGTGTGAATATAAATAAATTAACCTTAATGTCATGCTATATTAGGTCAGATTTCAAACTGATATTTGTTAACTATTAATGCCATTTTTTTATAATGTAGATTCTAGCTGAGGTTGATGAAAGTCTGGAAATTAGTTGTCTGAAATATGAATAAGATGGTTCATTTGCAGTGACTAAATCTCCTACTCGTCTAATATTTAACTAGACCCTTTGGTTAGTGTATCATGTGTTTTTTCCGGATTTTTTTATTCGGATATCGATACATAAACCTTCGAGTTTGTAATGCATTTCATGATGGCCATACAATATATTGTACAGAGGTGTGAAAATTATTAGAATAATTGTTATCTCCAAAATATGTAACTCCAACTTTTGCCTCAGATTATGCATTTATCTGTGGAGTACTATTTTGTCTTGTTGATATAATAGTCTTTCATCCTTCCATTCCTGAGTTAATTATTATAACAATTTTTCTTTGCAATCTTTTCTTCACTCCAATGATCTCAACACCTCGATCTCAAACTAAACGGTATGTGACGATAGATACCCGCTGGGAATTGAGAATAGTTAACAACAAATTCCGACCGGGATTTTTATTGGTTTCATCGTAACTCGACTATCATTCCTTGTCGTGCGTATAAATTTTATACAATGAAACACCAGTTCTTAATATCAAAATATTGCACATTGTTAGTTATATAAAGACATATAAAGATGCTCATAACCCTGGTAGAAATTTGTCTGGGTGTCCCATTTACCATCCACGTACTAGATGGGACCCACGTGGGGGCAACTGGATAACACATTTCAGCTAATTTGACTTTAGTGCCCGAACATTCAGTTGGTTTATGTAGATTCTTCATCCGCCAGCTGATCGTACAGTAACATTGATAGTCAGAGGAATAAAACAGGAATCCCAAACGTTTGAATTTGTCACTCGGAATTATTTTATGGAAATAAATTCAAGAGCAACGTTCTTGACTGAAGATGACATGTCAAAATACATTGTGACCGTATTCATAGATGTGATTTTACAGAAAACACATGATGTCACATTTCTAATTACCAATTTGAACAACATTCTAGCAATTCCCTGGGACATCTGGATGGGTACAGGTTAGAAAGTGCGTTACAAAACTGGCTAGAAACCAACCTAACATCTGGGAAAACCAGCTGGGCCCCATCTAATTCCCAATCATAATTTCTGCTAGGGAATGAAAAAGAACTTCGTAGAAATGAGATTGTTATACATATAGTAATCATGGAATATTCCTTCGTTCAAAAATGGAGGGCTTAAGAACTATTTATATCAAGAAATAAAACCAGGACTCCATAAATGATTGCATTCCCTTAGAGGAAAGTTTAAACAGTTTTAGAAATCACAATTATTCTAATAATTTTCACACTTCTGTATTGTATATAATAATCATATTGGTGCCAGATTATCATAATTATAAATAAATCATACTTATTCAAGATGTTTGTGTGTGCACAATGAAAAAAACCACTCGAGAATATTTTCTTAGTAAACTAAAAACCGGAAGGCGTGTAAAATAACTTTTCACATGAAAATACGAATCCTGTGGACAAAGTATTATGTAAAATTCAAATTCTCAACGCTGAACGTTAAATTTTATAGAGCGTATAGTGAAATTTGGCCTCTCATTCGTAATCCACCGTATTTTCATATGGAAATTCATTTTACGAATCTTCCTGTTTCTGGTTTAGCACGAAGAATAAGGGAAAGTCTTATATTTGTCCTCCGTGTAGAAAAGAAACATCAATGAAGAATAAGATAATACAAACTACATTTCGTTGAATTATTTTTCCAGGTATGATCTGATGGTAGGAGTAGTGAGGTCTGAATCATATTTTGCTCTCACGGCGGATGATGTTTTATACGGTATCGAAGCTGATAGAAGAACAAAAATATTGCGAGAATTCGTTCGTAACACTTACACCTATCATCAACCTGAAATTTTGGCGACAATCATCAATGAGTATACTGACTGGGAAAGACCGGTACAACATCCTGCTAATATTAGGTAACGTATACAGGATTTTGATTCATTTTAATTGATTAAGTTCAGAAATACAATCGCTGATAGGAATGTTTGGGAACAGAATTAGATTTCCACATTGGGAGGAAAGTATTTCTATTCGATAGATCTCAATTTGAATACGATGGAATCAATGTTTATTATACAGGGTGGGGCATTTAAAGTGTCGCGGGCGTTTTTTCCAAAAATAAAGTGAGATACGAGAAAATTTTTCGGACAAAAGTTGTAGGGTACCGAGGGGGACATCCGATGGTGGCCTTGGCTTTGACCTCAAATCTCATCTTCAAGGGCATTCTGAGATCAACTCTTGTTTTTTAAATAGCATCTCATATTTTTTACTGCAGATTTGGATTCTAGGTCAAAAACCAAGAAACTTTTGTCTGAACCATTTTCCTGAAATCCGCAAAAATGGCGCTCTAATCGATATTGTTCCATTTTGAATCTGACATTCGAATAACTCGAAAACGAAGGGTCTTGCAAAAGAATGTTTCGTACAAAAGTTGTCAATACACAACACATTTCAATCGTCTACATTACCACCATTCAGAGCTCACGCGATGTAAACAAACGACGGGGTTCAGTGAAAATTCACGATTTTGAAAGTCAGTTTGTCAGTTACATTTGATTATTACTTGGTTTACGACAAATTGAAAATCATGGATATCCGATACACGGTTTCTGAAAAGATCGATATGATCTACATTTACGGTGAAGTGCATAAGAACCCCAGACAAGCATATGACTTGTATGCAGAACGATTTCCTGAAAGAACAACGCCATCCATTAGGTATTTTCAACGCATTACAAAATTATTCTCAGAAACGGGAAGTGTTACAAGGGAAAAACGACATCGAATGAGAACTGTTAGCGGAGAAAATGCGGAAGTTAATGTACTAGCTGCAGTAGCCAATAATCCACACGTGAGCTCTCGTGAAATTGAACTCCATTCGGGAATTTCTCGAAGAAGTGTTCTTCGAATACTGAAACGTCATAAATTCCATCCGTATCACATTTGTTTGCATCAAGACCTTCACGGTGATGATTTCGAAAATCGTGTACAGTTTTGTCGATGGGGTCTAGCGCAAATGCACAATAACAACTTCATCAACATATTATTTTCTGATGAGTCGACGTTCACCAATCATGGTCAAGTAAATCGACATAATATGCATTACTGGGCGACAGAAAATCCAAGATGGTTACGTCAAGTAGAGCATCAAAGACAATGGGCTGTGAATGTTTGGTGTGGTATTTTTCGATCTCGAGTAATTGGACCGTACTTCATTGCAGATACGCTAAATGGAGAGAAGTACAGACATTTCTTAGATCAAGTACTTCCAACATTACTTGAAGACATACCTATTCAGGAACGATTGAATAGGTGGTATCAACACGATGGTTGTCCATCCCATTATGCAGTCACAGCTCGAGAAATATTGGACAGAGATTATCCTGGACGATGGATAGGACGTCGTGGACCAGTTCATTGGCCTGCCCGTTCTCCGGATCTTACTTCCCCAGATTTTTTTTTATGGGGATACATAAAAGATACAGTTTATCAACAAGCACCGACTACACCTGAGAATATGCGTCAACGAATCATCAATGCATGCGCGAGCATCAATGAAGATATTTTAGCACGAGTTCAGCAATCTTTTGTAAAACCTTTTGAAATGTGTATTGAAGTCGAAGGCCATCATTTTGAGCATCTACTGCATTAAAATTATCCAAGTGATGTAGACGATTGAAATGTGTTGTGTTTTGTCTGTTATACCCCATCACCTCCGTTTCAGTTCAAGGGGTCCCCCTTGGAATCAGACAACTTTTGTCCGAAACCTTCTCCTCCAAGACCCTTCGTTTTCGAGTTATTCTAATGTCAGATTCAGTATGGAACAATATCGATTAGAGCGCCATCTTTGCGGATTTCAGGAAAATGGTTCAGACAAAAGTTTCTTGGTTTTTGACCTAGAATCCAAATCTGCAGTAAAAAATATAAGATGCTATTTAAAAAACAAGAGTTGACCTCAGAATGCCCTTGAAGATGAGATTTGAGGTCAAAACCAAGGCCACCATCGGATGTCCCCCTCGATACCCTACAACTTTTGTCCGAAAAATTTTCTCGTATCTCACTTCATTTTTGGAAAAAACGCCCGCGACACTTTAAATGCCCCACCCTGTATATAAATATCCCTACAAACAATGATCACTGGCGTTTCAATGGGCCTTTGATGGTTCGGCAATGCCGTTGAAGAGCCGTTACTGGCCCTTTGAAACGCCAGCAGTCGTGTTTGCTGGGATGACTCATTACCCTTCAATAAGGTTCATTAACAGTTTATGCACAAGACAACAACAAAAAAAGTTTTGTGTCTGTATCCTGAGGTTTGGAAACTGATTCGAAATGGTTTCGTTGTGCTGGATGTACAAGTGATGTCAGATTTCTTGAATTAGTTTAAGGCCTTAGGCCACCCTAGAGGCCGAAAAGAATAGGCTTTTTTGGGAATTTTTTTCAGAAATATTACGAAATGAATCGAGATTACAGAAATGGGACTTCATTATACATATTGTTAACTGAATACAATATTTTTTCTCGAGGTAATTTATTTCAAAATGGTGGTGGTACAGCGTTTTTGCGACGACGTCTTTTTTTTCTATGCCCCACGGCCGGAATAACAGCTCCTGTAATTTAATGAATTAGGATTAAGGCCTGAATTTTTTCGATTATGTATAGTGTAAGCGAGAGAAGTACGTAGGATTTTTTCGATATATTGATTTTCTACAAAATGGCGCACTTGTGAAGTGGAAAGCGAGAAATTTGCCTAAAAAATTGTCAGATAATTGTTAATAACAAATGAACTATGCAATATATCAGAAAAATCCTACATACTGTTATAAACAATGTATTTTCGAAGATATATTACAAATTTCAAGTCACCCAACCAGAAATTTACAACAGGCGCAGTACTGCACCAGTACTAGCGAAGACTGGCAGGATACTGGCATTTGTCTGGAATGATAACGCTTTTCAGTACTGGGGATTGAGTACTGATGCCATTATTCGCAGTCAGTGCAGGGCCAGTACTGGGTTAGTACCTGGTCGGTATTAAGTTCTCAGTACTACTGGTTTATCAGTACAGGCATATTACTGTATTTTTATGTATCCAGTACTGATCCCGTACGTGTTGACCAAGTGTTGGAGACCCAATACTGGCACTGTACTGCACCTGTTGTCAACATTGGCATATTACGGATTTTTCTGATTGGGCAATCGGTTGAAAATTGTCTGAGTTATGTTTCCGGCCGACTACAAAAATGTAGTTTGGAGATAAACGCGTTGAAAGTTTTGAGTCGTAGAAAATCATGAATAATTTTGCAATACTTTCAATCTGCGATGCCTGCACCATACAATTGGCCTTCCAGATCATCTTCCTGCTCTTGCATTTCTTCTCTGTTTGATCTTGCAGCGATTCTGGCCTCTTTCACCCGGTCTGATAGCGATCTCTCTGCAAGCTAACAAAAGGGACTCGCTGCGGACCAGACGGCCTTGTACTACAACTCGAAAACGGAGTACTTAAATATTTTTCTCGGTCATAACCTATCGGGACATCATTTTTTAAGCCTTAAGGGACCCTTTAAAACAAAGAAAAAAAATTTTAGATTTTTCAAAAATTCTAGGGTGGCCTAAGGCCTTAATTTTTACAATTGTTTATATATAATTTTTATATGAAATTTACATAATTGATCAATTTTATATATAGATGATTACCAAAATATAAACTAATGCAAGAAATCTGATGTTATTTTTGTATTCAACATATTATAATTCCTTCGAGTCAGTGCCCAAACCTCAAGATAAGTAAAATATCTATTCAGCAGTGCTATGAGACAAGTTTATGAAGAAAAAATATTTATTTCACCGTATCCACAGGAAAAGATTTCTTGAATACAAATAAACTCTTCTGTTAGCGTGAATCCCATCCTTGACAAACGTCATAAATGACACAAAGCATTCCCAGAGACAAGTATTCTTTCAATATTCTCATCCAATATTTGATAAACAATTCATATAAAATCTGTTCTAGAATTCTTTCACTTTTCCATGAACTGTTGAAGAATCACTTGAGAAACAAATTTGATTCAAGAATTCTTTTCAAATAATTCCAACGCAAGTGTGTTGTTTGCAATGCTGCTGAATTCTCACAGCATATCCCACACGACACAACAGTTCAGGATAAGTTCATAATGAATAATAGATTTCTGTATGAATACATCACAGAATGTTGTATCGTCTAAATACTCTAAAATTTCATCGATAATTTATTTTTGCTTTTTCCAGGGACGAAACCTTGGAAGCCCTCAGTGATGCGAACACCGTTGCCCCCGCAACCAAAACCGCGGATCTGCATAGTCAATTACACAGGAATTCTTATCTCTATGTGTTCGATTATCAGACAAAATTTGGTGACTACCCCCAAGTAAGTACGATATTTGGTATTCGAAATGCTCAATCGATCTAATAGTTATACCAACGATTTTAATATCAAATAGACCTTGTTCAATGAAGATATTGTATCATTGAACAAAAAAAATACTGATCATCGATGATTTCCCAGATATTTGCAAGACACTGTAAAAATTTCATATGAAAATTCCATCAATAATTATTGGCAACTTTGGAATTTTACTCAGATGAACATCATGGAAGGAAAAAATAGAGTAATTGAAAAGTTCGTTCAGTTATTTCCGTCTTCAATTTAAACTACATAAACTTGAATTTGCATTCCCAACTATAATTCATTTCATTCTACTAATTACTTTCGCTAATGTATGATTTCTCTTGTTATAATAGATCCTTTTGAATATAAAATTTTGCTAGCTATATCTAGCAAAATAGTCCCTAATAACTACCCAATTTTTATAGTGATCGGATGGTTATTTTTAGGGAGGAAAAAACGTCTTCCTTCTCTAGGGAAGGGAGTGAGCAACGTTTATTTCTCGATTCCAAGAAGAACAGAAAGATAGATAAATTGATCATTTATGCATGATACAGGGCTAAGCATCATACTGGGTGATTCAAAATTGCCGTACACTTCTCTGAGAGTAGATTCTTGATGAAATTCTGAAAAGATTTTGGTCCGGAATATTTAGATCCGATCCTCAGATCCGGAGATATGAGCATTTTTTGATTTTTTCAAAAATCCAAGTACCTCGGAAGGTATCGATCCACCTCCATACATATTGGAAATTGATTTCCTATACCATAATTGGAATTTTCTGGTTGCTGCTTACGGAAGAATGCCGATTATTTTTCACAGTCTAGGTAATGTACATGAAATATTCAGATCCATTAATCGGAGCCGATAAAATTAATCCGCCCTGTTCCGAGATAAATTTAGAACAGAAAGTTTTGTTCAGAAAACAATGAATAAGTTATTGTAATTTGATCCACTGGATAACACACCTTATTCTCAACTTGATTAAATCACAACTGAATTCAAAGCGCATCTCAATAGGAATGCTCTTATCACAAAATTCAGATGACGAACGTGTATAATGAAACTACACATAATTTCCTTACATTGAAGTAGATTACTCGTGGATTACATGAAACTCAAAGAGAATAATGACATCGGATACATCCTCAAACTTTCATAAACATTCAAAGTTGATCTCATTATTCTCTGATATGAAGATCTCTGTACAAGCACTGTGCCAACAATGTTTCACCAAGAGCAGCTTTTATTCTTTTTACGTTGTTCGTGTTTTCATGACACCACACCTTAATTATATGTTTTGTCTAATTACCTTGTTCTTCAGAACAGCAGTTCTAATGAGAGTCAAAAGAAATTATATAGAATAGATGCGTGTTTGGAATGTTTAATATCCTCAAAAGTAGAAACTTAATACAAGTTCAGTTTTATCTGATCCATGATAACTTCCTATCTTCTCGGTTCAAATTTTCATCAGAAAAATATCAGGAACGAGCGAGATTACGAATATCGTCAGAACTTACAACACGTTCCCACTTAACTTTGAAAGTAAATTCATACTACTGGTGAATGAATTTCCAAAAAGAAAAAATAACGTATCGTGTCTCAAAATTCTTATTGCACAGTAATATACTGTACCCGAATTAACCTGTTACTGAACCTATACCTGAATTAAAATTAATTGTTTAAAAGAAAAAAATTTTACTTCGAGTTTGATAAATCTCTGCACGATTTTGCTTCGAGTAATCTGGGAATTTTCCTGTAAGAATGATAAAATTTCTTATCAATTTCAATTAATTTAGATTCTACATTGTAAGAGATGTGGGGAGCTTCTCTTCATACTATTGGTGGATTTCGGCTTCTTACCGTGAGGGAATCGTTTGTCCATCATGAATGAGGGATTTTTCTACCACTTCGAGGAATTATTTTGTTTTTTGGGTGTTGAATCTTCTACAAATGAAGGAAAAGTTCACCAAATGATGCTGAAGAATTCCCAATTCATGTAGAAACTTTGCTACCACCATTTTTTGGGAGAGAATTCCACAAATATTTTTTACAGTGCAATACAATAGAATGAATTATACTTTTATGAAATTTTAATTCCTTCTTCTCACGAAAATAATCTATCGATTGTCCAATTAATTAGTTTATCGAGGGACTTACTTTCTCTGCAGTTTTAATAGAAATTTGATCAGGCATTCCCTATTTCCAATAAGGTCCTGATCAGGTGAGAATCCGGAAATCGTAAATGAGGAAAATCTTGTAAAGGCCTTTACAAGGGCCTTACCTGATTCCTCAAATAGGATTCAAATAGGGTTGTAACGCAAGGGTACAATAGGGTTCGGATAAGATTTCTATAAAATCGAGCGAAAAAGGGAAAACAGTAACGAAACCTGATGAGAATCTGATGCAATGGGAAACCAAGCATGCCTCATCAGGGCCTCGTATTTTTCTGTTCAAAATTTCTACCAGGGAGCTATCATGGAATATTATTACTCCTGAATAATTAATGAATATACGAGGGTGGATTGATAAGTTTCCGGCCTGACCAAGAAAAACAACGTTTTTAAGAATTTTTTTTTTTATTTCTCAACATAATCTCCTCCAAGGCTGATACATTTCTCATAGCGGTGTTGTAGTCTAGTAATGCCATCTCTATAGACTGATTCGCCAAGCTCCTCAAAATACCCATTTACAGCTTCGATTACTTCTTCATTGTCCGCAAATCTCTTACCGCCAAGCCATTTTTTGAGGTTAGGAAACAGATAATAGTCACTCGGGGCTAGGTCTGGAGAGTAGGGAGGGTGCGGCATTAATTCAAACTTCAGATCGTTGATTTTTATCGTGAGGAAACAAGATATTTTTCTTCGCCAGATGAGGTCGTTTAATTTTCACTTCGTGGCTCAAACGTTGCAATAAGTCTGCGTAGTATTGACCAGTGATAGTTTTACCCTTTTCAAGGTAATCAATGTATATAATACCTCTTGCATCCCAAAAAACAGTAGCCATAACCTTGTTCGCCGAAAAAATTGTTTTTGCCTTCTTTGGAGTTGGTTCCCCTGGTCCAATCCGCTGTTTAGACTGTTCTTTGGTTTCAGGAGTATAGTGGTGGACCCAAGTTTCGTCAACGGTTACGAATCGACGCAAAAATTTGCTTGGATTACGCTTATACAACGCCAAATTGGCGGTAGAAATGTTCTTTCGAATCAATTTTTGGTCGACTGTTAGCAAACGCGGCACCCATCTTGCACAGAGCTTTTCCATATACAAATGTTGGTGCAAAATATTTTGTACACGTTCATATGACATCTTACAGGTCTCAGCTATCTCACGAACTTTTAATCTGCGATCTTTCAGCACTATTTGATGGATTTTTTCGATCATATCTGGAGTTGTGACCTCAATGGGGCGTCCTGAGCGAGGCTCATCAGAGGTGCTCACACGACCCTTTTTAAACTCGGAAACCCACTGCTTAACGGTTGAATATGATGGGGAGGATGTCCCCAGTGTTGAGTCCATCTCTTCTTTAATTTCCTTCGGCGTTAACCCCTTCAAATAAAAGTATTTGATGACAGCACGATTTTCCAGCTTTTCCATTTTTACGAAAAACACAGAGGCGTCTTGGTCAGCGTGCTCTCAAAACTAAACTAACATGGCGATCGGACTGAAACTATAGCTACAAGCTATCTAAGGATGGTACTATAGAACGCCACCTCAAGGTAGGCCTAGTGGCGCCATCTCTTGGTCAGGCCGGAAACTTATCAATCCACCCTCGTAAATGTAAAACTCTTCATAATAATTTCGAGAACGAGACGGAAGGAAATTTATCACTAAATTTGAATTTTTTGCGCTATAAATGAAAATGCGACATAATATAGTTTCTTATACCACATTTGGGGGTGACTCTGCTACTTATGTGGGTGAACTCCACTGTTTTTCAAAGATCTCTTCTTTCTGTATGTGAATTCAGATGTACGAGTTTTAATGTTGTTACACTGTCAGAAATATTATGAAGTTTTTTTCAATACCGTACATGAATTCAGGTTAATACACATCTTACATTAAATTTAATGTACCAAAACATTGAAAAAATATAGATTTTGCTATAGTTTACATTAAATTGAATGTAAAATGTGTATTGTGTATGAAACTCAATTCATGCGCGTATTTGAAAAAAACTTCCAGCAAATACATTAAAATTAATGCAGAAATTTCTAACAGTGTATCTACATGAATTGATTATTCAATGTGGGTTAGGGAATTAAAATTCAATAAATAACACTGAATGTCATCTAAACGTGAATGCAATACTCTTTCCATTAAAATGTTTCGAACACAATTAATTGTATCCACATGAATGCCGCATTCAAATACCGTATGTACATTTCATGTGTGCTGTAATACTCTGTGCAGCTCCGTTACCTAGACCACTCATCTATTTGAAGTAAAAGCTTATAACAGGGAAATTTTGATGATGGTGTTTACTCATCGTGAATAGTTCATATATCATAGAATCAACATCGTTTGAAATTTGTAGTTCTCATGCATTTTCACTAATGAACAAAATTTTCAATCAAAAGCTGTAGAGACAGTGCAAAGAGGACTCCAAAGTTCATATTAGAAATATGTATTTCACATAGTTTCTTTTATAAATTCAATCCCTGAATTGCGATTAAGAAGTGACGAGAAAACAATTCATGATAACATATTGGAGCAAAACAACGGATTTTCAACCAAATGGCCCATGTTCTGTGAAACAAGCTACACCTAAGGAGGCGTGCATTAATTACGTGAGGTGTTCAAGAGAAAGAGGGGATCAAGCTAAATCTTATTGAATCTCACTTGGGGGAGAAGAGGGATCTCATACTGAAAAAAAATCAGCGACTACGGGCCGGCTAAATATTTGGTTGCCTGCTTTTGAATTAGCGAAAAATTTGCTACTACAGCAAAAATCTTGCTCTTTTGACAAGCGCTTGCCATTCAGCAATCCTGAATTGTATACAGGGCATTTTCTCAGGAAATTGAAGAACTAATCGAAACGATGGACACTTGATTTCTTAAAAATAAAAGAAAAAAGGGAAAACATTTGTATGACAAGTATTAATTATTGGATACTTCCTTAATTTTAGTTTTGGCATGAAGCCAAAGTCTTCATGAAGATTTTCAGTATGAATATCACTACACGGAGCGATAAGTATTGCTGGCATAACAAGCAGGTCTGTTACTATAGCGCCTACGAAAAAAAACTAGTTGGAACAGCAAGAAAAATGATTGACGCAACTAAACTTATTTGCTGACATAAAAAAATTTGTTGACAGAACTAACGTCTTAGCTGCTGCAGTGAATATTTTTGCAAGGACAACAAATTTCTTTGTAGGCGCTATAGTAGCAAACCATTTTTTCTCCGTGTACTGAACTTACCCTGATAACCCACGAAGAATTCTTTTTCAAAAGCAAAAATAGAATTCTTCAAGAACTCTTTTCGAACTAATGAATTCATAAAGAGCTCTGGAGGACAATGTTTGGGACATTAACGAGTTCTTTGAGAGTACCCAAACAATACTTTCAGCATTTTCAAAGAACTCGTCCAGAGCTGTTGATGAGTTCATTAGTTCGGAAAAAGTTCTTGAAGAATTCTATCCTTTTTTTTCTGAAAGAATTCTTTGTGTGTTATCTGGGACACTATATTCCTTGATATGAAGCAAAAGGCTCATTCTGTAACAGGGCAATATTGGATACTCGATTTAAAAAAAAAAATGAAAGAGGAAAATATTCCACCAAAAATTAGGTAATTTTCCAAGAACTAACCGTTTTTACGTTTCACAACTGATCGGTTCCTTTTAGAACTAACTTTCTGCCCTGATTGTATATATAAAGACGGCTAGAAAATTTTGCTGAATCAGCAAAATTCTTGCTAAAATAGCAATATTTTTGCTGTACACGGAGAAAAAGGAATAGTTGCAGCAACTACATAAATAGTCGATTTTCGACTAACTACTTAGTAGCCAGGACAACTAACTCGACGGTTGCACTAACTAACGAAAATACTTCGTAAGTTGCCAGACATTTACGTTAGTTAGTGCAACTATCGAGTCAGTCGAGGCAGCTAACGTGATATTTGTCCTGACTACTGGATAGTTGCAGCAACTATTCAAGTAGATGATCGAAAATCGACTATTAAGTAGTTGCTAAAGCTATTCCTTTTTGTCCGTGTAACAGCAACCATTTTGCTAATTTAATAAAGCAGATTTTTCGGAATCGCTTTTTCAGCAAGAATTTTCCTCTGCATGTGCAGAATATGCCCTTGAAATATAATCTGCCCGACTCGGGTCACCCTGTACATGAAAAATAAAATATATATTGTAAAATATAAACATAATTATCTCAAATGTTCTCATATAAACTTCAATGATGATGTACAGGGCATAAATGATTCTTATTCCCCAAGGCAAATTCTACTTGCTATGAAAGGTGGTACGTTAATCGAATGCATCACAGTTATCTTTCTGGCACTCATATGGAAGCATAATATGAAACAATTTCATTGTACAGTTCATCGATTTCAATTACTGTTCTTCATTAACCCACGTAAAATATTCGTGGATAATCTCCCTATGGATAGCGTTTTTATCATATCTATGTTTAATGTATGCTCATTTTGTTGTCTGCTCGCTAAAGTGTGGCGATAGTATAAAGCAACGTGTGCAGATGCTCGTTTCGAAAGCGGAAACTGCCGGAGGATATTCGTATGCAAAGTAAACTATACAAGTGGATAGTTGCTTGGAAGAGAAGAAGATAAAAAGAGAGAGTGTTGGAGCATGTATCGTATGTACATATGCTCTCCAAGCTTTAGATAAAAAATATCGCCCCTGTAGGATGAGCGCGACGAAATGGAAATGCAAATGTTGTACGAAAGAACGACTCGAAGGATTCTTTTTTCTACTTATCACAACAAGTGTATTCACAGACGAGATGTCTGATGTAGGATGTAAGATAGATTCTCGGATAAGGTGTTTCAATAAGAATAAGACGCGCGTGTTCCTCGTTCCATGAATGAACGATACGATTATTCCGAATGACCGTGAATGCCCTACAAAATTCAAAGAAAGGAAGTGGATCGATCCATCGTTGGAAAGACAATACAGTTCGTGCGGGAATTACATTTCTGCATGAGAAATGAAAATTACGCGTCAGGAATCTTAATTTTTGAATCTGGGACGATATGTTGGAGATAAAAAATATCATGCGGATGTGATTTCATCGTTGTTTATAAATTCCTATCAGAAAAAAGAAGAATATTCGATATTAACGTCCCGACTGTTTCCATGCTCGAGTTCGTCAAGTCTGTTATTAAAAAAAACGGTGATTTGAACTCTTTAATTTCTAGCGTTGAGGTTTTGACTTGGTCCTTCAAAAATCCTCGAGTGCGAACTTTTATGCAAATGAGAAAATCTGTTCCATTGCCGAATAACAAAGATGTATCAAAACTGCCCGGAGAAAACGAAACTTTAGTGAGTATTTTATCAGACACGACTAACTCGTGTTGTGAAAACAAAAGAAGTCTAACACCACTGGTTACCGCGTAGGCATGAATCATTGTTATCTACATACCAAACAATACTAATCGTTCTGGGCTGTACTTGGAATAGAATGGATTCTAATAATGGAATTTTGTAGCCCCATTCCAAGTAATGAGTCGAGCTTTTTATTCAATTTTCCGCGCCAACGTTTCGAGTTGATGCAACTGTTTTTCAAGGTGAATTCGGAGATGGGATGGTGTAGGAGTGTGGTCCGGACCCATGTCTCTTGCACGGAGAAAAAAGATCATGGGATGATCACTAGAAAAGATAGTAAACTGGTGACAACTACGAATTTTTGTACACTGAGAAAACAGATATCTTGAAAAATACCATAATTTATGGATTTTCAGCGCTGGTCTGACCCGAGTCGGAATATTCACTTGCATGAATCTCTAAAAGTACCATAATTTCTTGGACTTTTTGAAATAAGTATGGTACCTTCCGTATAAAAGTCTAAGACATTATGGTACTTTTAGAGGTTTTTTCAGGTAAATATTTAGACTCGGTCAGACCAGCGCAGAAAATCCATAAATTATGGTACTTTTTAAGATACCTTTTTCTCCGTGTACACAGTTGCTAACAGAGACGAGTGATGGTTCCTATTTTGGTATACTAAAATACAGTATAGTATGGGTGATTCTCAGTTAAGAGGTATAAAATCTACAGGCTTGTGGCAAACGAACAAACACATTTGATTTACGATATTCCATATCGATTAGCTCATTTAGATTTGAAATCATTTTCCATGATTTTACAAGAGGCCAGGGGAGATACGAGATACAAACTTTTTAAGCTACTCATTTTTTTCGGTGTAGAGATGATCTGCAATCAAATTTGGTTGTTGAAATCCATAGTTAGACGTCAATTTGTATGCACGGAGAAAAAATGGTTTGCTACTATAGCACCTACAAAGAAATTTGTTGTTCTTACAAAAATATTCATTCCAGCAGCTAAGACGTTAGTTCTGTTAACAAATTTGTTTATGTCAGCAAAAAGATGTAGTTGTGTCAATCATTTTTCTTGCTCTTTCAGCTAGGTTTTTTTTGTAGGCGCTATAGTAACAGACCTGCTTGTTATGCCAGCAAGACTTTTTTCTCCGTGCGGAATCTCTTGGAGACACTTTGTATCTCCCCTGGATATTTTGTATTTCCCCTGGCAAGCGATCAGTTGGCCAGGGGAGATACTTTTTGGAAGAAATTTTGAGATTAAAACAAACGTAGAGCTTCGACTTACTTGAACATTCAAGTAAATTATTCGATGAAGTGATAAAGAAAAAAATTGCACCGATTTGAATTTTTTTCGATTTTGTTTTTGTCAAATCGATGGAGAATCCTTTACAAAATTTGTCGGATTCACTTTATCCCAAAAATGATGATGATGATGATGATCATCATCATCATATATATGTATATATAGCGGAGAAAATTTTCTCCGAGATCACCTATTTTTCAAAAAAGAAATGAAAAAAAATGTTCAATGCAGATCTTTGCATCAAAAAGTAACTTTCCAATTTTCTATCCCAACATCGAGATTAAAAAATGATTTTTCAATTTTTAATCCCAACATTTGAATTCGATAATGTAATTCTTGATGTTAAGAATTGTCTTCTTAATTTTGAGACCATAAATATTTGACAAATTTTATAAACAATGGAGGACACCCATGCAATAACAGCGGTAGCGCTCGGAAAAAGGTAGAAGGATTGATCCAAGCTGACACGAGAGGCCTCGAAAAAAAAGTTGGGATTTTGAAAAACTAACAATATGGAGTGATAGGGCTTGAAAAATCAATATAAGCACCCGTAAACGATGTTTTTCTAAGATCAATAGTTTTCGAGAAAAAAAATAAAAACTACCTATTTTTTGAGACGGGAAATTGATGTTTTTCAATGTTAAACTCGTCCTAACTCGATCATTTTCCAACGAATCGGGATGAATCTTGTAGATTCTGATTCGTGAGACTTTTCCGAAGACAACAATGTTCCAAAAATGTATAAAAGTTAATAACGAATTAATAAATTTTTAATCCGAAGTAAAAACCACGTTTTTAACGCTTTGCGTTCAAAAAGAGTCGAAGGAATTTTCGATTTGGAAAAACTCAAAGCGACAAAGTTGTTCATTAGTGTATGGACAAACTTTTTGGGAAGTTACAGATCGATTGGACAATTAGTTTTCAAAATACAGCGATTTATTCATTAGTGCGCAACGGCAAAATGGCACGATTATCCGTCGATTACCGGTCAAATATTAAAGCTCGTAGGAAAAGATGTATTCGCTGGATTTTTCATTGTAACTTGATGTTTTTTGGGCTGGAGAAATCAAATATCGAACAATTTTTATGAAATTCGCCATCCACTTCTCTTTTATAAACAATTTAATTCTTCATAACGTTTTTGTGAATACGGCATGGATTTTGGAGAAAAACTGTCTCAACAAAACAAAATTCTTATTGCGTGGAGAATGATTTTTTTTCACAAAACATTCCTTCATAAGTTTTGGTTGTTTGCCCGTTGTTGACATTCTGAAAGAGGATTTTTTCAATTTCACTTCCGGAATAATTGTTTTGTTTGGGAACTAGTTTCAATTTTTGATTGCGCACGAAGCATAATCTCAATTATTGATATTATTGTTCCATCGATTATTATTATATTGATTATATTAATATTTGATCGGTAATCGACGGATAATTGTGACATTTTGCCGTTGTGCACTAATGAATAAATCGTATTTGTCCATACACTGATGAACAACTTTGTCGCTTTGAGTTTTTCCAAATCGAAAATTCCTTCGACTCTTTTTGAATGCAAAGTGTTGAAAACGTGGTTTTTACTTCGGATTAAAAATTTATCAATTTTTTATTAACTTTTATACATTTTTGGAACATTGTTGTCTTCGGAAAAGTCTCACGAATCAGAATCTACAACATTCATCCCGATTCGTTGAAAAATGACCGAGTTAGGACGAGTTTAACATTGAAAACCATCAATTTCCCGGTCCAAAAAATAGGTGGTTTTCATTTTTTTTCTCGAAAACTATTGATCCTAGAAAAAATTGTTTACGGGTACTTATATTGATTTTTCAAGCCTTATCACCCCATATTGTTAGTTTTTCAAAATTCCAACTTCTTTCTCGAGGCCTCTCGTGTCAGTTTGGATCAATCCTTCTACCTTTTTCCGAGCGCTACCGCTGTTATTGCATGGGCGTCCTCAATTGTTATATTTCAGAAAGGAATTTTCAAATTTCATAATGAATATTAAATTTCAGAACTATTATTGAATTCAATATGGAAATATGATATTTCGTGGAGAAATTCGTATTAAATTTGAGAACTTTTCTCATAGTGGCATCTACACTGTTTAAAAAATTCAACTGAGATTCAATAACATGTTACAAAACTATTTGAATAAACCATGATCCTTGAATTTCAAGGATCTATATTATTGTTAATATAGAATTCCTTATTTCAATGATAAATTTAATAAATCTTATAATAAATATATAGATTTGAACAACAAATTTTCAAATTCCATATTCATTCATTGAAATCAATAACCACTCATGAAATTTCAGACGAGATTTTGTATTAAATTGAAAAATGTTGTAACAATGTAGTTCAAAACTAACTTCTAAGAAACCTGAATTTTTTGTCAATCCAATGAAATCCTTTGAGAATAGAGGAGTCCCATCCACAAATTTTGAGCGGGATTTGATGCTGTGGTGATGAGAAAAAAATTGAAGAGAACAATCTAGTACCTAACAAAGAATCCATTCCGGCGTAAGTCAACTTGCATTATAATCCTTCAAACTTCACGCAACACCTTCGTGATGCTGTTATAGAATCAATTTCACTGAAAATTGAAATTTCGAAGAAGAGTTGTGAATGTATGAGAATGTTTATTACAGAATTTCTTCCGTGTTCAATGTACTCGTTGGTTTGCTTTTTTTTACATCTGCTGATTACAGATAAACTATAATATTTGCTTACAACTCACTCGAGAAAACAACAGAGTAACACATTTGTGGTGTTGAAGAGAACGCGTGAATTGCTGATTTTTTATTTAACCATTCAAGTTGAATGGAAAATTTGAACGATTTTATCCTGATATTAGGTTTTTAGACTAATTTTATCCTGATTGTTGTCCATAAAATATTTATTTGCAGGAATTAAATATTCAATAGGATGCAAGAATTGATTACTTGTGGCGAATGAATTATTTATTTGAGGCAAGCATTACATTATTTGATTTGATTAAATATTTCATGAATCCTAAAGAATATTTTATGGAGAGAGGACAAATAAACTATTTATTTCGTTAGAAAAACTTTTTTTTTCAGTGTATAAATCTGATAAATTTTATTATACATTTCTCTCCGTGTATCTGTAAAATGTAAGAACAGTTCAGAAGAACTAAAAGATATCTAAAAGTATTGCATCAGACATCTCGGACTTTTCGTAAAAATATTTCCAACAACACAATGTTTATCAGCAAGCTTTTTTAGTGTTTTTCCAGAATGATCAAATCGAAATCGTTTGAAACCATTGTTCAAGTTAAATTCAAATTTTACTTACCAAGCTTAACTCGAATTTGGATGTTAAAATTTTATTTGATGAACAATGAAATCCAGCACAAGGGTTAATAAGACGGCATCAATCTTAATCAATCGGTCTTAAAAATATCCCTTCGAAAATTTAGCATCCAAAATTGAACTTTGAAATTTTCAGAAGAAAAATGAGTTTACTTTCAAATAGGCAAAATTTGATTCGAGGTCTGTTTTTTTCATTACACTTATTGATATTTTCTTTCCGAATGAATATGTCGATAATGTGTCACTATACAAAATAGTTTTCTCTAGAAAAGTAACTGATATTCAATAATGCAGTGACTTAACGGGTGAGAACTATAATGGGAAGAAAAAAAAAGTGAAAACCTAATTTCCGATTGATCAGATAAACGGTCCTTTGTGAACTATGACGAGAGGACAGAAAGCATTGTTCACAAGTGTACTTTAAAAAAGACGTAGGTCACTTTCTTTGTGCACCGACATTTCCTCTGTTACTGAATGACTCGATGTGGCCTTTACACTTGACCGTTCGATAACCCGATGAAAGACCCAATATTTCATCATAAAATTCTGAACCTCGGTATGAAATGCGTGTAACACGATATCCTATTAATTAAATCGACATTTGAAAGAACTTGAGTCAGTACGTTGAATACACAGAAATTGAAAGACAAATTATTTATAAACCATAATGAATTAAATTATGATATATAATTTCGAAAATTTGTCCACATGGAGAATCATACTTTTCAAATTAATGTGTCATTTACAAGAGAAATCAGGAATTTAAATTTTTGTATTAACAGGTGATAAATATTTCTTCAAAGAAAAAAACTGTCCAACATAACACAATTCTGTCCACAAACAATTACATTCATAATCGATATATTACACTGAAAAAAAAAATTTATTCCAGTCAAATAAATATTTATTTGTCCTATACCAAAGAAATATTTATTAGAATTAACAAAGTATTCTTTGGAACCAAAATAATTTATTTGAATTAAATAGATGGTTTTAATCGTTTATTTGATTCCAATAAATTATTTTGGTTCCAAAGAATATTTTGTTAATTCTAATAAATATTTCTTTGGTACAGGACAAATAAATATTTATTTGACTGGAATAAATTATTTTTTCAGTGTATCATTGCAATTATCAACCGTACCTTATGAATGTTTTTATGATAAGTTTTAGGGGATGTATGAGATCGCATGTAGACTCATGTTATATTACACCTGTTTTGAAAAAGTAACCATTAAGCTTCCAAATATGTTTTTTCATAAAAACAATGTGCGTCTATTTTTATCTCTGCTGTACGATACTAAAATCGTAATTAAATACATGAAATTCATTCACGGGTTAACCTTGATGGTTGACTTTCCAATAATTTAGTATATTTTCAGTCTGAGATCTAGTTCTTCTAACTGAGCGGAAGTTCGTTAATCATTCTATCGTAATTGCCGTACTTACATTTTTTACTCGGAGACTTTCGAAGTTTTGTTCTCTCAGGGAACCCCTAGTGAAAAATAATTACAGTTTCCCCTTCGGACACAGAGATTCCTCAAGTTTTTTTTTGTCCCCATCGGATCGTTAAAATTTTCTTCCGACACACATTTCATCTTCCTCAAAAATAACTGAAAGTTGTTGAAATTTGAAATTTCTAATAAGAAAATCCGATTAAATTCATCAGGTGATTTCGAATCCAATCCCACGTTTCATGTGCAATTTTAATTATGTACTTATGTAATTTTATCACCCCCTTGATTGGTTTAATATGAAAATAAACACGTTGTAAATGTGAATATATAAATACACTTCGCACATATTTTGTATTACTTCACCTACTTAATGTTCGTTTACGTTGAATCCATTCAATATACAATATGAAACTGTGTACAGATGCATTTCTCCAGTTTTTCATCGTATTCAACACTGATAAGACAGGAAGTTATATTTATGTTTTTTCGAGTAAGAACCGAAAAATTTATACCTTTATCTACCGCACATCTGATACCAATCGGAACTGATATCGATGAACAATCGATTTTATGCGCATACATATATGTTCCTTTCATTTTTCGTTGGAGTGAAAATGGCCAGCTTGATTCAAATTAAACAAATTCCAAAAGAATCGTTGTAGTTCGATAGATTTGAAAAAAAAAATTTCCAATACCACGTTGGATGTACGAAGAGAAATAATTCTGTTGAAAAAATAAATAAAACACAATTCCGTTGTTCCTGAAAGTTTATTCTAAATAAACTTCGAATTCTCTTTTTACGAGATACGAAAAATAGTCGATTCTCACCCGAACGTTTAATCGTCATGTTTCATAGGGGGATTTGATTTACCATCAACGTCACTTCATTCATAGGTTCCTGCAGAGAATAGTAGTTTCACTTTGTAATCCGAAAACTTGGAGAACCGTACGCTTCACTAGAGACAAATCTCTCTTTTCTTCATGCTCGATCATTCGGAGACAGTGATAAAGTCAAAAGGTACTTGGAACTGAACGTGCGAGCCACTTTTCTTTGAATGTTCTTGAAGAGTTCCAAAGTATGAGACCAAATAAAGGACAAATCTCGAAGTCGGAATTAAGCATACATCACTCTTGGATCCTCTTCAATATATACAAGGGGAAGGAAGATCTTCTTCACCCCTTTTGAAATACGAGAACCGAACCGTCTTATGTCATTAGAATACCCTCAGAACTTCTGTCTCGGATTCTTTGTGAACTATAAAGTGGAGAATCAAGTGGAGAAAAAAGATAAAACCAATGATATATCGGAGGATCATGAGGGAACGGAAACGTTTGCATGTGAATTGTATGAAAATGCCAAATCCGAAAATTTTGTACCAATAAAAAGGATTCGGATAGAAGAACGAAGCGAGATAACTTGACGATGTCTTGATAAAAGAACGCTGGAAGAAGAACGTGAGAGTTGATCCATTGATAATATACAATGGAAGTGTATAGAAGTTGTGAAATTTCAAGGTTCCTTTTATGATTTTTTCCTTTCGAGTGGAAATAATTTGATAAACATTACTCCTTTGTTGGATAAATCATTTTTGAATTTCGCCATTAATTATAATTTCTATGATCTCATTGCAGAGACCAGGCTGCATTCACGGGGAGGAACTTCCATTTTTTTTCGGAGCTCCCCTGGTCGGTGGTTTGGCGCATTGGCCAAAAAATTATACACGAGCGGAAATCGCTCTCTCGGAAAACGTCATAGTATACTTGACAAATTTCGCTCGTACCGGGTAAGTCGTATAATAAGAACTATGAATAATAAAATCCGTTCCAAAGTAATGTACTGATGATCGTTTCGTATATCCACATTAGGAACCCGAATGAGGGCACTCCAGATTTCAAACCAATTGGCTTGAAGCCCGAACGTTCTAAATCTACAAACAAAAACATCGAGTGGATTGCCTACGAAGCTGTGCATAAAAAATATCTCAGTATAGGTGAGTAGTAATGTACTTTTTGTTCAAATAATAATCATAAAAAGAATCAACTGTCGTGCATCAAGAATTCAAGAAATCTCGGGAAATCTCTTCGGTAACTCCCCCATTTGAATGGCAATCTCATTATCTTTTCGTTGAATTAGGGTTTGCGAATGTAACGTTATATTCATCTAAACAACTGTAAATTCACCTGTTACATCTCTCAGTGTGAATTAAAAGTTACAATTTCACTTTATTATTCAACATTCGAGTAACAAAAATTATGATGCGTTAGGTGGGAAGAGCTTCGAATAATTTGAAATTGTAAGTAGAAAAGGAACACGTATGATCAGCCTTTACACATTTCCATATACCATGATAGCACACAGCTTAAATTCATGTAGAGAATATTAAATGACAGTGATTGCTGTGTAATCTGTCGTGATCGGTATATTCATCATATTTTACAAGCCCAATTCTGAACATCAATTTCAATACTGATATTTCGTTCCCTACATATTGATAGGCTCTGTGTAAACAGAATTACTGACGATGTTACATAACATCGATTTACCGATGTGATGAACGATAAATATTCTTCAAAATCAACCTCATGAAACAATACATGAATCATGATGTGTAAAAAGGAACACCGCACGGAAGAAAGTGATGAAATTGATATTTGGATAGCTGAAAATCAGTTATGGTAGTTATTGCCATAGTGGTAGCTGGGTACAGCAACTAATTTCTAAATACCATAGAAAATTAATTTTCATCGTGCAAAGCTTTCAGGGCTATTCGTCAAACAAAAATTGAAGAATTTGAGAATCAAGGGGGTTCTGAGATGTGTTTCTTTGCTACGAACCCTGCAATTTTGATTCAAAATCTTGTTTTCTTACAATACTCTTCCGAAAAGATATTGCGATACAAGAAATTAATATGATTGAATTATCGATTCGTGTATGAAATATTTTTCAACTTCAACCAACGAACCCCTGAAATTTTGAGGTGATACCAGCGATCCCTGAAGATGCAACCAGAAGAATTGGTTAGAAAAGGACACGACAAAAACTATCCTGACAAATTTCTCAAAAACGAAGGGATGAAAATATCGCTCTGTACAGACCTTCTTCAATCAATGAAGATATATTCCCTTCATTGCTTTATTTTCGAATAATTTGTCAGAAAAGATTTGGCTCGTCAGGGGCCGCTGGTATCCCCTTAAATCCTATCGTAAAACAAAAAAACCAATAGAAAACAATTGAAAATGAAGTATGCTTTTATCATTGACGTATAATAATTCCTTACTATTTCCCATGATTTCTTATCACTTTTTCCGGATATGTGATAGAATTTGAGAGACGTTTTTCGTTAGGGTACCCAAGTAGCACAAAAAAATTTCAAATATTCTGCGTTCATTCCATGATCATGCATAGAATATGCAGATGAGACTGTTTTGGATGAATTCGAAAAATATGTTCTGAGAATGTGTACAGAATATACTTATCAAAAACAGTCTCATTCGAAGATTCTAAGAATGTTCATAAAACATGCTCAGAACTTCCAAAAACCTTCTTAGCATTTGTAACCTGTTGTGCTACTTGGGTAGCGACAAACTCATCAAATCATGTAGTTGAAAATACTCGAAATTTTCCATCATAGAAAAATAATTTCAAAAAGATAGAATTGAAAGTACAATCAACGATGCTCATCTGTCTAATACAAATAAAGTCCTTTGAAACCTCTCAACTAATTAAAATGTCGAGATCTCTAAACATACCACGTAGAACACGTCACCAAAGTTACAGAGAGTAAATACTTCGGTGGCAAACCAAAGCTTTGCCCCTGAACTGTGGTTACAAATCAAATGAATGAGTTAATTAAACTTTTACAAATCCAAAACGTCTATTTCCTACGTCTCTGTAAGTATATATCGAACCCATCCTACGCAGAGTGATAAATTGTTTTACAAAGTATTATATACCGAATGAGAAGTTTGATACAAGTTAGATGATTTTCCAAATCCGAAAGCACCAGAACAGACGGCATTATCGTATCCGATGATTGTTATCTTCGCCGTTTGTTTCCAAATTCCGAAACACAATGCACAACGGACGATGCTGTTCTCTCGTTATATTATGATATTATAATAAGACAATGATTATTCAACTTGGCGTTAATGTAAAAAGACTGTTGGGTCAAACTTTAGACGAGAGAGAAGTCTTGTTTAAAGAGTTCGAGAAACTCAACCAACGACAGTCGGTTAAGTTATATCATGTATATATTCCCTCATCTACCTTCTCTCCTTCTGTTCCTTTCATCTCCTATTCTCCTTCTCTCTTGACTTCATTCCACTTTGTTCTTCGACCTAGCTAAGCACTCGTCTGTGTTTCAGAGCTCAAAATGAAGCTGAAGAACCACTACAGAGCACACAGGCTCTCCTTTTGGTTGAATCTGGTACCCGACCTACACAAGCCTGGCTCAGACGATGTACCCAGGTCACACCATCTTTTGGACGCGGAACAGGTAAATGAGCGTATCCTTATCCTATTTTTTTCCTAGTTTTTCATATTCTTTTTGTTCCCATACTTTTTTTCTCTTTGTATCAAGTACTCGTCAGCTTGAGCGCTCGTTAGGAGCGTGTCTTATTAAGAATAATGTCACCCGACGCGTGTATCAAAGTTTTAAAGGGATATTCTGTTGTCTTACATCACACTATCCTGCAGAAAATTCAACACTCCACTGCGATTTTACGAAATTAACTCTTGCCTAGGGATATCATTAATCTTCAAGTTTCCATCTAAAATAAATATCGAAATTTTCATTATATTCCTCTGTTGGAATCGCAGTGAGGAACGTTGCATCCCACTCGGCACGAATATCGCAACGATATTGCTGTAATTTTACTGTAATGATATTGTGCTGGGTGAAACGTTATTGCAACTTACATTTTACACTTGATTTGCATTGACCTAACCATAATATTGCTATTGTGACTACAACAAATTATCCAAATCTCACGGTTTGGTTATTTCCAAGGAACAAAAATCGTACTAGCACCAGTGAGAGTGCAATTGATAATTCAAAACTGACTTGAGGGGTTATATACAGTCAAGAGGCGCAAAAAAAAACGATTTTTCAAGAATTTTTCCTGAAAAGACAGTTCAATTGATTAATGTAAAAATTTGTACATATATTGAGATAACTTTCAACTGTATTTTAACATTTTTTATTTGTAAAAATAATAATTTTGAGAGCTGTTATAGCTGATTTCCAGCAGCTTCTCAAAAAAATCGAGAGTAATTTACATACGTATTTTACACCCGCGAAATTCAAAATTCAAAAAATTGCATTTCTATATATTTTATAAAGTTGAGTCAATAATTTATAAGTTTTCAGTTCATTGTCGGGAGAAAGAATAATAATTATTATTTCAAAATCAAATCTAAATGAGAACATTGAGTTTTCAATCCATAAATTATAAACAGTGGGTTCAATTAATCCTCTTCTTTCTTTCCGATAGATCCTTGTTGTCATTTCATTCTTAATTGATTAGAAACATTTTCAAGTGCATGAATATGTTCAGAAGAATATTTCTCACATATTTATCCCCTTGAAAATGTTCCTAATCAATCAACAATGAATTGGCATTAAGGACCTATCGGAAGGAAGGAAAGAAAACCCCTGATAACACACGAAGAATTCTTTTTCAAAAATAAGAATAGCATTCTTCAAGAACTCTTTTCGAACTAATGAATCCGTAAAGAGCTCTGAAAGAGTTTAATGTTTGGGACATCAACAAGTTCTTTGAGGGTACTAAAACAATACTTTCAATATTATCAAAGAACTCGTTAATGTCCAAAAAATTGAACCCCTTTAGAGTTCTCTATGAATTCATTGGTTCGAAAAGAGTTCTTGTAGAATTCTATTCTTTTTTTTTTAAAAAGAATTCTTCGTGTTATCCCACCCACACAGCACAAATGTCTCAGTAATATTTTCAGAATATTCTACAACATTCTGGAGATACTGTAATATTGTCAGAATATTTTGGAGATATTAACGAGACATTTGTGCTATGTGGGCAGATAGCGCAAGAATTCTTAAAGAGTTCTTTATGAATAAATTGTATTCTCTAAGACCTCTTTAAGAATTCTTGTACTATCTGAGATCTGGGACGTTTTTCTACAGTATTAAAATGTACCCATACAGTATACCAGTTTAGAAAGAGTTCGCGAAGAATTCATTATGAATTTTTGAGAATTCTTTTTAAAGTCCTGTGCTGTGTGGGTAGCCTACCAATAATGGAACATTAATAACAGGCGTTCAATCAATCGCAAAGTATTATCCATTCATGACCTGTAAGTCACATAACCTGAATAATTGGAAAATTGAATATTAAAGTTTATGTATTGCTGAGAATGAGCAATAAAGTCAATGACTAACTAAAATTGAGTATTTTACGTTTTTTACATATAAGGTGTAATTTACATGATTTATTTTACATTTTTCTACACGTAATGTAAAAAACCGTTAGAATCTTGTATTTGAACATCCCTGATTCTGCTTTAGGAGGCCTCAAAAAAGCGTTGTTTTGGAAATTTTTTTGAAATACGAAAAAACTAATTCAATGAAACGAACTTTTTGGAGTATATTCGTGTATGTTTCAAGATGATCAAAAAGTTGATTCCAATGGGAAATAACCCAAGTAACACCAATGTGCGAAAAATATTCTCCGAACGTTCCTAAAATATTTAAACATCCTGCAAACATTCTCAGAACGTTTGACGAAGGTTGTGTGTTACTAGGGAATGAGGGAAAGTGCGTTTTCTTCAGTTCTCAGTTTTACAATCACTATAAACTGGTGGGAGTGATTTCAAAAAAACTAGACGTCCGATTGAAATGAATCACAGCTTGTTATCCCAGCCAGCACAACCCGTATGGAAATATTTCGCTGAAAAATGTCTGCAAAGCCATGAAAAATCTCTGAAAAAAAATGAAAAAACTCTGAGAAACTCTGACAAACTCTGAGAATCTCTGAAATTTTGATGAGAAATCTAATATTTTTGGGACATTCTTTACAGACTTTTTTTAGACTTTTTTCAGAGTTTCTCAGAGTTTTTTCATACTTTTTCGGAGAAATAGTAACGAAATTGTACTCTGAAAAAACTCTGACAAAACTCTAATAAATTGTTGACATTTTTCTGATTATTGAAAAATCCTGAAATTCAATAAATACATTCATGTGCCGTATTCAAATATCATGTGTGAAAAAGTGTTTGAAAATTTTTTAATTTTTTTCTAAAAGTCAGAAAAATGTTAGCAATCCATCAGAGTTTTGTCAGAGTTTTTTCAGGGTGCAATTTCGTTACTATTTCTCTGAAAAAGAATGAAAAAACTCTGAGAAACTCTGAAAAAAGTCTGAAAAAAGTCTGTAAAGAATGTCCCAAAAATATTAGATTTCTAATCAAAATTTCAGAGTTTCTCAGAGTTTGTCAGAGTTTCTCAGAGTTTTTTCATTTTTTTTCAGAGATTTTTCAGAGTTTTGCAGACATTTTTCAGCGAAATATTTCCATACGGGAATTGATCAATTTGAATTTATAAAGACTTCCCAAAGACCTCTTGAATAGTCCCCGTTATGCGACTTACAATGAATTCCATATGAATTCAATGGATTCCAAATGAAAACATATTGAATGCCTGAAGAATTCATCATGGAGTTCCGATATGAGTTCTTTCTGAACATTAAGTTGTTCATTGAGAATTCATTTTGAATTCAAAATAGTCATAATGAATACATATTGATTAGCATAACGGGAGCTCTTTGTGGGAACTCTTGTGCTGTATAGGATCTTTAGTTTTGTATCCTCTTCTATTTGAACTTAAAAAGTTTATGTGAAATTATGTCTAAGCGATGCTTCTACCAAATTTAAGTGATCATTCTTCCTCCAAGAAGAGCTGTTTTTATTCAAACCCCGAGTAAATTTTGAATTCCATGATTTCTTCTGGGTTCTCTTAGTTCACATAGAAAAATGATGTATGAAAATTGGAATGCCGTTTGGTTCTTCCGTTTTAGATAAGAAATACGACCTGTATCTTTCCCACCGACAGAAGACTTCGCTGGACTTCACGCTGGAGAAAATTGTTCTTATCTACTTGAAAAATATATGAAAATACCCTGAAATGTTCATTGAATAAAATTCAACGTGATTCCACAATTCATGCGTGACTTGTGCAAAGTTCATATTGTTGTCTATTGTTTGTGAGGTAGTGATAAATTTTCATTCTTTCTCAAATAAAATTCAACAAAAATGTGAACCGTTTTATCTTTATTACGAACTTGAGAAATACCCAGACAGCACACAAGCATCTCAAATGAATTCTGAAAAAAGAACTCTTGAAGAACTCTTTTAGAATAAAAAGTGTTCCAAAAGAGTTTCAAAAGAATTCGATTCGTCAGACATTTGCCAGTTCCGTTGAAATTCTATAAGACTTCTTTGAGAATTTTAACGGAACTCACAAATGTCTGACGAATCGAATTCTTTTGAAACTCTTTTGGAACACTTTGTATTCTAAAAGAGTTCTTCAAGAGTTCTTTTTCCAGAATTCATTTGAGATTCTTGTGTGCTGTCTGGGTACTCTCAGATTTCAATAAATATTCACAGATTTGAAGAAATATTCTCCAATTTTCTATTAAAGATTACTACATTTCCGAACTGCATTTTTCTCCGTGTATCGAAAAATGCTTCAAAAAAGAATTCGAATTTTCCAACCCATCACATTCGAATATCCCCTGAATTGGTTTATTTGAAACCGTCATGGGACTGATACAAATACTGATAATATGACTAGAAATGTGCGATCAGGTCAATATTTCATATCATTTTTTCCTTTCTGCTGGGTTATTATTAGAAAAGTTGGAAAAAAGAACAACTGTACTCTCATCACATCATAACTCTGTTTCACAATCCAGATAAAAATTTCCATTTGAGAAATTATTATGTTAGAATACTTCATCTAAGTACTCAATCACGTCACTATTCGTACTCAAATTCTGTTCCAACAATGACCCTTTTTTTCTGTCATTTCAGTTCGTGCCATCACGATTTAATTGAATTTGAATATTATGAATCGATAATTCACCAATCTGATATAGAGGAAAAAACATTGAGATTATAATAAATCCGCGTTGTTAGGTAAAGCATTGTTTCCGCACAATGAAAGAATATCATATAACCTATTATAAAATTCATTTCAGGTGCCTCCACGTTTCATTCAAAGGATATCCACAACCGCAAAACCAGAGACACCAGCCGAGGTAACAATAGCGGATAAACCATTACCAAACATGTCCACGTCTCCACCACCCAGTGAAATAGCTTTCGAAGAATCAACTCCCCAACCGGAAGATGGTTTTGCTGCGTATTCAACTGCCCTTAGTGTAACGATAGCGATCGGTTGCAGCTTGCTGATTCTGAACGTTCTCATTTTCGCGGGGGTATATTATCAACGTGATAAAAACAATCAGCACAGTTGTCCAAAGAAACGCCAGGAAAATGGCCAGATGCCAAATAACATTTGTGGCGAACTAGAGACAAAAACGGCGGTCGAACGTCATCATATACAACACATACCACCTCCAGAATTTGCGGATCTTCAAAATAATACTTGTCACGTTCCCGTGCCACCCCCGCCACCGAAAAATACCAAACCGTGTAAACCCGGTCAAAATTTGATCATCAGTCCAAATCAATTGCAGCACGAGAGCATGGCCATGCCGGGAGTTGGTACTCTCAAAAAGGGACACAATCATCAGCAAATGATGGACGAACTAAGAGTCTGACTGTAGGAATTGTCGAAATACTAGATGATAAAGGGATTGAAAACGAAGGAGAACAAAATGTATATATTTATATATAAAATTGTGCATAATTCATGGACCATAAGATAAACGAATGACCTTTGTGATGAATTTCAAACAATGGATCTTTGTAGTGGATAAGAATTACAATAATAATTCAAATTGTATGCAAGGGATGAACATCATTCATTACTTATCGTTTTGTTAGGACTATTGAAAATTGCAAAAGCAATAATCACAAGTGACGCCGAGAGGTTATCAACGTTCTATTTGTCGGGCATTTGCAAATAATATTCTTTCTTTTCAACATATTTTCGAAAGATACGTTCCTTTAAATTTTCGAAAACTCATATCCACGATTATCGTGGGCCACACCCTGAGAACTCAATTTCTTAGATTGAAAGAAAACTTTCTTTGCCCTCAATCTTTTTTTCAATGGAAAAAAGTTTTCATCAGATTTTTGAAATTGAAACAGAAATATAATCCTTCTTGAATTCGAAGGATATAATTTTAATTCAATGAAAAATGTTCTCAGAAATTGGGTTCTCAGTGCAGTAGCAAGAATTAGCGATGGAGATTCTTGAAAAAGGATCGATCCCTTTTTATATAAAAAGTATCCAATTTTGATTTAAATCTACAAAAATTATATATGTTTTACATAAAAAAGGATCGATATTTCCCAAAGATCTCCATCATTAACAAGAATACGAACAAAGACAGCATAAATTATAAATTACATGATTTATCATTTGGAATCTTTTAATTTTGAATCAAACCAGCATTCAGTTCTGTTTTGAAGATTTCAAACATAAATTCAATCTTAATTTTAATTCTGATTTCGAATGAAGCATGTTAATTTGTGTATGCGGAAAATGATTTGTTATGTTTTCATCCATGACAGGATAACCTTTAAGGATATTCGAATAGCGTTTAATCGAAAGAAAAAACAAAAAGAGAATCACATCGGTATAAGGAATTCGTTGCAAACCATGTATAATATGAAAGAACTGACCGTTATAAGTAGACTCATATTCTAGACGTAAGAATGAAGAAATGAATGTTCTCGATGATTCTCGACGATGTATCGATCCTTGAAGATCCTCAAGAGCGATTAGTCCACTCGATTCACTTTTGTAATTAATATCACCGTTCCATACATTTGACATCGGTATAAACATTTACTGCCCGATACGTGAAGGAGAAAAATACGATACACCACGTGGATCTTGTTCTATTCTTTTCCTCTCCTCACTTTTCTAAAACATCCTTATCTTGTTGATTTTCTTTTTATATTTACACCAAAAAGTTGGGTATGAACTAGTAAAAATGATTACATGACTGTGTGTGATTATATGGCTGCACCACAATTGATCCCGGACTAAATCTCCCGGAAAAAATAACCCGGTCAAAATATCCCGTACAAAAATATCCCCATACAAGAATATCCCCATACAAAAATATCTCCGCAGAAAATAATCTCACATTAAACATCTCCATTCTACAATGTCAAAACAAAAGGAACAAAAATCACAAAATAAACACAAAAAATCCGTTGCAAATATATACCCTGGTTGAAAGAATCCATTGAATCTGACAAATGAAATTCAATGAGATTTGGTCAGAACATTGTCCAAGTTTAATCGTAATTTAGTGAGATTTGGCCAGATTCAACGAGATTCACATGGAAGTTCTGACCACATCTCATTGAAAAAGCACCGGTGAGATTTGGTCAGAACATTGTCCACGTTTAATTGTACTTTGATGAGAATTTGTCAGAATCAATGGGTTCTCTTAACCAGGGTACTTATAATCTCATATGGCAATGCAAAATTACAAAAGTAATAAGAAGAACCACTTCACAACACAACATTATGCGCACCACTCTTCAAGTACGACAATTTATCCATCCCATCATACACACCAACAACATTTTTCAATCTTGCCTCGTAACTTAAATATTTTCGGCGTTTAAGAGTGTTCACAATACGACCAGCTCGATGCTGCTCAACCGTCAACTCCGTCACGCTCTGCTCTTCCTTCAAACAGTTGATAAACTGTCCCATATTGGCATGACTGATGCGAACATGCTCATTAAAAGCACGATGCCACCCCTCCACAGCATTATTAGTGCGAGGTAAATTAGTGTGAGGAGAAAAAAATTATTATCTGGTCCACCTACACCTCTACTAGCTTAATATTTGGATAGAAATACCATTCGAATTAGAACCATTAACCATCAATAAAACCATTCGAAATCACAATACAATCGAATCCTGAAAATACAAAACAAAAACAATTAAAAAATTGAAAATGGGATACAATGGTATGGGGATCTTCCAGTTATGGGATATTTTCGTACGGGGATATTTAACTATGGGATCAAATGACCGGGATATTTTAACCGGAATCAATTGACCGGGATATTTGAACGTAATACCGATTATATATATTTCATTTACTGTTCCTATCATGGGAATAATTAGAAATTGGTTGAAGAATCATCTACTCCGTTCTACTCCCGAAGAGTCGAGAGTGGAGGTACACGATATTTCTACTCGATATCGATACTTCCCATACAGAAATATTTCTACAAAACCATGAATAATCTCTGAAAAACATCACGTGTTTTCAGAAAAAAACTCTGCGAATCTCTGAAATTTTCATGAAAAATCTATTCAATTTGAGACACTCTGTATAGACTTTTTTTCACACTTTTTCCGAATTCTTTCATTTTTTTTTCAGACAAATAGAAACAAAATTGCGCTTTGAAGGAACTCTGACAAAACTAATGAATTGTCAACATATCTCTAGATATTGAGGTATTTTGGCATCCTATTGATATCATACGTGAACAATTGTTTGAAAACTTTTCAATTTCTCTTCCGCAGTCAGAGAAATTTTGAAAACTCATCGAAGCTTCTTCAGAATTTTTTCAAATCCCCATTGCGTTCTAATTTGTCTGCGAAAAAACGAAACACTCTGTCAAATTTTGACAAATCTATGCAGAATGTCCCAAATTTATTCGATTTTTCATGAAAATTTCAGAAATTCTCAGAGTTTGTCAGATTTTTGCAGAGAAGTGCGATGTTTTTCAGAGATCATCCATCTCTGGTTAGAAAAAGTTTGTAGAATCTGATAAAATGAAATTCAATGGGATTTGGTCAGAACATTGTACAAGATTGAATGAGATTTGGCAAGAATCAATAGTTTCGTAGAAATTTTTCAGCAGAATATTTCCATACGGGTTTATAAAATTCAATATAAACTCGACAAAGTTTCTATAAAAAATATCGTGCATTTCTAATCGAAAGCACCCATTTATGAAGAATATTGATATTGTCAAATAACGCCCGTACCTAATCCACGTGAAATTTGATTAGGAAAAGAGTTTTTGGAACCGCGAGTTTCAGGTTGAAATGCATTCCAACAAATCCTCTTTGTTGATCATTAGCGAGAGGATACCATTTTCCGGTGAGCATAACACTGGTTTTGGAGGTGAAGTAGTATCAATTTTCGATCAAGATTATATCAAAATCCATAAGTTTTCTATAGAAAAGAATCGGTTCTACCAAGAGTTTATCGATTCTGTCGATTTCTGTATTTTTAAAATCATTGTTGTGCTCACCGGGAAATGGTATTCCCTTGCAAATGATCGACATAGGGTATTTTTCAGAATGCATTTCAATTCAAAACTCGCGGTCCTAGAAAAACAGGCGATTTTTGCGCTTACTTTTTATCCATCGCCTATGTTAAAATTGTAAAAAACTCTGTTGGAAAATGATTTTATAGAATTTATATACAAGTTTTATACACAATGTGTGTCGAATTCATCAATATTGTACACACTGAGAACCCGATTTCTTAGATTTAAAGAAAATTTATTTGCCCTCATTCTGACGAATCTTGTTTTCAATAGAAAAAATATCGTTCATTCCAATGGGGAAATTTTTCTTTGAATTGAAATTATATTCTTCGAATTAAAGAGGAATATATTTCTGTTTCAATTTAAAAATTTTTTGTTTCAATCTGATAAAAAAACATATTTATTAGAATGAAAGCGAAGAAAAATTTCTTTCAATCTAAGAAATTGGGTCCCTGTTAAAAATGACGGAAATAAACGGAAAGAATTTAGTTGCGAATTTTTACGATTCATTCCGTTTAATGTTGGTTTTTGTCCCAATTGGTTTCCGAACCTTCCGCACACTTCCGTCACATTTTTAACATGGGTGCACGAATACGATATAGATTGTGTAAAATTATTCTTCTAAACAGAATTACACATAAAGTATGTGTAAATTTTTTATATAATTCACATGAAGATATTCTTTTCAAGCCTCTTCCACCCATGTATGAATTGAATTCTTCCTCAATTCTAAATTTTTCAATGTGGATGCATCAAACGTCGTCCGAAAGTCTCCGCAAATCACGCGTTTGACCCGTTATTATATATATCATTCCTCAATCAAAATACCACAACACATGCATTCGAATATGCGTAACATGACAGTTTCCAATCCAAGTCTATCTTTTCTCAAATTTTCAAATCTCAAAAACACTCATCGTCTGATATTGAGTATCACTTTTTTAATCTTTTACCCAGAGGAAAAAATCTATGAGAAATGTGAACATATATGAAATATATGTATACGGGAATCACTCCAGTATAGTTGTGTTTAATTCATCTTTACTAGGGAATATTATGAACGATTGAAATAAAGTAACAGTGCAGTTTGATTTTCCTTCCAATCGCTACGGATTGATATTGAAAAGTAAACCTGAAACACAAATATATATATAGAAAAAAGAAATCTTTCGAAATCCATGATTTCTTTGTTATGTGAATATTAAAATTGAAAGAGAAAAAAATTCACAATTGAAAGTTAGGAAAAATAATTTCGTATGCCCAATAATCAAATAAATAATTTGATGAAATCATTGATATCAAGTTAGTCATACGTAACAAGTGACTGTCTTGTGATTGCGATCGTTTTGTACTGTTGACATTGTAAAATATACTGCCGAGGATTTGTGTTCGTTAAATGGATTCTGTTAATTCCACTGCATTATAATTCTGTTGAAAATGTAAAATAAAGAGCGTTTCTCATAAAAATATTGTCAATTCAATTCTGTTTTATTACCGTCTCCCCACATACACTTATGAATGTATACACTGTTAGAAAAATTCTTAAATTCAATGGAAAACTTCTTGTGAAATTTAATATTCCCATATTAAGTTTACTAAAGTTCTTAAATTTAATATGAGTTATGAAATTTTTGAATTTCTTATTGAAATATAAGAAGAAAATTCTTAAAATTAAGAACTATCTTATTGAAATTAATATGATATTATGAAATTTCTTAGATTGTGTTATGTAAAAAGTTTCATAATATGTTTATGAAACTTAAGGCAGATTTTTTTAACAGTATATAGCTAAATGTATTAATTGAATATTCATACGTTGTGGTCCATATTTGTGTATTATATACTCGAATGATTTGAGATAAGCGAAAAACAGCGAATATAGTATGGAAACTACAATTTATGATTCATATATGATTCATTCTCATTACCGTAAACTGGGGTTACTTTGAGACTGTAGGGGTGAGACACGTCATGAACTCTGAATCGTTTTCATGGCGGTTTCCCAGACTCTTCAAATCAAAATATACGTAAATAAACGTGAAAATACGTCACAAAGTAACCCCAGTTTACGGTAAGGAAAATGATAAAGAGAAGTGAGTGGGTGTATATCCAAATATCACCCAACAAGAAAAACACTGTTAACAGTAAAAATCAAGTTTCCCCCAATTTCCCTAATAGCACAAATGTCTCAGTAATATCTCCAGAATATTCTGACAATATTACAATGTCTCCAGAATGTTGCAGAATATTCTGGCCATATTACTGAGACATTTGTGCTATGTGGGTTAGCAAACATCTCCCACGCGGGAAAAATTTATCTCCCTTATATTTTGAAAGATTCTCCTTCATTTGGAAGAAAATTGCTCTCCAAATGAAGAAAAATTCCCCCAGAATGTAGGAGAAATAAACTTACTCCACGTGGAGGATTTTCGCAGCCACCAAAAAACTGGGGGATAAATTTCACAAACTAGGCGAAAAATGTTGCATAAGACGTGTTTTTTAGATATCTACTAAATATCTTCTAGACAATTCTCTCAAAGATATCTATTAGATATTCAAAAGACGTCTTATACGAAATATTCTGACAAGTTTTATACGTCCTGTTTGTTGGGTACAATATCGTTGAAATTTGAATCGTTTGTTGAAATGAACTAATGAATTGAAGTTGGCATAGCTAAAGACATGAAAATTTATAACTCCTCAATTCCATCTAGCAATATGAGTTCATGGAAATCCATATTGTTATGTTGTTGAAGTTTGAATCGTTTATTGAAACATAATATTCAGCTGTTAGAGACCAGAAATCTTGCAGTAAATTCTTTAAACGATGTTGTCAGTTCCAAGGAGTTGAGTCGGAGTGAAAAATAACGATGTTCCATCAGTCTTTGTGAGTTTGAGATTTCGGTTCGTTTCTACAAACGATTCAAACTTCAAGAACATGTATTTTTATATCCTTATAGTTTGGATTTTGTTTCAAAAACCGATTCAAACTTGAACGATATGGATTAGAAACACATTTTGACTTGTGAAGATTACTTCACTGCTCGAGAGATGAGCTTACAAGCTTCATAGCTCAATTTTATATTGATTTGAAGTTCATATGCAACAATATTCAACAAAGGTTCAATTAACGTCTGAATATCCGTTCCCTCAACAACATTTATTGTACGTCATTCAGGGTTCCCTTTGGAGCTCAGTGTTCTCTTTGGGTAATAAATGAGAAGGAAGCAAGAATTATAAGTGAGAAAGTTGAGAAAGAGAGATTCTCAACTGAAGTTAATATTTTTTATGCAGAAAATAAATTTTTATTTATTCAAATTATTGAAGTAATTCAAAAATGTAGCCATATTATTTAGCTGTCCAAATATCAACCATAAAATCTGTGCAGTCACAGCTACTTTTTACAAATTTTCTACTGTAGTAGCTAATAAATAACTATAACTGCAATTATTTGAGCTGTATCAATGAAAAGAGGGTGTTGAAAAAGTGATTGGCTACCAAAACTGTTCCATTCCTTTGCGTGTATCTTCAGAATGCTTCAATCATGTAAACCAAAACAGTTGTGATGATTTATACAAGAAAAAACGGATTTATTCGCTCATACGATTTTTCCTATCAGAATTTTTGTATTGAAAATTGATGAGGATACCTCTAAGAAATAAAAATTTCACATCCATGCAGCGTAAACTTCAAAATGAATACGTCAATGTTTCGAAATTTGAATTAGCGGATTAAATATGTTGTCTCAAAACCAAACATTTTATGCTACCTTCTGAAAAAAATCAATTCCTCCTAATCACTTCCCCCCTGAAAATTGATATAAGCATGAGAGATTTTTGACACACTCATTGCAAATTTGTCCCCAGATATCCAAATTCAAGGATGGGTACCTTGAAAACGATTGGATTTTCGTTTCCTTATTCTAAAGAGGGTGCACTGTAGATTAAAAACGAATCATTATTCACAGTTCTCTGCAGGACAAATTTATTTTTGGAGTAGATCACATGAAACCAACCATCGAAAAAGACACCGAACGAGGCAACAATCGAGTCAAACTCTGGTAAGTCAGTGCACCTCTACAGTTCTTTACCTTTCAATATTTCAAAAAGGGTCGACTGTAGGTGAAGAATGGTAAAATTATTAGAAGAAGTCACTTAGAAACCATAAATAGTATTTTATTTCGTAAATTCAAATTATTCATGAAAAAGACAAGGAATTCCCATCCATACTATTTTCCAGAAAACTCTCTCCCCATCGACTTTGAGTATAGATTTCAATTGTTTCTATGGGCGACCCAGAAATGAGCAATCCTTGACAGTATCAATGCTTTTCTATACAACAGTCAAAACAAACAGTTCAAATAAATTTGCATAAAATAACGATTCCAATTTGATACATATTTTATACAAATATATCGTACGTGAATATCGCCCATTTTCTTGTAAAAACGGCAAACATAAAATCTTCTTTTTTCTTCACAAGTGATTCTCATCTGCAATAAAAATAAACCACGTGACACCAAAAGAAAAATTCTACTTCTATTTTAGATAAGCTACTTTCAGTTGGTACCGAAAGATCTCGAATGGAGAAATTTTCAAAATTATACATAATTTATATATAATTCAATACAGTTCATCGAGAATAATCTATAGCTGTGTATTCCAAACGATCAAGGATCAAACAACAAACACATTCGAATTAACTGATAATTATAGCTTTTACTAATTTCTCTATACATTAATAACAGTTTTTTCTGACTTGGCTGACATTACTATTAAATATATAATACGTATATCTTAACTGCTAAATTATGCCAGGCTTGTTCGTAAGTACAATTGAAGATTTTCGTAAATCTCTTTGTACGTTTTACATCACATTTCGCAACGATTATCAATGTTTTTGTACTTCACTCCACCGAATACATTTTGAGAAATTCCAATACTTGAATAAGGGAATATATTTCAATATTTCTCATACTGGCGTCTTACAGATGCTCGTAAAACGAACACATACTACTTGGTGGAAGCATACTTTTTGGATTTCATCATTCTTTCGTACAACATGTGAGTTTTTCAAAGCCACCTCCGATTCACTACATTCATTATATTCATTTCTATCAATCTCTTCGTGCTATGTTCAATTACATACTTTTCTTCATTTATATACAAAAAAAAAGATAACTGAATCAATTGTGATTGATATAAACGAAACTAAATATTGTGCTACAAATTTATACATTTGATATAGATTCATATATATATATACACAATGATTTTCGAATTTGATTTATATAATATAAATAAGAACTTATCTCTTAAGAGTAACTCAATACAGTACGACATGAACATATAACAATGATTCGTTTTGTTCTGTTTTTTCAATTCAATAGAGTGAACTAAAACTAAAACTCAAAATATTCAAGATACTGGGGATATTTTGTCTTTATTGAATGAAAGAAAAGCAATAAATTTGATCATACGGCATTTAGATTCATACACAATTGTTTGGTATAAAAATTCCTAAATATATTACATTGAACGAAAAAGATGTGTGTACTGGAAGTAGAAGTTTTATTAATCTTATTATGGTCAGTTGAATTTTATCACACAGGTAGATCAAAATCGAAGACATAAATAACATTTTGGGATTTTGTGTAAGTAAAATATAGAATTCTCTAACAATGTTCGTAATTGATAGGCTTGTGCTTTGAGGAACAACAATTTAACAAAGCCTTCGAAGCCTTGCGAATTTAATTGAAATACATAATTCATTTGATTATGTGAACAAAAATTTGATTTACATATTTATACTTAGCGTTGATCAATATTAACAAGATGATATATAATATATTCAGATAATACAACGTTTTTGCAACAATTCACAGACTATTGATCGACGACATTCTCAAAAACTATTAAATTTTCGAGAAATCAATCCTAAATCAATACCTGCGAATCGTTTCTCTTCTTTTCTGCAGTAGGCGTAAATCTTAAGATCATGGCTATATCTTCATTGAAGCAAAATTAGGCTACTTATAGTTCGCGATGTGAAATTTTCTGATACGTCGGAGACTTGAATTCGATGATTTTTTGGTCACCAAATTTCAATATACGATATCTAATATTTTTATAATATTGAATTTCCATAAATTGATGGAAAAAAGAACATATGCTTCTGTATACATGATTGATTCCTAACTGAACGAGCGTTTCACCTTTCATCTTTTTCCATTTCATTTTCTGGAAAAATGAAAATACAAAAGGATGCAACTCTCGAAATTTCGCTAAATTATGTCAAACATAGCTGCTTTTACTTCACTTTTGGGATTCGAATTTCAGAAAATGATCAATAAAGAATGAATAATATTTCCTCGATCTTTCAAGTTTTTCATCACGCAGTTTATTGAAATTCAATGAAATATCATTCATCTCATTTCTCATGAATGAAATTCGAATGCAAGTTCTATTTCACGCTATAGAATACATCGAATGAATGATGAATGAGTTTTATCTTCGTCATGATTTTCAATCACCGCAAAGACAAAATTCAATTCATCGTTTACAAATCAAATTTTAATACTTATATACAATTATTATAATCTTGAATGCAACTTATTGAGTTATTTATACAATACTTTCTGGTCAAAAATTAAAAATTTGTTCTTTGTGTCATTTGTATAATGTTGTGAGTTAGAATAGCATAAATCAAGAAAAGTGATGTTATGTTTCGAGTGTTATCTAAATATTCGAAGTGTATAAAGATAAAAAAAATAATCAGTTCACTGCATGGAATGTAATTTGATGATTTTGCGTCAATGAAGTTGCGGTGTATAATGCGGTGTATCATTAAGTTCGATGTGTCACAAGTATGAGACTAATGAGCAAAGACTTATTTTCTTGGATATTGTAGTGTCTAACTTATAATGCTATCTTAATAAACAAAAGACTGGGTATCGTGTATAAACAAAAACATCGATTTACATTTTTGATTTTAGGGATGATTAGATAATTGATAATCACTGAACTTGGATATCATTGGAATGAGCATATTATTAGTCAAGCTTCCGATTGCTCCAACAGGAAAAAATTACGATAAACTGACAAACCCATGAATATTGCGTTAAAATAATTGTAAGCAACAGTTATAAACTGGCAATAAATTTTAGTACGGATAGAATTATCTCTTTCGCATAAGAGATAATAATTATTCATAAGATTTTCCACTATACATGGGAAAAATTGATTATAGGTACTTTTTTGAAAAATCACAATTTCATCAACCATTGGATTTAATTCACTTTAATTTATGTTCTACAGATTTTACTATACCAATACCACCGTCGTTCAGTGATTATATTCTTTTCTTCATAAACTACATGACTCTATAATACATATTTTTTCCATTTCTTCACTTAACGATGAATTTTCTAAAAAATATACTCCTAATAACTAAACAATATAATATTCATATTCTCATCAAGATTCAATACTTATTTATATTTAATACTAAAATGTGCCCTTTAATATTTCAAAAACGATTTTACTTGATTCATGGTTTTGGACTCTTTCTCTCATTTCTGAATATATCAATTTGCAAAGACGAGTTACAATATTTTCTCTTGATTTTTCATATCAACTTTGCGTATTTCGAAATAAATAAAAATAAATAATTTGCAACAAAACGAAAACAAAACGAAAAAAAGAAAATGTCAAACTTTAAAGAATATAATATTATTGGCATGTACTTTAGCATTTCCAGAAATAAATCATCATTAACAAAATTAGAGTGTTGAACATCTCACGATTTTATTTTTTATAGAAAGAGTATTCCATTCCTAAGCACTAATTTGCAGTCCTTTTCATTGGAGACATTAATAAGATATTTTCATTCTACATCATCCTACGACCATATTCGATTATTATCTTTCAGTTCATTTGAATCTTATCCAGTTATTCAGCCGCATGTATTAAAATAGGTACATCGTTCCAAATAAACCCAAAGATAAGAATCGAATAGAGTCTGAAAATTTTGGTACTCCAATAATGAAAATTATGGGAGTAAAATCGTAATTGTAAGAAAAGAAACTTTTCCATGGAATAATGAGTATTATTTCATAGAATAAAACGACATAATAAGTGAAGAATATTGAAAATCACTCTGATCTTCAATTTTGGAAATGTTCCGTAAATTATACATATATCACAATATTTCACAAATAATTTCAAATAACGTAGAATCATACACTTGTATCAAAATATATCAAATTATAACGATTTATCGATGTCGTAAGATCACATTTTTCAAATATTATACTTCACATCTGATTCATTCGATTTCCAATTGCGATTTGTCTTCAATTTCTATCTATAAGACGATTTTCAGCGATCATTGTTTCGCGTTGAGCAAACCAAACTGTTGACTTGGCTAATATATTCTTATATACTTTTGAATAAAACTGCATTCAATCTGAAGAGGAAGTTTCATTGTGTTTTACTTGAACGATTTCAACAGTTTCATCCGTGGAATTCGGTAACGTTCCCTGAGACTAGTGTGTTGTAAGATTATAACATGAACTCAAATTTTTCTCATATCTAAAGTTTGAAGTATACATTGTAACGATATTCTCCTAAACTGAACAAGGACATATCAAAACTTGTAATGAAATAGTTCTTTGTACACCTTCGATGATCAATCATTACATGATGTTTTATTCCAGCAATATATTCAAATGAAATCATTATTCAATGAAATAAGTATGAAAGTTTATCAAATGCTTGTCAGAAGGAAATTCAAGTGATTAGGATTTAAATATTATTGAAGAATGAGTGAAGAATTATTAACAGAAATTTAGATATTGTTCAAAGTCAAGTGAATCGATTAAAGTTTGTGCATAGAAAAATACAGAAAAATTTTCGTAAAATTACCCTACAATATTCTTGAATTCTTCTATACACTACTTTGTAACAAACAATGATATTTGGAAAGAATTCAGTTGTTGTGCAGTTGATTACAACAGTGACAATCAAAGAATTGAGAAAATTTATTCAATTTCATATTTGAAAAATATGAAAACCTTGGACAAAATTAATTAGCAATTAATTATGAAACACATTATACAAAGATATAAAAACCACCTCATCGTAGTAGTGGAGTACATAAGATCTTTCTTTTCCACTTTGAATATTTTCACAAGTTTAGAAAATACGTTGATTGAAAAACAAGAATCAATACACGCAAATTCTTTCAAATGAGATATTTTCTTGCCTCAAAAATATATGTTTTTGATTTCATCCTAAGAAAATACCTTCTTCAAATATCTATTTTTCTCTCTTTCATGTTTTTCAACCTCACGAATCCTTCTAAGCTGTGAAAATTTTGTAAGAATTGGAAGAAAGATCCTAAACAAGATATCCGTTATATACGATCCACCAACAATCCGCACAACGAGATAAGTATTTCATATCATGTAATAACATGATGTATTTAAATATTGATAAGAATTTTTTAACACAATCAATTCTTTTCCATAGAAATTATATCCAATTTTCACCAATGAAAAAGAATCTTCTATGAAGAAGAATCGATTTTGTTAAAAGATCTCCATCACTAAAATATTTACAAAGTTTTCCAATTGAAAACTCTGCAGACCTGTCTTCTCACGCTCCGTGTCGTTACAAAGAGTTTGTTTTTCCATAGCTGTTCACACGATATGATAAAGTGAATTCACACTGTTTTATAACTATGAATGAACGTGAGTTTATGATCTAGTACACCTTTTTGTCATTCACAGAATAGAAACAGACGATTGATACGAAGGTATTGTGAAAGTAACTGTTATTAGAAGTGAATGTTGATAAGAGAATATCGTTTCAAAAGTATAATTTATAGAAATTCAAGTCAACAAAATGATTTGAACAACTATAGGAAGAGATATTACGTGTATTGTTTCGACAGTGTTCCATCATAAACATATATATTTCATGTGTGAATGTTGTAGAAAATAAAATAATGAAACAAAGTCACATTTTACATGACACTTCGAGAAGAATACACGATATATATATATATATATATATATATATATATATATATATGTGTATATAACATATATGTAAAATCTACCTGAAATCGCCAAAAGTCATCATCAGACTTTTAAGATTCCTTAGAGTGTTTCTTCTCTTTGGTTGGAATATATTACACATAGGCAGGCGAAAGGTTCAGAGTGAGCCGTGATATGACGTTATTGCGTATTGTCGCTCGGGTAGTTCTTGAACTTTTAATTATTTGTATGACCATGATACGACAATCGTGGCAGACGACCATGGAAACACCTCGCAACCGCTCGGCGGCTAACCGTTGTTCGGAATTCGAACTAGTTGAGAATGTTTTTGTTGTCGACAGAGCGGCTGGACTTCCAGTGATTTTCCAAGCTCTGTATTCAAAAATTATTCATCAAATTTATGGATTATTTTATGAAAATCTTGTTAAATATTTTATTTTATCAGAAAATCTAAGCGAAAGCAAAGACGAGAAGTGAATTTACCAAGTGAGTGAGGGTAGAGGAGAAGAGAAATCAAGAGGAAAGTTTTAAAAGAAAGATAGTGAGTTCGGATATGGAGAACTCTTGACATTCCCCGTTCCAGTGGAGAATGCTTTAGCATATGAGTCAAATCCATGAGAATAGAAAATATCTGAAGAAATTAAATTGAATTTGAAATCAAACACTCGATTCATTACGGTATTTTGTGGAAAAAAAACATCAAAGATGGATTAAAAACAACAATTTCAGAAAGTGAAAACTGAAATATGGCGAAGAGATGGAAGAAGAGACTTCAAGGAGAATAATATGCCAACCCTAGAAGAAAAGAGGGAAAAGAAGTGACAGTTTTAGAAGGAACTAAATTGGGAACAAAATAGAAAGAAAAAGAAGAGAACGTGGGAATCAAAATATAATAAATAGGTGATTCAAAAAAGATTTGATGAATAAAATACTAATATATGTGATTGAATATGAACTGAAGTGTGAGATGAAAGAAAATAGATATTGGGATCCAAACCAGCATAAGAAACTTTTGGGAAAAAATAAGGGAGATTTTACTTCGAGATGAAAAAGAAGAAGAATAGATGAAGAAATTCAAAGTAAACAAGAAGAAAAGGTTGAAATTTGAAAAGTATTGATATGATTTTAAACACGTTTTTGATTCAGGGTAGAAATTTCTATACTACTGACCTTTTTTCTGGTCCTTGATGTTCATCTTTACGACTAGAAAGATGAGCAGGTGAACTCGATGTAGACATCGCGGCCGGCGTGGTTGTCGGTGTCGAGGCAGGCGTTCCTCCTCGCAAAGCAGAATCTTTACGTCTAGGTAGAGGAGAAGCAGGAGCAGAGCCAGCAGCTCCTGTGCCACTCAACCATGGATTTTTCACATTACCATCAGGTTCCGACGATGATGGCGAAAGCAGCAAACCCGGAGATAATAAAATAACCGGTACGTGCGCAAAATGTTCCGTTGGTATACGCATCTGAAATAGGAATTGATATCCTCAATCTCGTTCTCAAAGATGAGACAACGACAAAAATACAATCAAATCCGAATGTTTTATCTAGTATGATCTTACTGTAAATTCTCAATTGATGCAACTCATGCGATCAGTAGAAAACTCATACTTTTTAGTAGAGAAATTACTGAAGTAAAATTGTAGAACGCATTCAACAAAAATATATGAAACTGATTGAGAAGAGCATCATTGAGAGAGCATGTTTTTATAAACTAACTGGAAAAATGTGGATTGTAAACTTACTTTCGAATAACATTTCACGCATACAGTTCTTTCACAAAGCCGGCATCGTTGTCCCCAAGGACCGAGTATGCCAAATCTTGTTTTCAGACATAAAAAGCAAACTCTTCTCTTTTCTACATCTTCTTTAACACGACCTTCCACAGGCAGAGATTCCAGCTCCGCTTTGGTAAGTACACTACGAATATGTACGATTTCTTCAAGCGTTAATGACAATCTTTCTTCTAGGAACATGTCACCTAATGTTGCTTTCTGTAAGAAAAAACGTTTCATTAAATAAATCATGTCTTGACCAATTATAATCTTAATAGTATCGTACATTATTTTCATTATTCATTCACGAGCCCAGACCTTCCTTCAAACTTTTTAATCAAATAACTTCATCGCACACACAATTCTGATTCGTTTTACGAACACCATTCTTGTTCCTTTTACAAATACAAATTTCAAAAACAGAAAATTCGTTATATAACTTTCTGTCAAAACAGTATGTTTTGTATCGCAGCAAACGATTTTGGAGTTTAATTCAAAGAAACCCTCAATTACCTGAATTTGAACGAACAATTACGAAATTCGGATGATAAAAGAGCTGTGTAAATTTCATGTATTTAGATAAATTACTTCATATTTCCAATATTCGTATTCCATGCATACGATGAAATTCCTCAATTAGGGCGCAATGTGACTTCAAAAGCAAAGTAGAGCCAAAAGAAAAAAGAAAATCCCTCCACGCAGCGAGATGAAAGGGACTTTCCATGTCAAGCTTGATGTATTTGTAAAGTCATCTCGATTTGAAATTAGGGCAAGTCATACCAGAAATGAGATCAGTCCGGTACAACTTTGATATACTTTACATGGTATTCAATTTTTCTCGAAAGACGCGCGATAGATGAAGAATATCGGTCTAAAAATAATGAATATGTACTTGTGTTTCATCCTCTTGCCAATCGATACTCTGATCGTGATCCGCATTGTCCGCTATCGTGTAAGCTCTTCGAGGCTGCCTTGCCTTCGCTTGTGGACTCGAATTTGGACTAGGATTGAGACTGATGTTGGGACTTGGACTCAAGGATGACCCTGCCGCACTTGTATGTTGACGACTCTGAGGTCTCGAATGTGGAAGAGATGTTGTTCCGGTGAGCGATGTGAGAACGGAAGGACGTTTGGCGGTATGTTTTTTGGCGGACGCTCTTCTCGATGGACATTGAGTGGCAAGATCGTAAGCTACCCATAATAAAACACTCATTAATTGTGGAAATAATCTTCTCGGCATTGTTACTTTTACAAAACACAAATGAAGAATGCTTACATTCAAGTTGTGCATCGCAAAAACGATGATACTCGTTCTTCGTTAATCTCAATCCCCCGCTCTTACGCCAAGGATTTGCAGAATCTTCATCTTCGTAATCTTTTTGCTTCTTATACGCTTTCTCAACACCGCACGAATAATCTTCTTTCAATTGCCAATAATTGGCGGCTTCGTCTTCGTCCTCGAACCTTGTCACCGTTAAATCTTGATTAAAATCTGCATCATCGTCGTCGTCGTCGTCATCCAACTATTTTTAAATAACAACATTAATTGGGTTGTTTGGAAAGGGTGCATGCACCGACATAATTCCGAAGAAAATTTTATATGGGTGAGGATTAAAACTGATGAAGTGATGTAACGCGATGTTAAAACATGTACATTGCATATATCGATACTTTTTTTCACTTGCACAGCATGTCATTTCCTTTTTCAACGAATAACAAGTCAAGAGTGAAAAAAACTACATATCTCATCATTGTGAAAGAAGAGATACCATGATTCCAAAACAGTTTTGTTCGGAGAATACGATACAAGGGATAGAAAACATGATTGAATTCGATTGCATCGTATTTTGAGAGCCAAGAAAATTTGTAACTTACCTTCAAATCAAAGTCCACGGGTATCAATTTTCTAGGTTGTCTAATAGCAGCTATATTTTCGAGATCTCGTCTCGGGGGTTTTGGTATTGAAGGAGATCCAGTTTTACCACCTTCTGCCTCTTGTGATCCATCTGAAACAAAAATGAATTCACATTTTAAAGTCAAACTTGACGAGTTGGAAATGTATGAAATGCATGAATGATGTACATGTATTTGAAATAAATGACCTCTCAGACTGAATTTGTGCATTTTTTCGAGATATGAAATCGTTGAAACTATATTTTCACTATCACAGCAATTCTCATAGCTACTTCAATGAAAAATATAGTGCAAAAATGTACTGAGACTCGTTTTCAACTGCAGTTTTCTCTCACAGTGCAGGAAAAACTGGTGTTAAAAACACAATAGTTACTGAGAATCACAATGGTCAACTAAAACTCGAGTATTGAGTTTCCCAGTACTAATCCACTGTCCAGCCAGGATTGACGAACTTTATGTCAATACTTGTGACTGTAATCGCGATAATCCTAAAAATCCAACTGAGTTTTCATTCATTTTTAAATCATCACTGTCGTTTCCAGTAACCAGTACTGATCCCTCTCAACCGTGCAGTCGAACTGTGATGAGGATAAAGTTTTATCGATTTCCCTATATATTCAAAGACATAGCATCTGTAAATTCTGACATAAATTTTATTACACCTCGATGAGAAAAATCGATATTGAATAAACTGCTGTATTTCATAGCAACCCAGAGAACGACTGTCCAATGTACCAAGTTATTTATTTTTGGATACAAGTAGACAAGATAAACATAAGAGAAAGAACAGAAGGCGAATTGAGAGAGAATTCAAATGGATTCCATATCACTGAATAAAAAATAAGGATTAACAGAAGGACATCAGCACTCTGGAGTAAATTTGTTTCAATTCACTGATGAGATAGCGTTTGTGGAAAGGTTTTAACTAATTATTATTAAATTAATTATTACCAATAACTTTTAATGGAATCCCATATCATGATTGTATCTCAAGACTGTGATCTCACATGTTCTTCAACATCAGGCTGGTTGAATTTTCACACAAATTTTTCAGCATTAAATTCCACTCCCAGGTAGGAATATTTTATTGTTGTGAATGGTGCAGTTTCTGATTGAATGTCATTGAATTCCATTGAGACCTATTCATTTTCCCATTCGTCAATGAGATTTCATGGATAATTTGTAACGGGGCTCCCATTGAAAAACGTTTTCGATTTTTTACCATCGTTTTAAGATTCAAACTCACTGTCCACCGCCAGTTAAAGAACTTGATTCGAAAAAGCACGATTTCCGTGCATCAACAACAGTTGGAATACAACTGTAGTACGCGAGGAGATTTTGTGAGAATTCAGCGATATTTATAGTTCAGGGTGCGCATTTGAGTGCATGAAGAAATAGCACTCTTTGGGATCTCAGAGGGTTTTTGGTACCATAAAATCTACCTCGCGTATATTATAATCCGAATTTTTATTAGACATTCATTTATGTGAAATAAGATATGGAAACATTTATTCGACATTGAATAATGTCAGATAAAAAACACGAAGAACTATAAAAACTATATTTTTGAAAATAATGCTACAATCGTGTACAATATTTCTATGAATATAACCCAATTTTTCAGGGCCAATTATGTATAAAAATTAATAGATTTTTATTCCTCTGAGTGGATGGAGTTACTATAAATACCAGATGATATTTTTTTCAAAGTATGCATTTATGAACAAATTCTGCGAGAATAAATTCCACAAAACCTAAACTTCGAATAGAATACTGCTGCGAGAAACGCAGTTCCACATTCCAATTGATAATTCAATTTTTGCTATTATGTAAATACAATACGTAATTGAAACAATACAACATGAACGATATTCCACAATTTATTACGAAGAAATAATGTACTTTTTCCTTCCTGTACTCGTTACCAGAAAAGATGCATTGACTAATATAATCATTCATTTATACCAAAGAACAATTATTTATTATTGCTCCTAAATGATTCATCCCATAACATCATTTTGATTCATTTAAATATTCAATAATCATTGAACAAATACTTCACGCATACTAAAAATGAGACATAGGTCGCATTGAATGGAAATCAAAGTTCAAAGGTACTCGAACACTGGATTCCTTTGTTTTATCCAGTATAGCCTATTATTGTTTGTTCATTAAAACAAGATGAAAACGATGCAATCGGGGACACCCAAATCGAGGTTCGATATATTTCAAAATCTAAAATGGAATTTTGCCAAACTACTTACTTTAAAAACTTATAATCGCGTAATGCTTTTACGGTTTCACAGGACTTTTCCTGATTACTAAATATTTCCGCCTCTGAACGATGATTTCTTCATGTGATGCTTTAGACCCAGACAGGATTCAGTAAAAGAGGAAAAAACAAACAAAAGAGAAGCAAGGATAGAGCACATACATTGAATTATATGACAGGGAGACAGTTGACGCAGAAAAAAAAGGAAATCGATCTTGTTGTACGTGGATTTAAAGGTCGTCTGAGACGCAACGGATAGGGAGGAATTGTGAAGGACGCACGGATGAGAAAGAATTCTGAGTAGGAGACTAAATCGGAAAAGAATGGAGATGTGCAGCAATATTCCCGTAACGCGTTTCCATGCCCTAAGTATTCTTCTGGATTGGAAATCAAGAAAATGTATTCTTACGAGAAAGAGCAAAGATATTTCACGCCAATATTGTTCAAGTAGATAGGAGACTGCACGAAGGATTATAAAGGGGTGAATTGAGTTCTTTGAACTTAATTTCCTTGAATCTATATTGATAAGTAACAAAATAAATATAGAAAAAGGATTCAGATTTTTTCACGTAACCAAAATATGGAAACAATCATACAAAATCACTATCGCGCAATGGCGAAAGCTGAAATGTTAACCGAATTGAATGATTTTTGTTTCAAAAATGGGGAAATTGCGTGCTCCCACTGTTTTTATCGTGCTCAAAGTTCAAAGTTACCAAAAATATGCGGAAAAATGTGATTTCGAGACAATACAAACGGTGGCATCACTGTAAAAAATATACTTCCTAAACCGCCAAAGAAGTTTGGCAGTTTTTTACACAAACTTTTTTTGTAAATTACCAAACAAAAGTTTGTAAACATTCAAAAAATTTTGTGATTTCACGAAGATTTTTGAGAATTCACAAACTTTTGTTCGGCAATTTACAAAAAAGGTTCGGAAATTATTTTTCCAAACCAAGTTTGTAACTTTCCAAGCATTTTTGTTTGGAATTCAACAAATTTTGTTTACAGTGATGTAAGACTGTTCGGTATCGCTGTTTCAAGCTTGAAACATGTTAACGCAGATGGAAACTTGTATATGAAATTAAGAAGACTGTTGAGTTTTTAGTAAAATTCCAACAAATTCGATAGATACAATATGGGAGTATTTCTATGAGAATTCAAGTATATTTTTTCTATGTTACTCAGTTCGACTACGACAATAACTCACCGGTCTCCTCAATTTCATATACAAGTTCCCACCTGAATTAACATGTTTCAAGAATGAAATCACAATATCAAACAGTTTTACATGCCACTGCTTGCCTTAGAATAACGTTATTTCGCAAATTTTTTGTAAATTGAGAGCATGAGATTTCTCCATTTTCGCAGCCATGCGATGTAAAGGGAAGTCTTACGAGTATTTGAAACGAATATTCCCACTGTTTATGAATATTCACGCAAAATTTCCCACTGTGCACCGCTCGAAACTTATATTACTGTGTTAATCTATGGAATTGTCCTTTGAAAACTTAGATTTGACGTCGTTTTTCACTCTCTGACATCTCAGAAAGGGGTGAAAACCCCTTAGGTTAAAACCGATAGAATTTTCGGGGTTCCTAGTGTACGAGCAATGTACGAGAGAGTTTAGTGAGTAATATCAAAATCGTCGTTTGATAAGGACACTCTCTTCCAAATCTGCCGGCAAGCCGTGAGCATCGATTCGCAACAAGGGACGACTGGGCTCGGAGAATCGTACAGAGGCAGCCGAAACGTATCTCTTTCTTTCACTCTCTCCCCCCTGACTCATGATTTCAATTAATAATTTTGATACGGTTCGAAGGCTAGACAGCCCGGCTTGCGGGCTCATATATGAGCAGGGGTGCGATTTTGTATGGGTACACTGTTAGAAAAATCTGCCTGAAACTTCATAAGAATATTATGAAGTTTTTACATAATCATTTTATTGAATTTCATAATAAAATATTGAATTCAATAATATAATTCCTAATGTTAAGAATTTTTTTCTCAATGTTGATAATTTTGTTCTTAATTGTAATAATATATTTGTGAAACTTAATAAACAATTGTTACATTTCAGAAAGAAATTTTGAAATTTCGCCATCAATATTAAATTTAAGAACTATTATTGAATCCAATATGTAAATATGGTATTTCATAAAGAATTTCGTATTAAATTTAAGAATTTTTCTAACAGTGTAGATTAATTTATCAACTAATCATTTTGAGCCAACGATGGGTATTTCTTATAAACTCAGAATATGACAGATATATACATATGTGTACACATACATTTTGGCTTTTTTTTATCGCTTGAAACTTAATCATTCTCTCATCATCCCTTCTCTCATTTTTTGACTCAATATCCTCAATTAATACGGATAATTTGATTTCTTCCAAACGAGCGCATAACACCAATGTGCTCGTTATACCAGGATGGAAAACATTATTTCCGCGCAGGAAACATAGAAATAATTATACGATAAGTTATTTAGCACCATGGACACCATGAATCTACACTCGGAGCGATATCTGGTTTTGATAACCAGGCGATATAGTTAATTTTAGCTTTGATCATTCCATCCAGTTGCCACAACAAGATGCACGTAATTTTGTTTTGTTTATCCGACTTTCATAACCATGCATAAGCAGATTTCAGGTCACTCCAACCATAAGTCTTCACCCATGCGAAAATGATTTCTGTGATCACACGGAAGAAATATTATCTCATTAAGGGGTTATATACAGTCAAGAGGCGCAAAAAAAAACGATTTTTCAAGAATTCTTCCTGAGAAGACAGTTAAATTGATTAAGGTAAACATTTGTACATATATTGAGATAACTTTCAACTGTATTTGACATTTTTCATTTGTGAAAATGATAATTTTGAGAGCTGTTATAGCTGATCTCCAGGAGCTCCTCTAAAAAAAAAGCGCTTTGCGGTGACCACGATATCTCGGGACTGAATCTTTCAAAATGAAAAAACCAAACGGATTCCGTTAAAGTGATGTATAATCTAGTAATTAATCGAAGGAATGGAATGAACAAAATAACATTTTTTAACCAAATTTTTTCCAAAAAGAAAAAATCGATTTTTCACCAAAATTTTGGCCTTAAATTGTTCATAAAAAGAAAAATTCATCGGTGAGAAGAAACCTTCGATTAATTACTGAACAATATAGTCAACAAGCTCGGGTTAAAATCTGAGGCTGATCGGTCCAGCTGTTTTCGAGAAATCTTGGTCACTGACTTTGAAAACACAGTTTGGAAAAAAACGGATTCAAAGTTTCAAAATCACTTGACGAGGTCGACAAACATGTGACCTCAACCTTTCTTTTTTACTGCCCGAGGTGGGTATAGTATTTTTTCCCACACCTGCACGGAAAGTTGATGTTTTCTGACCTATTTTTAGGGGAGAAAGTGCTGAATTCCAAGCGAATGTGTCACAGCGGGAGGAAAATACAAACTATCTTAAAGTGGGAAATTTCCCACTTTCCCCCCTTGATGAACATACTATTTTTTCCCACAACTGCAAGAAAAGTGAAAATCATCTGTTTAATTGCATATAAAATATTCATATGCATATTCCAGAACGAAAAGATAGTTTGTATTTTCCTCCCGCTGTGACACATTCGCTTGGAATTCAGCACTTTCTCCCTTAAAAATAGGTCAGAAAACATCAACTTTCCGTGCAGGTGTGGGAAAAAATATATTTTCCTGTGTGTAGTTATCCTCTCATATGATCGATTTCGCATTTTTACTACACTGAGAAAACAGATATCTTGAAAAATACCATAATTTATGGATTTTTGGCGTTAGTCTGACCCGAGTCAAAATATTTACGTGAACGAACCTCTAAAAGTCCCATAATTTCTTGGACTTTTATAAAGAAGTATGGTACCTTCCTCATAAAATTACCAGCCATTATGGTACTTTTAGAGATATCTTCAAGTAAATATTTTGACTCGGGTTAGACCAACGCCAAAACTCCATAAATTGTGGTATTTTTCAAGATACCTTTTTCTCCGTGTACGCTGTCCCGAGTAAAAATTTTCATTTCGGGTTCACTCAACAGGATTGGTGCAGGTGTATTGCATTTTTTTACGGTACTGTTGCGGACCTGACGCGCCCGCATTGCGCCTACAATAGTACCGGACAAAAACGCAACACATCACTTCAATAGAAATTTAATAACATTCGAAATTTTATTTCCCCAACCCCAAATATGTAAACATTCACGATCATAGAATTCAAATGACGTATCAAACGGTTGATTTTATTCTTTCCATGTTAAAATGCTAACTTCCTTCCTGAAAATCTCAGAAATCTCATCAGTTTTGACCTAATTTAAATTGTTGTCGATGTATCAGAGAGTGAAGGACATGGCCAAGTCTAGGTTTCTGGGGGAAGTCGTCTGCTACAAATTATTCAGAAATCTTCTTTACGGATGTTCGAGCGGCGTGATAGTAATTGTTCGTGACGAACTTTCAAAAGTTCTTCAATGAATTTCAAATACCGTTCTCCACAGCTATTTCGAGTGTACTCAAGAACCGCTGCATAAAATGACATTATGATTTTATCCAAGTACTTTCAAACAGATCGCTCCATATAATGGAGCTACTATCACCACCACACTGAGAATCCAATATCTTAGACTGAAAGGAAATTTTCTTTTCTTTGCCCTTATTCTGATAATTTTTTTTTTCAACGGAAAACGTTTTCATCAGATTGAAACAAAGAATTTTCAAATTAAAACAGATATGTATTTCTTCTTAAATCCGAAAAATGTCATTTTTAATGTTAATAAAATACAATATTTTTTTACTGTGTTTCATATCAATGCACTGCAAAAATTGCCGTCTAAGACATGTCTCAAAATGAGACATTGCGTGTTTGTTAAATCAAATCAAACCCATGACAGTTTCAACTGGAAAAATCCGTATTTTATTTCGCGATGCTGACGTTTAAATACATGTTTGTTTCCTAATAAGTTGTCAAAAGTTTGATTTATCACATTTAATTTGAAAAGATAATTGAAATTGTTCCAGTTCTTCACTTTGACGTTGACGTAACAGTAATTCGTGGTTATGTTTCTACATACAACCTTCAAACATTGTTGTTTGTTGATCAAACACGTTATGTCTTGAATCGAAACGTATTTTTGTGTTTTGAATGATTACAGTAACATTTTCAAATGCTTGGAAAGTGACTACAAAAATGTCTTAAAATAAGACATCATCAGTTTTTGCAGTGTGCTGGGCCGAGTTTTGATTTTCATCAAAATTTATATTGTCACACAGTAAAATAGTTTCCTACAGAGATTATATGTGAAAATTCCTGTCTTGGGATTCAGGAATTCATGGATTTTCAGAAAAATTTCTTATTCGGTAAATATTAGACTGGACATCATTATAAATTACTGTGGACTCCTCTAGAATTAGATGAACATACCACAATTCTTCTTGTCCATTCCGATCTGCTCCATGGATATTGGTCTATCTATCACAGTGATTTCAAATGTATTTTTCTCTCCGTGCAATTCAATGAAAAATTTTCCCATTGGATTGAATTATTTTTTCTATTGGAAACTAGATTGATCAGAACTCAAGACAGAGGAATTTTCTTTCAGCCTAAGAAATTGTTATCAGTGCATATAAACAACATGAGAGAACGACTGATGAATCTTCAAAAAAATCATTCTTCCGGAACTATTTTAGAACTTTACCATTTTTTGTGAAGTATTCCTGTTTGAATACTGTTCGTAAACGCTTGGAGGATTCCAGAGTCCTCAGACAATTCCATATGAATTATTTTTTTCGATAATCTTCTTGTACTCTGTAAAAAATATTCGTGAATTTCCAAACAGAAAAGTATGGTGAAAAACTTACAAGATTGGTAGAATTTCCAAATTGTTTGGAAACTCACAAATTTTCTGTAAATTTCCAAACAATTTTTGTGATTTCCCAGGAAAGATTTGTCAATAATTGACAAAAATTGTTTATAATTCCACCCACTATGTTTGTGAACTTACTAAAAAATGTTAGGTAAAAAACTTCCAGACCTTTTTTTGGAAGTTTTTCTTACAGTGTATACTATCTGAGATATTGCTCGTGTATTCTCTTGAAGTTGAATGGAAAATAAAATAGGAACTAGTGTTAGCGCGTGACTGCTTTACTAGTATCGATAAAATATGACTTCACTTCGCAGATGGATATCTACCTACGTGGAGGATCATTTATATGTTCATATAAATTTATAATTTCCACCATGTTTTTCATGTTCATGAAACATTTATTGGATATTTAAATTATATCTCCAACGCACAAATAAGTACAATAAAAAGCAAGAGTATGGAATTGAAAAGAATCAATGAAATTTGAATTGTTCATCGAAACGAATTGTTAACCGAATAACACAAGAAAACACAATACTAAACTATTAAGTGGAGGAATACATGTAAACGTATCGTTCTTTGAGAATTTATTACGGAAGATTGGCTGAGGATCCATTAATGAAATAACGCACATCCTGAAATCTACGTTTCAAGCTGCTTTCATAATTTTGTTGACACAAAAATATTTCAAAATGGCGAAGTTACAGTTGCTAGTTTTTGCGCCGGGCAGTCTACAGGCCTCCATTTTTTTCTAAAATCTAAAAACCAAAATTCTATTGTTAGAATATGTGAAAACGTACAACTTGACGAAATCAAAACAAATGAAAATGAAAAATTGAAGATTCAGAAGCGTTTAAAAAAAACACACTTTTGTTTTTAATCTAAAAATTGAAAAAAGCAATGCGAATAAATTTTATTTTCTGTTTTTCTCTCCTCCCGCAGAAAAGTGCCTTTTTAGAAAATAGCAGAGTTCACTATTTAATATAGCAACACTTGTTTCTAATATGTTTTCAGTAGAATGAGCTATGTAATTTACTGATTATGTGATGTAAAGTGTCACAAAATACAATTTCACGTAGCATCTTCGTGAATCACTGCGAGGATTAGCAATCTCTGTAATTTCCATCGCTACTATTATATATATCGGGGGAGGCTGTGCTACATATGAGAGCGAACTTTCCTATTTTTTGAAGATCTCTTTTCTCCGTGCTTCAAGTTGTGCGTTTCAATATATTTTAACGATAGAATTTTGATTTTAAATAAAAATTGAGACCTGTAAGCTGCACGGCGCGAAAACAAGGTACCAACTCGTAGTTCCGCCATTCTGAAATATTTTTACATTTATATATTCTAAGATGCTCCATTTCATTATTTTATCTTTAACCAATGAAGTGTAATAAATTCTCAAAAAAAAGGTACATTTGCTTGTATTTTCCCCCTTAAAGCCTGAAAATCTTGCAGTAAATTCTTTAAATTATGTTACCAGTTGCGAAAAGCTAATTCGAGAACATAAATAACGATGATTTTTCAAATTTCATGAGTTTGAATTTCCGTTTTATTTCAATAAACGATTCAAACTCCAAGAACATTAAAATTTGCATAGAAAAAAAAATGTGAAATCTATTTGAAAGTGCTGTTGAATTCATGACGGTTACTATTTAAGTAATGATATAAACATTCAAATAAAATTGCAATCCATAAAGACGTTACCAAAAGAAAAAGAAGGATCTGAAGCATTCAATTGGATTCATTCGAATAACGATAATTTACGCGATGGGGGAAGAAATAAAGAAAACAAAGGTGCAGTCTGCGGAGGAAGGAGAACAATAAGCTATAAAAGAAAATGGGTAAATATAGCTGAAGGAAGAGTTCACGAGGGATCATTAGGGAGACATCGTGAGAAAGAACAATGGAAAGACTTCGAAATCACAAGAAGGAAGACATTCATGAGACACCAAAATACCAAATGGAAGTTGTGGCAAAAAGGAGAAATCGAAGACGAGAATTAATATTCAAGAAATAAAAAAAGTAGGAGCATGGGATAAAATAATATATAATAATGTGTAGTATCTCACTTTTGGACGAACTTCTTGTGATTTTTACTATAATTTCAGCAGGATTTATTAATGTCGCACTTAGGTCGACGACGACAGTGACAAAGATTTGACTGAAGTCCTAATGCACATTATGAAAGAGTCTTTAGTATTCTCAAAATTTTTTTTTTCGTAAAGAGTATAGACTGGAATTCATGATGATGTTGAATCAAGGCAGAATGCATAACCGAGCTGGATGCAACACGGAAGAAAAAAAATCTGTGAAAAGCAGGAAAGCAAAACAAAAGAGAAGTAGACGTGAGAAAGGGTCTGAGTGCGAAAAAAGACAGAGAGATATAAAAAGGATAAACTGAATATAGTAAAATGCAAATATACACAAGCAGAAGTTCACGTAATTTTACCCGGAAATAGCGATGTTGATGAATGATCAGAAATTAACATATTTAAGAAATCATGTATAAAATATTAGAGCCTCTCGGAAATTTTTCAAACAGTGCATAATGCAACAATCTACACTGTTAGAAATGTGTTTAACCCTTTCAAAACCGCTGACACATATTTGTAACATGAGTTTCGAAATTTTTCATGAAAAGTGTATTCGGTAAAGGTTTTTTCATTGTGGTTTATCTCAAAGAAAAAGGTCCCAGTATGCACCATGATTTTTCGCGCTGAGAAAATATATCTTTGAATGAAAAAAAAACTCAATGAATTCATCAAGTTTTGAGAATGTTCATTTTATTCATATTTTGTTAATAAATTACTGATATAAAATGTTCTTCTCAAAAGCACCTACAAGGAATGATTCGAATATCCTTGGACTTTTCAATTTCAGTAACAATACATGACAGAAATCTTTTGTATTCACCTTGGAAAATTCAAAGCGAAACCTCTTTTCAGGACGACAGCCCCAAATACGTACCGCACTGTATCTGATAAAATACAGGAACTAAAAATTCTAATGCAACAGCCGTTATCTTATGATCGTGAAAGGGTTCAATTTAATATAATTTTCATATACATTTGTGAATGAAATTTCCAATTCTTGGTGATTGAAATGAGAATTCATTTACAGGTAACTGAATTTTTAATTTTTGCTATATTATATCATACAATTATATCAATCTTCGTAACTGAAATTTCAATAAATTTTTACATGTAATTGGAAGTTCAATCAGAAAATTTTGTAACAGTGTATGTTATTGAATAGGTTTGCAAATTTTTCAGATTTTTTGGACTACCGAACTAACACCAATTATGAAAATTGATTTTAATTTGTGGGTGGTGATGAGTTTTCAATTTTTAACCTGATAATTAGCTATGGTAGCTATTTTTTAACTGTATAGCAACAGAAGTTATTACTATAATAGCTAAAATTTAACTATCACAGCAATATTTTTAGCTATCCAAATATCAAATACACGAAATAGTTATGACAACTAATTTCTAGTTACCACAGCAAATTATTTTTTCCCGTGTATTCGCTATAAAACACAAGCGACAAGAGTTTCATCCAAGATTTGAATCATTTCCATCTTATTACGTGCACTTCTTGGCAATGAAGCCTCAATTTTTTGAAAGTTTTGATGTGAATTTTGAATTTTATCCTGGAAAACAATTGCCACGCACGAATCACATGGCCGGAAATGCTCATATCGTTGAGGTATAGTCGTAAAAGATATCCTCGCTTCCTATCCTGTATTTTTAACGGATATCACTGATGTTACGTCAGTTGAATAAAAATAAAGAATAAATGTATTTTCTTTATCAACGTATGCACGCATATGTTTGTTTATTTGAGGAATTTCCTGTTTCCGAAACTAGAGATACCTAATATTACACAATATTCAGACATTTCAGATCGCAATAATGTGCTCAGTTGAACCATAACATATGTAGTTATTCACAATTTCCAAACACCCTGAGTACTTGTATGAGATAAAAAAACAATATACAGCATTCAATTACTGCATATTCTAAATAATTGCTTCAAATCAGTTTTCAATCAATTTGTGCAACGATACTCTTACGTACTTTAAATCTTTCTTCGAGTACAGAATGTGAAAAGTATAAACTTTCTAATTTAAGTTTTGCAATATTGTTATCATAAATGATTCTAATGCTATTCTCCACTTCACAACGTTCGAGTTCTACAAAAGGAAAGACCATATCCCAAATTCACTCATTTGCTCGTAAATTATTCAATTTGAATAAATCATAAATTCCCTTTCACAGATAGAGAAAAATGAATGAAGCAAATAAATTATAGATTAAATGACACATTAATCATGTCGATGCAATAAAACTTGGTTATACATGTCATACATTAGTCACAATACGACAGTTTCATTTATTCTTATTATACAAACAATAAAAATTTCTCCCTGTAATTTCATGGGGAATCGTTCGGTTACTTTTAAGACATAAAACTTGATTTCGATATCCATTTCTTTGTCACCAGCATCTGGACGATGAAGATGAATGAGATGATTACCTGTGACCTGAATGATGCGTCTTCTACGTGACTTACGATTCCTAATTCCTGGATGTACTCGGGTTTCCGTTTTGCCAATTCTCGAACGTGGTTGCGGAACGGGAAAGCCGTTATTGCCTGCCGTAACAGGCTCGCGAGTGCCATCGGTTACAGCTGATTCACTCGTCGAAGCTGCATTAGGAGCTGTTTTTTGTTCCTCGGGAAGAAACCACTGAGCCGCAACATCCTGAGCTGATTCTTGCTCCTGCTCCGGTGGAACCTCTCCCAATACTATACGACGAGATTCCCCGCCAACGGCAAGTAACATGTTTCTCGTTGATTTTTTCAAACTATGTTCTAATTCACAACTCGATATAGAATACTTATGAAAATTTTCTCTATTCATTCAATTCACTAACACACTTTTGATTTCATTGTTACTTCATTTATTTTCAATGATTTTCATCAGCGGAGACGTTGAATACACTCGTAAAGAAATCTCTTGGTATTTAAAAATTGGTCGAATGAAGGGATCACCCTCGTTTGTAAACATTTCCTAAGATTATCTTTTTTCAATGATTCTTTCTATCACTCATAACCCAAGCTTACATGTCTCAGGTTCAAGATGAATTGATTTTGCGATCTAAACTGGTTTATATGCTGCTACGACTGCCTCGTCTAGACGGTAATGAACATTTTTCCCACCACAAACAATTGCACCAGAGACTGTGAGAAAACTCGTGGACAAATCGATTATTCAATCCAGCCTGTGACCAATTCGTTGAATCCTTTTTTCTTCGCATTCCATCAGAACCCGAGAGCAAAATGTTTCCATGTTTTCACGACAAAATTATCACTATGTGTTGAGATGATGGTTGAATGCATATGTTGATCAAATCTTACGGTTCAACTGACTTTTCGGGTAAATTCGTACAAAAAAAATCAATCACTTCTTATCGATTGTTGAAAAAATAAATAAATAAATAAAGCTCCAGCTTAACGGAGGAGGTCAAGTCCCTTCATAAAAAAACCCGAAGTCGACTACTGGCCGACTACGTCACTTCTGCTTCTTTTAGTGTATATTCTTGGGTATTGATCCGAGGTGCACGTTCGTTCCCTAGACTTGCAATTACCCTCCAGCGCCCCCAAATCATGATTCATTCAAACTAGTCCCGCGAGTAACGGCATGACGAATGATGTTTATGTTTTTATCGAAAACTGGATGGAGAAAAGTTCGTGAGATCCATCATTTATTAGGCTCTTCGGAAAATTGGAAATATTTCAGAGCGAGGAATCTATTTTTTCTCGATCCGATATGAACTTTTATCAATCATAGTTCAACTGAGTTGAGGTGATTTATACTTTTCTTCGTCATTAAATTAAATTGTAATTCATAAAACTTATATTCAAGTTTGATGAGAAAATTAGCGTTGATGAAAGTTTCAAAGATCACTACGATTTTTTTTATCAAATTCAATTCAAAAAATAAAAATAAAATATAAGAAATGAAACCATATCAAAGATATTGCAAAGATATTTCATATCAGAGAATGAAAATTTTATCAAAATATACGAATCGATTGAATGAAATTGTACGGTTCTTTGAAATTTTAAACAGGAAGGAAAATTTTGGATAAACAGTAAAAATTTCATATTAGATATTACCATATTTATATCGTACTCTTGGGATATACTTGATTATGTCGTTGTGAACCACAAGTATACGAGCATTCGCCATACTCTCTCGTGAGGATGAAGATAAATATGTTGTAATTTGAAATAAATATAGTTCTGAGCCTCATAATAAAGTATACCCTGTAAAAAATGATTGTGGAATTTTCCCCCAAAAAATGATGACAGCAAAGTTCCTCCACAGATGGAGAATTTTTCACCATAATTTGGTGCACTTTTGCTTTATTTGTAGAGGATTGAACATCCAAAAAACAAAACAATTCCTCAAAGTGGTGGGAAACTCCCTCATTTTTGATGGAAAAACAAATCCCCCACGATGAGGGGACGAAATCCACCAAGAGTGTGGAGAAAAATTTCCCACATTTTTTACAGTGTATCCCACGAGTACCATAAAAATATAGTAATCTTTAATATAAATTTTTCTCTGTGTAGATTTCCCAACAAATTACCATAAAACATTGAATGTAGACATTAAAATTTTTCGTAGTGATTGCAGAAATTCAATCTTCTAAATTAGAATGCAAACTCTCAAAAGGATGGAAGTTTCCAGTCAAAATAACTAAAACCTGAACTCTCAAACGAGTATGAAATTTCTAGAAATCAATATAGAAAGATTTGAGAAGAAAAAATTTTTAATTGTTAAAGGCAAATTATTCCAATTAATTCTCTATGAGGGTGGATCACACTGGTTCCCCATTGATCGAAATATATTTAGAACAAATTTTAAATATCATTGGGTGACAATTATTTCCTCGGAACAAATCCATACTCGAGTGGAAAAATTTTCAAAATTTTACACAATTTATATATAAATTATATATGAGTTTATATATAATTTTGAAGAATCGAAAAAGTTTTTCCTCTAATTTCAGATTTCAGTTCTGCAAAGATCTTTATAAACCTTCAGACTTGTTATCAGATTAGTTTCGAATAGTTTAGTCTGGAGAACACGTCACCGGACAGGATAACTGTTCCAATCAATTACACAGACATTTTCAAAAAATTTCAATTTAGACGTACGCCATTTTTCTAATTACCAAACGATTCTTAATGGAACTTTGTGCAACAGCATCTTGAGATTATGCTTTTCTTAAATCTAGGTGCAATGATTTCCTGAAATTTGAAAAATAAGAGAAGGGAACAATTCACATCTTATAAATTCGAATCTAGAGAATCTATGGGGTGGATGAATTTTGAATTTCAATTTCTCCAGAAATGTCAAATTTTCATATAAATTCAGTTCCGAGTAATTTCCCAGACAGCAAAGTGCTAGAAAAGTTCGCGACAATTTCCCAACAACACGGAGCAACGGTTGTTAGGAAGTTGCTAGGAGGTTGCGTCGCCAAATGCCCCAGCAACATGCAACAAACTTGAAAGTTGTTATCATGATGGTGCAAAGATTTTTGGATACATGAAGCTGTGACACGTGAGATCAAACAATCCTCCACTAACAAAACACAAACTGGTGCAGCAACAGTTGCACTGCGACTTTTGCTGTCAGGGTTGGCAACAAAACGTGCTCTGATGGTAAGCACGTATTCTCTTAACCCTCGGTTACCCCACGGGGGTCTAAAGGGAACGAAAGGTTTTTGAAAATCTGATCTTCTGTTCATAGGAATAAAGAGGTACGATTTGTAATCAGAATAAGGCTCAAGTTCAAGAATCATAGTACATTTTTTATCATGGAAAAAGCTTCATTTGATTGATTGCAAAGTACACCAAAAGGTTAACGAAAATATACGAAAATGCGTGGGGTAACTGAGGGTTAAGTATGTTTGTATGTTAGAAATAATCTTAAGGGGATACTAAGCGGGGTGGCAACAGCCAAATCGTTTATGACAAACTACGGCCAAACGCTTCATCTTAATCAAAATAAGTATCGCTCTGTACAGCAATTCTTCGATTCAAGTAGAAGTGCTGTACAGAGCAATATTTTAATTGATATGAAGTTTCTACTCGTAGTTTGTTATGAACGATTTGGCTGCTGCCACGCCGCTAGTATCACCTTAATGTTAATATAATTAGATCATCCGATTCTGAGGTATGATATACCGCAACCTAAGTACATTTGAACTGAATTTCAAGACAATTTTCTCAAAAGCTTCTGACTTATGTCACTTACAGACCTTCTACAATTGGGTTTGGGAGACCTGAAGCACTACCTGAGAAAAATAAAGCGTATAAAGTGGCCTGGAAGCGTAACCAAAGAGGTGTCTAAGCGCAATTTAGAAGGAAATTGAAATATTTTCAGGGTGTCCACAAGTTTCCTTGAAAAAATTTCCCTGACTTTCCCTGACCAGATTTCAAAATTTCCCTGACTTTTTCCATAAGCAAAACATTATATATTTTTTATTAGGTATATAATTTATAGCACATCCGCTGGTTACAAAACTACTGTAAAAATAATTGAATGCATTGAAAGGTCATGAATATTTCTCAAAATGATGGATTTTATTAAATTTCGATTTAAATTGGAACTTTGTGAGGTATCTAGTTCATTCTGTAATCAAATTTACTTCTCAAAGAAATATAAAAATCAATCCAGTCTAGTTTTTCATGTACGTATCAGGCTGTGCATCGCGGATTTCACTTTTTTCACCCGTCATCATACATCATAACTCAAGTAAAGTATAACAATATCAACAGCAATGCTATTATTATTACCGCCATATGTTTTTTTCAGTATGCACTGGGAAAAACGTTTTGTTAAATCAACATGACCTTAGCAAGCAGCCAATATCATGTTCAATTTCATTTGGAATGAAGTTGTTTTTACATGTTTTTACAAGTAAAAACAACATGAAACGGCTATATGTGTTCTCCATGTTACTTGAACTTGGCATCAATGTTAGATCAACTTGTTTCCAAGTCGACGCAACATGGTCTTCTTCCCAGTGTAGTGTATCATATGACAATCGATTTTGAAATTCCCCAAAAATAATAGATGGGCCATTCTACTGAAATTTGTCTTCATTGTACATCTAATCTCATTTTTCTCAATGTATTTTATATTTGATATAATAGGATGTTTTTTTCTTTTTTTCTTCTCCTTGTTTTCCATCCATTAGATTCTCAAAAGGTCAAATTATTTTTGTATTTTACCGAAATAACAGGTATTTACTTACGTTTTAGGCACAAAATCCCACAACCGTCGTTTCTTTAAATAATAATTCATCTGAGTTAACAAAATTATAATCATGCCCAAATAGATTGACCTGGTTGGAATCCATATCCGTATCTTAAATTTAAATATTGATAAAATTGTGCGAATGTCAATTTTTCATGAAGTCTTATTCTCATTTACTCTGGTTGCAATCGACGGTCGTGAGTTTTGAACCTTTTTGTGGCTCTGAGGAAATAATATTATAAATATTCACAAAATAAACTATTTCCTGAATATTACTACAGACTACTACAATTTCAACTCAATTGATTTCAACATTCAATTGAGTTGAAATTGTCTGAATGGGATAAGTTCAACTTTTGATCGGAGGGTTTCATGGTGAATCGCTGTCGGTAGAATGGCCCAGATATCAAATAACGCAGGGTGAAAACGTGGAAATATATTTTCCAGGCATCAATGAGATTTGAGAAAGTGTTGAAAAAAAATTTCTCTTTACTACTACTGAATTTCCCTGACTTTCCCTGACTTTCCAGAATGTGGACACCCTGCATTTTTTATTCACTTGAATTATATACTTGTACAGACGTTGTCAGATTTTCATGACAAAATTTTTATCAGTGACTGAAACATAGACGTGAATTCTCCCTCTTTTGACACCACTTATCTACATTGATTAATTCGTCATTTCCCACACGAAACAGCTTTGTAGCTTCAACGTGGAATTTAAGTTGAAAATCGGTGGATGAACGATTGCTCGTGGGAAAAGCAACGAAGAAAAGCCCGCATGAAAATCAAGGTCGAACTTTTCTTCGTTGCCTCCGTTGCCTACCGATCTACTACCCCCCATCCAACGATTTCCACCTAAATTCTACGTCGAGGCAACGGAATCGGTGGATGCTTTGTCCGGCTCATACCTCTTACTGATTCCATACAAACCTAGTGATCATACTCCCACTTCTTCAATTTGATTACATCTGAGTGTTAAACTGGTCAACAACCATTTTGGTACCTGAAGTTTGAGAACTGATTCGGAGTAGTTTTAGGGCACTAAATACGAAAACAATATCAGATTAGTTGGATCAGCTCGTTTTTTATAAGCTTTTGTATATAAAATTCATCAATTATATGGATTATATATAAAAAATTATATATAAAAGATAAAAGAAAGTGAGCTGATCCAAGAAATTTGATATTCGTTTCGCATTCAACGCACCAAAAACACTTCGAATCAGTTACCGAATCTCCGGAAACAAAGGAAAACATTTTTTTTGTTGACCTGTGTTATAGATGATCTCTTAAAAATAATTATTTGAAAGTCAATCGCTTATCTGTCTCTCTTATTGTAATGAAAATCCACAGTTCGAATGTCGATAAAACAAATCAAATCTGTAATCAAATTTGTCAGTCTTGTGGGATCCACAAAAAATCACAATTTCCATCCAATCAAATAAATTTGATTTATCAGCGTTCGAAACATGGATCTTCGGTACAATGTGATTACATTTATACTGAAAGACCAAACGGCTATTTAATACGCAAATTATAGGTATTTATTATAGTTCATGTGACATATGCTGCAGAAAAATTGTTTGGTCCACGAGATTAGGCACTATACTCATGTTTATTCATTGGTAAAAAGATCCAATACCTAACTAGCACCGAACAGCGGTCTACAGCTATCCTTGCCTAAAGAATCTCATTGAACCAATTGATTCTCATTAATTCCGATGCAGAATCAATCAGTCCAATGAGAAGATCCTTTAACCTCACTCTAACTTCAAAGTTGTATTGATTATATAATTTAATAAAAAGTTGACGCAAAATTTAACTCGTTTGAACCGAATTTATTCGTTTTGGAGAAAACTGAGAGCACAGGTTTCCTTCAATTCAAGAATTTGCAACAATTTAATCAACTCCACAGTTCATGCTGTATTATTCCTACGAATGAAAACAAATAAATAAAAAACGACCTTACCTTGAGAAGTTTCCCGTATCCTGGGAATATTTTGACGAGCTGTAGAAGATCTCAAAGGTTTCGGTGGTTTTTTTATACTCTCCATCAATTGTTCTCGTAATGTGGTTTGTTTCTTCAAAGGTCGGAGTTTTCTATCAGAAACCTTGAAAGAATTGAAAATATCATTCAAAATAAGTTCTGAAATTAGCTCTCAAATTTTGTACGTCTGTAAATTCAAAGCAACAACAATGACAACAAGAATTACCTTTTTCAGGGGTGGTCGACTCCGGATGAATTCAAGGATGATATCGTGAGAATCTTTCTTCAAATTCGGCGATGGACAGGGTGTCTTTCTAAGATGATACCTTCGCTCTCGAATATCGTGCATCAGAATTTCATAAGGCGTTAGTTCAAATTCTGTTCCCTTTTCACTGTTCTTCACAGAACCACGGGACAGCAAATCAGCTTCCACTTTCTTCAATTTAACTCCTCTTCTCAGCTCACCGATAACTTGGACCCAAAATCTTGCCTATGAATTCAACAAATCGATCATTGAGATTCGAAAAGTATTGAATACTGCGATGTAAAATCATCAAGCAAATTATAATTATATCAAACTTGTGGCACTTTCCAATTCTCAGTGAATATATTTATATGTAAAATTTAAATGAGAAATTCGATATATTCAAAATCATATGACGTATCAATTTCTACGTTAGACAAATTCAAAAAATGATCATGAAATTCCAAAAAAATGTTTGCAGCAAGGTTCTTCTTAGGATGAAGGACTTAACTTTCACTGTAATTTAGTAAATTTTCTCTCGCTTTTGGGAGAATTCAACGCCGAAAAGGCACCACGGGTTTTCCACGTGAAGAAATTTCTTCATCGAAGTGAGAAAAAATTTCCCATAAATTTTACAGTGCAGGTTGTACAGAAATGATGCTGTATTACGCTAAGAAAAAGGAATACTGAACCCAACTACGCAAGACAGTTGGATACGTTCACCCCTGCAATAATTGCTCGATTCAACTAGATTCGTAGTTGAGTCAACTACGCATAATTGAACTGACCTTGTATTTAAATTGAGTTGATGAAGAATTGTGGTTGAATACATCCAACTGCCGTGCGTAATGGAATCCACTATCTTTTTTCTCAGTGTATATTATTACCCTGCTCAAAATTCCAGGTAGATTCTAATAAAAAAATGTTGCTGAAATCTATGCAATTTCTTTTCTGTAAAATACGATTTAAAACTGATAACAGTTTCTATCTGATATTCCAAGGCTGCACATCCAATTTAAGAGAGCAAAAATGTTTTTTTTAATACACGGAGAAGAAAGATTTCGCTATTTTAACAAATTCGACTTCGTTTAGTGGGTTGAATGATTTAACCATGACAGCAATTCACTGTGTTAACGAATTAATTCATTATAATTAATCCTTCGCTAATTTTGCAAAGCTTGTTTCGCTAAAACAATCAATTGCGAAGCAGCGTAATTCTTGCTACTCCAGGGAATTGTTTTTCTCCGTGTAACATCTATTTGGCATTTTGAGCAGGATATGTATGCAATAAAAAAAATTATTCAACCCATCGACTTTTGACTTTTTAGGCGATGAGTCGCAAACATCTTCCCTCGCTTTCTGTCGATTAAGAATAATGTAAGAAGATTCAAAAAATTCATATCATTATTTCCAGCGTTGGTAATCGTACATATAAATTGCTTGTGTTGAAATACACCACTTCCCACGCCTTCCCCTCGCATCCCTGAAGCTTGTCTCCAACTGGAATTCATTGTAACATCCTTCTTCCTTAAACACAGAACCAAGGGATGGGAGGTAATATATTTTAACAAAAGTAACTTATCTGTACAATTACCAAAGCTCGTAGTGGATAAAGATTTTATTGAGTTCACTTTAAACATTAATCTCCACCGCATGCGATTTTTTTGTACACTCCGTACTTGAGCGACTAAAAAAGGTTCTTTTTGTTTTCATATCCATCCCTCGATGAAAGCTAGCAACTCAAATGAAACATCCATCAACTAGAACTTACTCATCATTTTTCAACTCGATAAAATCATAATCTTGATAAATAGAAAATTATTATTGATCACTCAATAATGTGTGAATCTCTGTTACCAATGATATGAGAAAATCAATTCGTTGATTTTAAAAGATAGATTTCATTGGAACAAAATGCGTGCACAAGGATAATCAGAAAAAAAAACAAGTATTTCAAATGTAAAAGAGATAACATTCCATGCAAACAAAATTATTGTCGTCCATTTTTAACCATAAGCATATAAGATATTAATTGACATGCAATTTGACAATAATTAGTGTTGGCATACTTGTATAGCTCTCCAAATTCTAACGTCTGTCTATAGATAGAAAAAAACACATTAGATACAACCAAGTCAATCACTCCGATGCTTTGATGGATGGTCAAAGTATATCAATCTTTTTCACAAATTTTAATCTGAATATATGTTATAAAATTTATTACATTCAATTTTTTAAAATACTTTGCCATCGAATAATAATTTCAACAAAATCAAAGTCTCTTAATGATGATTTGCTTATAGATCATAGATTTGAGAAGTTAAGGCTCCACTTCCGAATACATAAACTCGATAAGAATGTTGTCATTTCAACTTAATACAGATTATATATGAAGTTCATTTTCGCTTCGATAAACCTGAAAGATGAAAGGTTACTTATGTCGACATTCAGGTACCGAATGACGGAAAAAGAATCAAACGCACGTAATTTTTATGTGGAATCATATTTGAATCAAGGCTTTTCTCATTAATAGTTGTGATGGAAACAATAGCAAATTTCTAAGAGGAATTCAGATGAATGTTTGGTCGAAACGCACAATTGGTCGGAAACACTTTTAATAAAAAAAAAACAAATCAAGAAAACAAGGAAAAACCATAACAACACAAGCAACATCTGATTCGCTGCTGAAAATACGTTCTCAACGTCAAAACACGCAAACACACATACACATCCCATACATCCACTGTGTGATTCAGAAATGTCACAAACATCCCTTACGTTCTATAGATTCATAATTCGAACATACACCCTTTGTAATTCAGAAATATCAACAACATTCTTTACATTCCATGGATTCATAAATCGAACATACACACAAGGTAAATCAAAAACAACTGTAACTTATGGTACATGAAAATTTACAAATGCGATAAAAATTCCTTCGATAAATTTACCCTATCGACCAACATACTCGTCGACCAAAAGAGCATTTCGACGAATTGACAGGGAAGTTAATACAATATTCAATATTAGAAAAACTTTTGCCCAATCCTCAGGGGAAATCAAGACATTTTTTTAAATTTTAAGCTACAAAATCCTCTGAAGATCGGCAAAGGTTTTGAAACTGCAGAACCCAAATTAAAAAGGTTGAATTTCATGTAAGTGCCCTACAAATATATTCAAAAGTTGAATAAAATCAGCGAAATACTTCCTTTTTCCAAAACAAAAACCAAATAAATTCTATATAAAAAACCTTACCCAACGATTGAGATCCAATTCGTCCAAATTTTGAAGTGAAGTCGAGGCATACTTTGTTTCTTTGACTCCAAGGGTAGCTTTTTCAGTAGTCTTTTGATTTTCACTAGCAAGATTCTCCAAAAAAATAGATAACTCCAACGCTTCTGCCACTAAGGCACGTAGTACAGCTCGATAATGAGCTTCAGCTGCATCGTTTGTACTCTGCGTGTGTTTCACGCACATCTACGAGAAAAAACATACATGATCTTAATTCAATACCGATACTTGGAAAGATTACGAATGTGAACAATTCTCACAGAATTCCATTAATGAAAATGAGGAAAGTACAACTTACTTGCAAAATATTTTTCAAAATACTATTTTCTGATGTTTCTCCGTATACATTATTTTTTTGGGAAAAGAACTCATCTCCATCTCCATCGCCAGAATCCCGTTCTATTCCTTCATCGTCCGTTTCTTGCACACGTTCTTCACTTTCGTGTCCTGTTAAAATAATTACCATACATAATAATTTACAATTATGAAACGAATAATAAAAATGAGAATAAAACGTGTAATGGATTTCGATAAGTTTTCTTTGATCTTGAAAAAGGACAAATTTTCTGTATTAACATTCTTCAAAAGGATTAATAAATACTTCATAGTACTTTAAATTCATGCGAATCGAACAGAATGTGTACAAATCAATCTCTTCTTTATTTCGCTTCTCAACTCTGTAGAAGCGTTCAATTTATGAGAATGTATGAGATTCTATGGCAATATTTGTTCAATTAGAAGATTTTTCTCAACAAGAGAGTTACAAACAAGAGATAGAGAAGTTTTTCCAGCATAAGAACAAATGTCCTGACTCAATTACACGTGTCAAACTGCATAAAGTTTTGAATCTCATCAGTTTTTACAAGATTCTATTTGGAAAAGAATTGCGGATGCCAGAGCAAATCTTATCAATATTCAGACCAAATCTCATGAAATTTTATCATGTCAGATTTAACGGATTTCTTTAACCAGGATAATCATGAACCAAAAGCAATGAGGAATTTATAATCAATATTATTCCATCTTCTACACTATTTTATGGATAGCATTATTCAAGTCACAGTTCCACATGAAACACAGTTTGCTCATAAGAACCTGATGAACCCAAAATTATCAAAGAATCCAGATAAAAGGACAGAATTTTCATGAATTGGAAATCAAAAGAGTGATGAGTTATGAATAGTGTATCATTTATTTTGTCCGTCACTGTAAGTCATTATATTTATTACAACAACTGATTACATGGTCTGTCTTGAACGTAATATCAATAAGTCTATTAAAAATCATTTATTGAATTTATCGTTACAAGTGTTGGAACTTTATGTGGAAGTCCTCAAAAGACAGAAATGGAAGGTTCAACTGGAAGTTGCACCATGATAATGCACCAGCCATGTATGAGCAAATGATTATAGTTCAATGATATTGTTTCAATCGATTAGAACTCAAGAAAACTCGAAACTCCATGTACGTTCAGTAGAAATACATCAAATTTGCAAACATTCGAATGAGCAGTGAATCCTTATTGAACACATATCAATTTCAAATCACTCTAAAATTGACTTACGAAACTCGCGTTCTCTTAGAGAATTCAATCGAGCTGTATGTATTTTATATTTCATCTAATACAGATGTTACGAACTGATGCATTAAAAAGCTGTTATAAATTTATCACCATTAAGCGAGTAACAGCATAATGATTTCATGAACTTCTGTCTTTCACAATTTGGAACAATTGATGATTTTATACCGAATTCCATGAACTGTTAAAAGATAATTGATGCGTGCGAGTGAAATAAACTAGACAAGAGGATATATGAAAATGAGAATGTATTTATTGATAAAAGTACAATTACATGCCTTTAGTACGTCTTATTAGGTAGTAATAATGAAAGAAAACCACCAAAATGTAACACAATACGAGTGCTTCATTCTGTGTGATAATATACAAAAAAAGAGTAAGGACATGGAAGAGAGAAGTTACGAGGCATGTGAGATTTCTGTCAACATATGATGTATATGAACCTTGAAACATATCAAATTTATAATAAAACCTGAAATATATCAAGTATTACAGCATAGAAGAAGAAAATAATCAAAATGGAGGTAAAACATGTACAAGTAACGTACAAGGGAGATTGACGATAGATTGGAAATATACCCCAGTATATCAAAATGCTTATAGAAGAAAACAGGTTTAGTTGAAATATAATGCAATGAACATGAATTAATGAGTTAATCGATAAGGAATAAAATGATTATATATATATATATAGATTATATTCCTGTGGAATAAAGGAATTAGAAGAATCTTATTCTTATAGATATGGCATAGATACCTCTTGAATTTTGAGAAATTTGCACAGATCTACACAATTTATGATTGAATCAAGATTTGATATTAGAATTAGAGTAAGAATTTCAATATAAATGGAAGAAAGAGCACAGAGATAAACCCATGTAGATTTTCCTAATATAAAATCAAACTTACCATATCTGCTGTATACTCATATATTTCAAGGGGAATTGTTAAAACCAATAAGGAATGGTTTAAATCGTTCATCAAAAGTTTGTCAATTTGACTTATAAGAGTTTTGATGTATATTAATTTAGAACAAAGAGTACCAAGCAAAATTGAAATTACCTTCTTCAAAGTTGGTTATGCATGTAATTAAAGCTTCTAACTCTGCAGATACAGGTAACTCTTCGTTTTGATCCAAACCAACGTCCAAAGCCTTGAAAATCAGTATCCCCAAGGACCGAGCCATCTTCGATTACCAAAATAGAAAAAAAATAGGAAACATAACATATTAATGCATGCAAACAAATATACTTTGGACTCGAAAATATTTCCAAAACTCACCTTCCATTCTGGATCATAGGCAAATTCAGATTCTGTAATAAACATGAAAAGCAATTTGTTTAGAAAATATCAAATTATTTTGATAAAAATATTGAATTTCACGTAAGTCATTGAAGTAACTTTGGTTTTGTAACAAATATAGAACTGCCTTTGCAATGTTTGTTTTTCAAATAAGTACTCATTCGTACACAAAAGAAAAGAGTACCAATGATTTTAAGATAAATTATCGAGCCTCTAACAATTTCAATGATGTCATGTTCAAAGATTAGTTTTTTTCTATGAATTTGTAAACACAAGAAAGTGAACAACAGTTGCTCAATATCATATCACACCAATAAAGCATTTAGTCAAACATGTCATACTATGATCAATTTGTAATTGAATATGATGTTTCGATGAATGATTCAAATTTCACATTCTACTCATTCGGAAAATGTATCATGTCAAGGATCATTCATAATCGTAATATGTCGAAAAGATACCTGGCAAGTGAGTGAAAAGCACATTTCCATCTTTGTGTATTAGAATTTGATGCAATTCAGAAACTGCTCGTAGTTTATTTTTGGGTAATTCTAGCATGCTTTTCGTGATCTGATAGCACAAAGCCCATCCTTGTTCCTGATTAATTGGAGTATGGAACAACGATAAAATGTCTTGAAGATTTAGACAATTATTATCGTCAAGTTTGCATCTTGTTCTTCCGTACTTGGAGAATCTTTTCTCAATTTCCATACTGGTTTCTTCATTCAACAACCCCTCTGGACTTGGAGCACAACTGGAATTTGTTTCATGACTGGTCATGTTTCACAATTCAAATTTATGATTTTATCATTAGGAAGAGGTTCGTAGACCTCTGTCTTCAAAAGCGGATTTGGATTGCTTTCGGTCTTTTACGATCCCGCGCTTGAGACACCGTACACGTAACCCCATGGGGGCGAAACCAGGCGAAACCGCGAAACCTGGCGAAACTGACAAGTAAATCAGAAGATGGAAAATTGCCTCAATGGTTATGAATGGCTACGTTGACGTGGTTTACAAGATCACGTTCTGAAACTTCACTATTCCTGGACTCCAAAAGAACCCGTTTAGAGTTATCCGAAGGCTTTTATCTTTTTCCGATTGGTTATTCTAATCAATAAGAATATGCAATTGATCAATTCTGTTGGATCTGGGAGGATTCGAAATAGTGGGACTCCACAAGTGGGTGGATTGAATTCATTCCCTCTCAATTTCATCAATTTAAATTCCATTTATATCAGGAAAGGTGAGAGGGAACGGATAAAATTCACCCATTGCCCCATTTGCGATTAATAAAATGATCAGAATAAAAGTATACAACTGGTATAATTGGTCAGCAGTTGGTTCTGATTACGATCCGATCACGTGTCATCATTCATAATAAACACCCCATAATTTCACGTAACTTTCAAAGTCTCACCACTAGGAGCGCTTTGAAAGTTTTTTTCTTATCTCTAGAGCAACTCCACCCGTTACCATTAATTTTCTTTGCTGATTTGTATGTAGCACGTATGTAATACATGCGCATCCAATATTAGTTCGATGGGTTAAAAAGAAACAGACCAGACTCAAATTCCACTTTACATCAAACATGAGTAATTGAAAATCATTAGTTAAATTATTTTTAATAATTAGTTGAAAATTATTTCATTAATCAAGAAAAACAAACATGGGTAATCAAGTGACACGTCTTGGGGCAGCATCCAGCAAGAAGCATGATTCAAATACTGTCAACAGCAAGGCTCAACACCAAAATGCCTTGTCTCGTAGCATGTCAGGAAGTGAAAAAGAAATTAACAGTTCCCACACACAGTTCCTTCCGATTGATAATTTAGCAAAGGTGCAGAATTTTATACATTTCATTTTACGTGACATAACTGAACATCCTATGTATTCAATTTCAATAATCTAACGTCAAAACTAACCTAACATTATAAATTTATCTTGATGTTGCAACACAAAGACAATATCATGAATAAGATATTCAAATTTATTATGTTATCGCAATAGCATAAATCCTCATAGATTAGATATTTTCTTGCACTCTGTGTCATCCGTTGCCATTCATCTATATCTTACAAGCTTTTAAATCTTACAGATTTTAACTCAACTGTCACGCCAGGAAGGATACACGCATGGTATTGCTAGAAATATATTTGTACAAAATCTTTTTCCACGTTATACAGAATTGGCCAGAAGACTGTTCGTATATTTGTCGTACAAAAACACAACTGTTATGAACTGCATAAGTCCTTCGGTATTCAAACAACAGACTGAAAAGTTTTTGGCTGTAATGAACGACATGACTGTACTTGAAAATTATGTCAAAATGTTCTCCAATATAGAGGAAGAAGGAGATGTCACTCCTCAGTCTTTGGAAGCTTTACTCAATAGCGCTTATGAAATAGTCGTGGATAATAGTAAGAACACAAAGTGCCTTCATATAGATAAAATAATTAATTCTATAATCATCTCTTGCGTGAGTATTTCAGAATGCTTTGCTTTTTTTTTTGTTTTCTTATAAATATTTGTCATAATTTTCTCTTTGATATGGTTTTTTGTTCCAGTTCCATGGTAAAGAAAGTTTATCCGTGAGCTTTGTTAGTAATTGGATTTGGCAACACTGTCCACGTATCTTACATGGATTACATTGTTATGTTATTCATGTATTAACAACTGCTTATAGAAATGGAAAAGTTCTTATGTCGAAAGAACAACCTAAGTTGCATTTGGATATTCCTACTCCTATATTGGACCAATCTGAATCGTTGGATCAATCTCGGTCCGTTTTACCATCGAGTTACGTTTGGTTACTATCCAGTGTTTTACCTTTGTGTTATTTACAGGTGAGATTCGAATTAAATATTTAATAATGAGTCAGTATTGTTAGTATTTACGATTGAAAGTAGTTTGAAATCTTTCAATCTCAAAAATTTATGAACAAACTCAACTTGTAAGCATAAATTGAGGTGATGGAAAGAGTAACATAATATACGATCAAGCAGACATTTGTTAATAAAAGCAAATGAGATTTTCATATTTGCTTAGCAGTATATTTAGCCATTGTTATAGACTATATAATTCTATAAAAAAAGATTTGCTCAATGCTAATAAAAAATCACATTTTACGCACGAACGAGTAAATAATCGCGAATTATCTTTTGAGAAATATTGATTTTGGACCAAGAACTACAAAATGAACGTGAACATTGTTTATATTTGATTTTGCATTGCTTTTCTTTATTCCGATCGAATGAATGATACTTTGACATAGTTTCAAGTGCTAGCAAGTTATTCTTTGTGTCACCTTAATCAAGAACAACCACTATCAATATAACATAAACGTATCTCCTCGATTAGGAGATATCAAGGTTTTGAATGAACGAATGAATGAAACTTCAGAAAAGATTGGTAGCTGAAATTTTTATATGAATATATCGCTCTGAACTTGAAAACTGATACTTATACAATTTTGTGCATATAATAGATGATTCTAAGAAACACCATTAAAATGGTATTTTTCTTGAAATTATTCAAAAACATTCCTTTATTAATTCTTGGTTTATGCTCTTCTCTCATTATTCTAGGATTTTTAAAACTAAATAATAAAGATGATATGCGACTGAGAAAAGAATCAATGAAAGAATGAAAGAAATTTCGTTACAAGATACATGAAATAAATCTTATAAAACTGATGAACAATTTTAATAAAACATAAAAATATATGAAAAACTTCTACACTTGGTTTTTATAGACAAATGACAATTCTAAAAAGGATGTCTCGCATGGTCTAGTTATGAGAACAGTGGAACATATATGTCCCAGACATTGGACTCTTTTGTACAATAACGCAGAGCATGGAACAGGTGCCAATCGTTTCCTTCATCATGTTTTGGGCTATAAAGGTCCTACTCTATTATTTATAAGGGTCTTCAATCCAGAAAAAAACGCCGAATGTCCAATATATTGCGTTTGCTCGGCCGTTGAATGGCACGAGAGCCATCTTTATTGGGGAGATGAAGATTCTTTATTCATAGAACTTCTCCCGTCCTACAAAGTTATAGAAAAAGGTGCCAAAATACTGTACTTAAACACAGGAATCCGAGGTTATCCTCAAGGTTTGCGAGTGGGTAGCAATCCCCGGGAACCTTATCTTAGCATCGATGAATCCTTTCAATCAGTTTCCATTGCAAAAGCCCCTTATACCTTGGCCAGTCTAGAAGTGTGGGGCTGTGGAGACAAAAAGCTCAGGTACAATATTTCAAAAGAATATCCCAACAAACTGCATTGGAACGTAACACTCATTATACACGTCTTTTTGTTTTCAGGGAAAAGCAGTTGGACATAAAAAAATGGCAAGTCAAAGAAGCTGAAAAGCAAAGGATTGTGAAGTTGAGTGCAGCCGATTGGTTGGATCATCCCGATCGTTATTTGCTTGAACTAGCCGGTAGAGCTTCTTACAATGAATCTGGTAAATAAAAATACCTTCAATCGAGCCAAGTCGAACGTGTTATGAACGCCAGACTAGAAACATATTAGAAGTTTTTCATATAATTTGTATATATGTATATAGCATCATAACGCTCATTACCAGAACAACACGTACTTACATGCATTGTACGATCGAATATTTAAGCGCGAGGGATTTTAGGATCGAATATTTTCGACTTATAATGTACTTAAGCCTTATGTACTTAGATTATTATGGCCATCGTATTTCCCTATATCAACTTTTTATGTATTATCCAGCAATCGTATCTTCTTTACGGAAGAAAGGGAAAAGTTTTATCCTACAACATACTGTGAAATATTTGTGGCCTATAAGATTTTTATATGCATTTGAATTTTTAAGACGATCTTTACATGATTTTACGGGAATTTTTAAAACAATTGAAAAGCAGTGTTCACGCGCACACGATCATAATCATTGAAATTTTGAAGGATTTAAATAGTTTTAATTCAAAATCATCGAATCTTATACAAATGTACGTTGTGATTAATTTTACATTTTTTTCACATGATTTTTTTTTCTTAAATCATCGATAATAATTTATTAATCGAACAATTCATGGCCTGTATTTTTTTTTATTTAAATAAACTGTATCATCTTTTATTTGATTTAATCATAAAATAACAACGACACTCATCGATTACCACATTGCAGTCAAATTTGGCCAATTGTAGAAGTGAATCCAAAGTTTTTGTATGGCTGTTTAGAATTATCTTTATGTTGCTTTTCAGCTTTTTATTTACTTGTACTTGTACTGTATTGTATCGTTTTTAGGGTCGATCCCATCGATTTGGTTTCAAATCTGAACCAAGCTTGGAACTAAAATTAAGCAATGAAAATTCCAAACTTGAACTTGGAATATAAAACCAATTGGGTGGGACTGCCCTTGGAGAACTTTTGATATTTCATCAAACTATTTGGTGTATAACTTAATTTTTCACTTTTTTTCATCAATTAGGAATTCCTATTTCAAATTCAAATATTTCCGCTCTCGTTTGCTGTTTTAAAGAGTTGACCTCAAAGTTTATTATATACACTATACCTAAGTTCGTTTAGTGGCGTTCCAAGTTACCCCGACTTGCTCCTAGTATTTCGGATTCGTTATTTCCAATTATGGAAATGGATTGATGGGTTTGGTACACAAACGTTGGAGCAATTCAAAACACATAGAACGAACGAATCTTGTACGTCATGCCTGCAAAACTCTACATAACTTCACAAAACAGTGGTATACACGATGGCGACCGATAAACAGCACATTCGGCACTGCATTCTCTACGAGTTCCAACAAGGTCAAAAACCCATTGAAGCATGCAATTTGATTTGTTCTACTCTTGGTGATGTTGTTGTGTTTTATAATGTGTCCTGAACAGTCTCCAAAATTTGAAAATGCTGAACTGCAAAGATGATTCGACGAAGGCCCAAAAACTGTTTGCAGCTGAGCTAGGAGTCACTCAAGCAACCATCTCCAAATGATTACACGCTATGGGAAAAATACAAAAGGTAGAAAGATGGGTGGCACATGACCGAACAAAATCTTGGTCAACGAATGAACACGTGCCTTTCGCTGCTCGGTCAGAACTTTCATATGAATCTCGTTGAATCTGGCCAAATCTCACTAAATGACTATGAAACTTGGACAATGTTCTGACCAAATCTCATTGAATTTCATTTGTCAGATTCAATGGATTCTTTTAACCAGGGTGGTATTCGTATATCGCGAAATCATCGAAAACAATGAACAATATTTCGAGGATTGATCTGGTGTTTATATATTTTATAATATGAAATATTGTTTGTGAAAAAAAAGGGAAAACTCAAGTTATACACCTAATAATTTTGTTGAAAAGTTATATGTATGTCAAAGTTGATGAGTGAGTATTTGTATAACAATTTCTAATTCAAAATCGTTTGAATTTGATTTTAAGAAAAATATTTACAGTAATAAATTTACAACTATTTTTATACAGAAATAAAAGTTCTTAGTAAATTTTTTAGTACGTCATTATAATTCAAAAGTTGATAATTTAATACTGTAAATAGATGATTGATGTTCATAGTGTCAGTACGCATACTCTGTAAATAAATTTTAAATTCATTTGTATATTGATGGAAAGTGTGAATTTTATATGCGTAGAAGGCAGCACCGAACCCACAGAAGGAGTCACAGGAGCAAGCACCTCGAAAGGATTTTCATGATATGTTGGAACATTTATTTATATATGAACGCACATTATACTATTTTCTTTAAAACTTATTCTGGGGGATGTGATAATGTAATAGGATCAAATGTCTAATGCAGAAACTGATCGACTAGTCTAAATTTAATCACAGTAGCTACATAGTTCCTGTAATTTAAAAAATTTTATAAAAATAATTCACTGCATATAACTCTTTCATGTTAACAAGAGAATGTAAGAAAAATTTTCTGATTATATGAAGTATGTTCCAATGAAAATATTTTGAACTCTTTAATAAGGAAATTTTTCTCCAAATTTTAAACGTTTTTTATAAATTCATTATTCAAAAATTTTGAGAACTTCGGTCTCCCATAGACCAGAATTTCTAGGGAACGGAACAGAGTCTGAAGATTTGATTGGCTCGTTGACAGGGTTGACAGTTATTTACACAAATCCCTTACAAATTCTAGTCTGTGGGAGACAAGGAGCCCTACATATATCCGCAGTATACGATGAGCCCGCTCAGCTATTATTGGTTGATCATTAGGAATATTGAGTGATTTCTTCAAAAATCACTAGTGTTTAGCCAATGACGAGCAGTCGTGCCTCTCGCGTACTACTACCGCCCTGACACACTCTTTCTCTTCATTGATATGTGCTTTCACATGCATTATCAGCTCATGGTACACGTAACTGTACGTAACTATCAGTAACTATCACTGTCAAAATATGACAACTAAAGAATTTCACTATTGCTTTTAGGTTACAATTTTTAGTTTGCTTTTCTCTTCTCTCGTCATCAAAATTAACAAATTTCCAAATGGAATTCGAAACCAGAAAGTGAAAATTGTGAAATCAAAATATGGAACAATATTTGTTTAAATAAAAGTGTGATTATTTTTATACTTGAACATTTATTCGATATGTCTATTAGAAATGATAATAATTATTCATTGAAGTTGGCAGATTCGATAATGGAAAATATAGAACGTACAATCGAAGGTAATCAAGTATACAATATTTTCCAATCATGAATGTTTGATCAGCAAATCTTCAGTCATATGCTGTGATTTGTCAATACATTTATCATGGTTTGTAAACATGTTAATCATACCATTTATTATCATCTTAGATATCGTGCAAAAGCAAAACTGCCAAACCGATGAAATTGGCTCTAATCGAGATGACAACGTATCCGGAGAAAATAGTAATTTATTAAGGAAAACTAATACTCATTTGGAAGAAAATGACATTTCTTGCAATGAAAATCTGTTACAACATGAAAGATTATCGGAATATGATAAAACTGAAAATACATGTGAAATGTTATCAAGGGAAAGCAGTTTTGATTCAGAAACAGATTCGATCACTCCAAGAACAAGTGAAATCAGTGAAACAGACTTTTCTAATATTCCAATAGGATTAAATGAATCTAATTTCCCTATAAATCCTAATCTATCTTCATCTATATTAGATGAGAGTGCTGAAACAACAATATTCTTAAAACCCAATGACGTAGAATGTTTATCCGATACAGAAGATTGTATTCAACCCCATTCGGATGACTTATCCAAAATAATTAGTGCAAATCGAGTGTTGAATTATGGTGATGAAAACGTCATTGAATCTATGCATTCGAAGAATGAATTGCTATCGCCTGTACTTTCTCCAAACAAGACACAAGGGTTTGATAAACCATTAGAACCTTTAGATAGAAAAGAAATTTTAAACAGTATTTTCCAAAGCATAGAAAATGATATACAAACACATTGCGAGTCCACTTCATCTTCCAGCAAAAGCTTGGATCAAATAAGAGATATGAAATTATTAGATAACAAAGAGGGAAATGAATATGAAAATGAGGTGAGCAATTTAAAAGAAGAAACAGACTCATCCGTGAAATGTAACGATGAAAGATCAGAAACTCACAATATTATCTCCAAGACAACTCAAAGTGGAAACACCCCAGCAGCGAGTTTGCCAAAACCAAATAAAGTTTTGCATAATCCACCGACATTGGCCGACGATAGCCGATTGGTCAAACTTTCACTGCCTACGAATCCCATGAACATAATGCCATCTAACACTCAGTTTCTCAACAAGAGTCGTAATTTTCTGAATTTTATCACAGAGAAATCCACAAATATTATGGAAAAAGCTTTATTACCCCCAGCTATGCGATACAATCCAGCCCCGAGAGCAGGGAATCCTCATCACGAGAAAAAAGTCATCCTTGAATCTCCTACAAATGTTGAATCGTCAGACTTATCCAACTCTGAAAATTCTTTCTCCACAAAATCAGCGAACAACGCATCACAGAATGATTTAGAATCTACATGCGGTGTGGATATAACACAAAAAAATTACGCGTTAAAATCTCAAGGAGAAACAATGGAGGTGCAGGTTGATGCACAAATCGCCGTCAATGGGAGTACAAATCATACGTTATCGCATTCAAATGAAAGTTTCAAAGAGGACGATCATTTGGAACTAGATGACGCTTTTCAAGATGAATTTGTGGACTCTGATATAACGATCATTAAAAATACTTTGACCGAAAATCCTGTGTTTGTAAAATTACTTAGAAATTATGCAAATTTAAAAGCTTGTAATTCTAAATTATGTAAGAAAATTGAATTTTTAGAATCGCAAAAAAATGAGGAAGTATTAGCTAGTCAGATTGAAGATTTACAAAAAACTGTAGAAAGGTTAAACACAGAACTGCAAACCAAAACCTTAATCGAAGAAACTTTGAGAAAAGAATACACTGTAGCTAATAAAGAAAGAGAAAGTATGGTAATGAAATACGCGGTTAGCGAAAAACAGCTTATCGATACTCAAAGGTATCTTATAATAATGAATTCATAAAATCGTATCTCATTATTTTCAAGGAATCAATCCACATTTCAATATTATGTTATGTTTGCAGATGCAGAGAGTACGCGGAGCGGAAAGTTAAAGAGATTTTAAAAGATCATGAATTGTTACAAAATAAATTGAAGCAATCTCAAGGTGAACGTTCGAGAATCTGCACGATTTTAGACGGAAAGTGTCGTGAACTTACGGATTTTCAAAAGGAAGTTGAGAAATTGAGGGAAGAAGTTAATATGAGGGAAGTCAAACTCAAGTGGACTCAAAATAAATTGAAAACGGAAATGGAAATACAAAAAGAAACTCAACAAAAATTGGATAAAGCTTTGGTAATTATACTTTCCTGTGCTCCTATATTTTTCTTCATTACTATGACTATTTATTTTCCTTACAGATCGAAATTAATGAAATGAAGGATAAATGTGAACAGGTGCAACGCGAGACACAAGAATCGATGCGTAAATTCCAGCAATCCGAAGAGAACAAAGCGGTGACGTTAGACCAACAGCTCAAAGAACAACAAGCTCAATTAATTTTAGAAAGACACGTTACTGAGGATAAAGAAATATCACGGTTACAGTTACAAAAGGAAGTAGACATATTGAAAAATAGACAACAGGCATTGATAGAAGAGAACAATACTCTCAGTTTGAAAGTTCAAGATATGGAACAAGAGCGATTGAATTACGAGAATGATTTGAGTAATTTCAAATCCCTCGCAGAACAAAGTCAGAAGGATATTACAAATTTACGTGCACGACTTTCAGAGCTTGAAACGTTGAAACTTCAGTTACAACAGTGAGTGTTTAAATTGTAACTTTATTTATTTATTTATTTCTTCTTCAACGAGTAAACCGCGCAAACGAGTTGCCTGTAGTAAGCAAAAACAAAAAGCACAACAGAAAATCGATTGCAACTAAAAATATAAGCCAGCATAAGCAAAATTACATTATTGTAAAGAAATCCAATACGATACAGCCTTGACAACGGACAATTGTGACCCACATTAGAAACTGACAAAGGAACCTCAAACAAATACGAAGGGTTTCTCAGCACTCTTCCTGAAATATGAAAATTTAATGAACCCAATTAAGAAGGCAAATCAATGAGACCATTAAGCAATTTGCAAAGAAATAGACGTCACAACATTTTCTCTTGTCGGTCGTCAAGAGTGCGAAGATTGGCACGCCTTGAAGGGATACTAGTGGCGTGGCAGCAGCTAAATCGTTTATAACAAACTATCCCTAGTAAAAATTCCATCAGAAACGGACAGAACTCTTATCCGCGTCTGATGGAATTTTATCCGTTTGGAAAGAAACGCATGCTGATTCCATTAGATGCAGATAGAGGTTCTATCTGTTTCCAATGGAATTTTTACTAGGGATGGGCAAACGCTTTAATTAAAATCTACTGGAGTCAGAGAAATGCTGTACAGAGCGATATTTTGATTTAATTGAAGCATGTGCCCGTAGTTTGTCATAAGTGATTTGGCTGCTGCCGCGCCGCTAGTATCACCTTAAAAATTCAAGCCAAAAGAGTGGATAGTATAAAAGTAGTTACATACGTGCTTACTCGAAATTTCTTTTTTCAGCAAACAACAATCTTTGTTAGCAACCGAAATGGAAATGGAAAGATTGAAAGCTGCTAATGAAGAATTACGATTCGACATGGACGCTTGTCGACAAAGAGAAGCCCAAATGCTCGAATTCACTCAAAAGTTGACGGATAAAAATGTGCGTTTGCAATCGGAGTTCACTGCTATCGAAGCAAAAACGAAGCAACTCGAATCCGAGCAAGGGCCATTGCATCAGCGTATCAACGAACTTATTGCAAAGATCAAACTTCTGGAGGAAAATCTAGCCCAAGAACGGAAGAAAAGGATCGAAGAATGCGAATTATTGGCCAAACACGTGGCGGAACAAACGCAACTCGTGGAAACTTTGCAACAAAAGTTGGAGGACAGTCAAGGAGAAAATGCTGTACTTAAGAGAAAACAACAGATATCTCTGAAAGAAATGACGAGAGAACTACAGCAGTGTAGAAAAAAGTTGGAAGCTTACGAAAATGCCTCTCCCAGTACTCCGCTTAATGTTGCGTCAAAAACTGGATCGAACACATCGTTGAATGCAGGTGGGATTTTGTTTTATCATGGCTAAAAATGTTACATGAAAATATATTCGTATTTTATACAATGTCTAATTTCTTTGTTTAGGAGATATTTTAAATTGTGCCTTATCGGATAGCAGTAATAATGAAGATCACGCGCTCCAAATGGTAGAACCCAGTCGACAAGTGTTGATAGATCGAATCATAAAATTACAAAATATCAATTTCAAAAAAACTGAAAAATTGGAGTTTTTGGAAGAACATGCTCGAACTTTGGTTGAAGAATTACAGAAGAAGACTAAAATTATACAAAATTATATTTTACATGAGAATTTTGATGCGATGGGGAGTAATGAGAGAGATAGATACAAGGTAAATATACAAATAATCAAAACTTTATGCTTTATATTGAAATGTATATATATATAATGATATCAATGTTTTATTTCTTAATGCTAAGCATATAAAAAGTCGAAGGAAGCCTGTGAGTATAATGCAAATTCATTCCAATGTATAAAGTCTTCATTATGTTTCAATTTACTAGAAAATTTTCACAAACCACACATTTGTACATTTAAACACTGATTATTCATTTCAGGCTGAATTAGCTAGGCATGGTGGTATAATGGCATCCGTCTACAATCAACGTGTCTCGGATGATCATATGACATTAGAACTCTCTTTAGAAATCAATCAAAAGCTCCAAGCCGTTTTGGAAGATGCTTTATTAAAAAATATCACATTAAAGGTGAATTTAATTTGACTGTATACATCAATTACCCTGAGTTACGTTGTACCTGAGTCGTTGAATTTCATGGCTCAAAAAGGGAGTGATAATGTAAAAACTTTGTTCTTTTAGGACAACATTGACACCCTAGGAGAGGAAATTGCAAGATTGACGATGAAAAATCAACAAAAGCAGGGAACAACTTGAAAAGAAAATTAAGAAAATATCATGAATACAACTTATATGCAAGTATTCACTATATTTATTGCATTCTATGCAAGTACTTACCGTATACATCCATACATATACCAAAAATTCAAATCTGAAATAATTCCTCAAGATTTTTTGTATAATTATCGTAAGTTTTATTATTTGTTAACATATCCAAATTTCAAGTATTACCCACTATGCTGCAAACGAGAATGATATCGGATTAATTTGGATATAGTTATTATTATTCTTCTTAATATTTTTCAATGCGCAATCTGATCTAAAGGATTCAATTCAAGTTAATCCAATCATATCTAGGCTTCTAACAGGGCGTATACAAGAGATCATTCGTGAAATGAAAATCAAAACGAATATTTAGAAGGAACGATAAGATGGCAAACTTGAAAAGGATTAATACTTCCTTGCTTATATTTGTATTATATATATATTTCTTTTTCACATATGTAATATGTACAAAACGTAACACGGCACACGTGAAGAGGATACGAGAGTAGAGATAGCTCCATCTCATAAGACACTTTGTGTCAAACAAAAATATTGAAAACTGAATTCATGAAAAAATTTGAAAGTTTTTAGCATTTTTGTCTGAAACAAAAAGAGGACCGCATGAAACCACTTCTACGTATTTTTAACGTAATTATTGTTAGAATCTATTGACGATCTTTTATTTATTCAAACTGAAATAGAAAATCTAATTGATTCTTCTGTGGGTAAAGTAATATATTGGATGATTTTTAATGTTATAATGAAATTATATCTCTATGGAAATCTTCTGTTACTGTTTTATGAGCTGAATTATTTATATCCAATATTTGACAAATGCAAGAAGATGCTCTCATAGAGACAATTCACTCAAGTTTAAAGATTAACATCCCCGTAAACACAGTTGAAAAAAGTTCAATGAATCATTTTTTTTCACCTTATCTGTGGTTTCAACTTAATTAATAGTACGCCTGATGAGCGTTATTTGCGCAATAAATGTGCTTGATTTATCAAGAGTTTTCATATTTTAGCAATGAATGACAACGAAAAATCACAAATAAAGCACTTTATGTGGCAATTAGCGCGTACTATCTTAAACTTCTGTACACAGAGATGACATTGAAATTTATTCAACCATCGTGCTATGAAATTAAGTTTTAAAGAATTCTATATGTTGTTGAAGTTTGAATCGTTTATTGAAACGAATTAGTAATTAAATAACGAAATATTCAACTTTCAAAGATCTGAAAATTTTGCAGTACTTTTCTCAAGCGATGTTTTGAGTTAATTTGACAAGTTGAATAACTTTTTGTTCTTTGAAATTGAATCGTTCGTCAGATTTTGTGGGTTTGAATTTCCGTTTCGTTTCTATAAACAATTCAAACTCACTTCAGGAACATGAATTTCATTGGAAAATTATGCATTGAATTACTCAAATTTGAATAATGCTGCATTTAATTAGTTTATTTATTTCAAATGATCAAATATGTTAGTTCAACTGACCTTATCTAGTCGTGATTCCTGGTACTTTCATTGGAATAAGGGTAAAATATTAGATTATATGTTTAGTTATATAGAACGAATAATTTTTAGGAATTGGAATTTTGCGATGAATGCAGTATTTTATTTTAAAGTTGGACATTCCAAATGATGAAGAAATGGTGCCAGAGTGTTGAAAGAAAGTAAAGGTGCTCAAATAATCAATAAAATTAAATACGAACTAAAAAATATATGCCAATATTATGTATATATGTTATTTATAAATAACAAAAATGACATCCTAAGCTTGTAAAACATGTAATGTATATAAAACCTGCTCATGATAACATTGTAAATGTGTATGCATAATGATTATTAAATCTCACATTGACCAATATACTTATTAGTGAGGTTTCCTTAAACCGAGTTAAAAACTTTTCTCAATGGAGTAAAATAGACACAATCGATCCAAAGGCTATTCTCCTGTTTTGGGAAAGGCAAAGAACTTTAACAATCAAAAGTATCGAAATAGCTTAATAAATGTTTTAAGGGTTTAAAACTAAAAATTTGTCTTTTAATTCAAGCAGTTGGATTTTTGAATAAATAAGCCGATCAATTCATGAAAAATGTTTTCAATTTAATCATTGTACAAGTATTTTGAAAATACATATATATCATTTTGTTCTAGCCTCATCACATTTATGTACATTTGTAAGCAACAAATTTACGATCAATGATTTAATACAGCACGACCACCGATTCGCGAACATTTCTCTGTTCATTCTACTCAGAGATAGATCGTGTACATCGGTGGATGTGCTATACAGGATTGTTCTGTCGAAATTTCGAGTTCAGTATACAACATCTATATAGAGAATAAAATAAATATTTTCAACATAAAACGTAAAAAAAATCAAACAAATCTTTTGTTTTTATTTTCAAGTTATCCCAACCATACAAATATATCCTATAAATCCTTTGAAAAAGGAGACAATCGATAACTTAACAATCCTGATTAGGACATCAACAATTTCGCGTACCGTAGTACACTGTAAGAAATGCTGTACAATCATTGTTGTCACATTTTTGCTTTATTTTAAAGCATTTCTCATGCATTTGCTATGTGATTCTAAGACATGTTTTTATAAACTTACTCTTAAACCACTGGGTAATTTCACATTTTTTACAATGTTCGAAAGGAGTTCATATTGAAAAACATCAATCATTTTCAAAAGCTTAAATTTCTTGAAACAGCATGAGATAAATAGATCTTCTTTAATGATAATCGGTAAAGGCGATCGATGAAGGCAACATACACTTTCTACGTTGTAACATGGTTTTCCATTGTATTAAATGAAATGAGAGGGTGAAACGACACACACGAATCCTCCACAACTATATTCTTTGTTGGATACTTTACAAAAGTTTATGTTATTCTCGCATGCTGCACGGGCATTAAGTCTTAGATAGGGAATTATTCCTTTGAATGTTTTCAAGAAGCATTTTAGAACTTTTGGTGCAACATTTGAAATATTGTTCAAGGATTATAAAATATTATAATTTATTATTAAGATAAAAATACCTTCTATATGTGCGGATAAATTTGGAATATTTTTGAATAATTTGACAAAAACAGTTTAGTTGGAGTTTTGAGAGTGTTGAAATTACAACATCCTTGATTACGATATATCACATTATCTTTTTATATAGCAATATTTTCAACTAAGCGATTATTACTTTTATTGAAGAGTTTTTTGATTTCTCATTGAAGTCATCTCAAAGTCGAAAATTCACAAGATCTAAATTTTCTCTGAAAAAAATATTAAAAACGTACTTTGTTTTCCTGTATTTTCATGTATTTATCAAAAAAAATTGAAAATCTATCCTCTCAAATTCAAAACCTGAAAAAATTCTGAAATGCTTTGTCAAAGGAACTCGAGAAACAATGAAATCCTGTATAAACGAGTTACGAAGAGATAACATTGAAGTAGATGCATTATTTGTAACGCACGTATACAAAATACATACAACACGTATGCATGTTTTATTTATAAATAAGTTGATCGTTAAACCATCTTACCAAGTTTCAAGGTTCATCGGTTGTACAAAACGTTTAAAAATATTCATTTGTCAAATTGTATATTCTTTCACAAAGGTAAAAACTTTGAATTCGGATTTCGCGCTAACAGGGAAGTTAATGCTTCACATAGTCATTCAAGTGATATATTCCAGTCTTGTTTGGTCTTGTTTAATTTTACCGAAAAAATGATATCACCTGAGGTATTGAAAACATCTAAAATATACACGTACATGCCTTTGGTTCTAGAAGAAAAATCTAAATCGGTATAGGTATTTTACAAAAGATAAGATTTCTCCAGCAAAATTGTACATTGCGCTTTGTGTGGAAGTTACGTACTAAAATATAAGTCCTCCCTGGAAATGACTTATATAAAAACTAGTTTATTTATTACAATATACTCACACATTCAAGTCATATCACTCCCTCTTCAACAACAGTTCTCATCAAATTAATTCCCAAATCGAATCACATCGTATAACAAAATATTAATCGATAAAATGAATTATTATTTAAAGTTTTTCCCAATCAATGGAACATGATTACGATTTACTCTGAATCATAAACGTCTTTATGAAGTGTCAATTGTTGATTTTGTAATTTTCATTACCCATAAATATAAATAATATACTGTATATTCGCTAAAATCAAATCATCATGAATTTATTGGAATTAGTACTATTCTTCCGTTTCGAGAGAATCCTGAGCTTTTAAGGACGCTCAAGCACCAAAAGAAGCGAGTCAAACTTTTCGCCAACTTTTTCCACAACTAGAATTAGACTCTAAAAATAAGTGTCAGTCTTTTACTGATTTTCTGGCGAATGGAAGAAGATTTTTAAATTAACAACCTGCAACTGTCAAAAATTCTTTATAATTTCATTTCACAATATCTGCAAACCATGAAGAAACCCAAATTCGTAGTCCAATTTCAGGTATGTACTTAATTATTATGTGTCAATTTAAAATTTTAATTTATCAAGTAATTTATGCAAAAACTTGGCACAAAATTTTACTTGTTTTTTCTTATGCTTGAGCGCCCTTAACACACATAATGTCTCAAAAAATTTGCATTTCAAGTTTTCAACACTCACCTCATTCTCATACTTACGTCAATATATTGCACGAGTGATATACATATGTACACAAATTTCAAAACGATAAAAATAATGGAATCATCAATGTGAAAACTTGTCTTTCAATACATTTCAGGGGTTGTCTTCGATTTTCCAATTTAATAATTCATCTAAAATTTTAATCAGTAATGGATTGCCTCCTAAGCGCTCCACTTCTTCCCTGGCTTTCTGGTTCAACTCTTCGAGGACTGTTCTGGTATACGCGAATGATCCCAATTTTTCCAATAAATTCACACAATAACGTTTTACTTCAACATCTTTTGTCCTTTGTCTCAGAATATCTGTTAATCAGTGTTAAGGAATACATATTGATTCTAAAATGTTTTTTTTTGTTCATTTTCTCAATTAGGGTTCGGAGAATTTACAAAAAAGGGACAAAAATCGTATGGAATTTTTGTCAGTTTATCGTATTTTATACGATAAGGTAGGATACATGGAACAATAATTTCACTGGTGGTTTTACATGGATTTAGAATGTAGTCTGTTAAGTCCAGTGATGGATGAAGAAATTGGAGAATGAAGAGAATGATGTAATCATGAAATATATGCTTTTTGTCCGAATCTAAATGTAGTTAGAATGATAGAAAGCCAAAGATTGCGATGAGCAATGCATATTGCAAGAATGCAAGAAGGGAGGGCAGCGGTTGAGATTCTTCTTAAAAAAACCTAATGGAAGTATGTTCTTGAAGTTTGAATTGTTTATAGAAACGAAACAAAACGAAATTTGAAACTCGCAAAATCTGATGAATCATCGTGATTCATCTTCTCGAATGAATTCTTTGTAATGTTTCGCAACTGAAAACAGACCAAAGAATTTATTGCAAGAATTTGAGTCTCCAACAGCTGAGTATTTCGTTATTTGATTACTAGTTCTAGTTCAATGGAACTGGATTATTTGGGAGATCAAGGAGACTGTTGAAAATGAAAATGTTGAATTTGGTATCAACAAGATAGAATGTAGAAGGGATTACATTAGAGTGATTCGCATGATACCAAATTTGTGAATTTTAGACACTAAATTTCGAAGCAATTAACCCATACTTTTGTGTATTAAATTCACTACAGATTTGATAAGATTCAAACTAATTTTGGTATGAAAAGATAATATTGTGTTTTAATTTTAATAAAAATGTGAGAGATTCAAAAATATATGTGTTAATTGCTTCCAAAGTTTTATATTGAAATTAATACAAATATTTTTTACAGTGTAAAGAACGGTAACAGACTCTTGTGAATGCAACAATGCGTTTTCGCATTCCTATTGTCAATAAGTAGGTGAATGAGTAATGTTTTGTAAGATAACGAATCAAAGAAGAACGTGATATCTGATTTATTTAAAGGATACTCATAATTTGTCTGTTCTCTGGATGGCTTTTTATCGCATGAATTATAGGAAAGCTAAATTTCCCTTCCGACAGATCTTCGCAATAACTTTTGTTTTCCGAGTACTGAAAATGAAAAACAAAATGAAAAACAACCGAATTTCGTGCCGAACAAACTTGAAATGAGATACTTACTTCTTGGAGACACAAATTACAATAATCGTCACGAATTTGAAAATAAAGTCCTAAAATTCCAGCGAGGGGTGAAAAATCTTCTTTGCAGTCGGAAAAGAGTTGCATTAAGCGAACGGCTAGATTGAAAAGACCACCGGTTTCTGTAACATTCACATTCATAAGAACATAGGGATTTGATTTTTATCGATAACATTCAAATCAACAATGGAGAATTTATCTTATGATTTTGTGCTCATTTACGTTACAATCGTGAATCAAAGCGGACTTTAAGTGCATTTATTTCAACGTATATTTACTGTGCACAAGTAACAATCGAAACAAAGGTATCATTTGCAACTTACTAATTTGTAATAACAGTATTGGTTCAAGTATTAAACTGATCCATTAATTTCATATCATTGACCATATATATATATATGATATTAATAAAAACGTAAACATTGAAAAACATTACACACCAAAATTCGACAATAGAAAAAAATGAAAATTTGGAAAAAAGAAACCATGAAAAATTTCACACAAAAGTGAATGAAGTGAGTGATTAATTAATGAAAATGATAATAAATTGAAAAATATTTGCATACTTCTAATGGTCATGGATCTATATTCTGTCTCGGAAGGACAAATATAATTATCGCGCCAGTATATTTCCATCCCCTGACCTCTGTGAAGCTCCAACAATTGTTCTGTGTATACTTGTGTAGCCTAAACGTGGATGGTATGTATTATTTCAAATGCTAATCTTAATTAAATATCTCCTCTACGCCTATCGGTACGTCTCTTCTCATCCAATACTGCATCATCCAAACGAAATTGAATCGTTCATTGAAACGAATTGTCAATCGAATTACAGAATACTATGCTGGCGAAGACCCAAAATCTTGTAGTAGAATCCTTAAACGATGTTTCCAATTCGAAGTTCATTCGAAAAGATAAACACCATTTCTCGTTTCGTTTCGTTTTTATAAACAATTTAAAATTCAAGAACTTTGCAATTCTAATAAAAATATTTACAAATTTATCTAATTCATACAGTATTCTGTTTCGCTGTTTAATTTTTAGATATTTGTATATAATTAGATGAAAAGAGACGAAAGTTAAAGTTACAAGAATTATAATACATGTATTTTCATTAACCTCAGGATGATTGAGAGCAATTATTCTTTCTAAAGCAATGAATATAGCATAATTTGCAGCATTTATTGTACTAGCTACACCATAGATGGAATGGGCTACGGGAATGCCTCTTCTTAAAATTGAATTGTCCTGGATGTCATCTATGCTGCAAAAATAAATGAGTCGATTAAATCTCAGTTTGTCATTGTATAAGAATATTAATCGTATTCTTATTGTATGAGAAAATTAATGATTATTTCATATAGTTCTAAAAGTATTGAAGTAAGAAAGAGGAAATACGTTGAAAGAATTGAGGAAATAATGAGTATTTATACATATTATAAATCTATAAGAAGTACATTTATTTAAAAAGAATTTTCTGTACCGATAGACTGATACACGATATTATGACGAAATAAATATTCATTAGATTTATGTAAAATTTATTTCAAAGCTTTATGCAGACGACTCTACGGATGTCAAAATGAATATCTGTTCTAAAACTATTGAAGTCAGTGATGAAAATTTACTATTGTTTTCATACAAATCCAGCATAAATGACGATGATCAACCAAAGGAGAATTCAAATTCTAATAAATACATTATTTCATAGGATAATATTCTACAAATAATCTACTGGAACAGATTTGAATTCAAACAATCTAAAACTTGACACAGACTGTTCGTATAAAACAATCTATAACTCACAAAAACATCAAAGGTTATTAATGTTGTGAATTTTTTACAAATTCTTACATACTTTGATAAATATTTATATGAGAATAGATAGTATGAGAATTTGTAAAGAAATCTATAATTATAGTTTGACTTGTTTTTGCCTCAAAATTCAAGTTCTATATACTTTGAGTGCTAAAGTAATAATAAAATTGAAAAAGATTATCAAAAGGTCTGAAAAACATGGAAATAAATAATACTGAATGTAGAATAAAGCAGTTCTAATAATTATGTAAAAAATTCTTTGATTCCATATTTGAATTAGAAAAAGAATTAAAAATATTAAGAACTATGGGTACGCTTGACAAAGATACTCAACAAGATTTATAACAAGACTCGTAATATTATACTATATAATTTAAAAACTACAGGTTAACTTACAGAAGACTTGAATTGTGGAGCATCTGTATAATCTCTCCCACAGCTAAAAGTTTATCATTTGGTATTTTTAACCAATAATTGAAAGCATGTGCTAATTTAGCCCTGATTTGTTTTCCAGGAACTTGAAGAATATAAGTAAAAGGTTGTAATAATATCTGAAAGAAGACAAAAACAGAGCGTTAACTAATACGATAATTGTATTCAATTACAGTATAATAGTATTCTATAACAGTTTCTTTCATTCTCACACAGTAAAAAATATTTATTGTAAATCATGGGCCATGCCTTGGTGGAAGAATTTCACTGAAAATTTATGAAAATTTCAGAGATCCTCAGAGAATTTTAGAGATGTTGATAGTTTTTTGAGAGCTTCAGCGGTTTTCAGAAAAATTCAAAGTTCTTGAGGATTTGTCAGAGTTTAAAGAAATTTTCATGAGTTTACAGTTTTTCAGAGCTGTTTTAGTGGGATTCAGAAAAATTATTTTCACCGGATCTTACAGCTATTTATTTTAAATATAGATACACTACAGATATCAATTTCGTGTAGTTCTAGACAATGCCTAAATTATACCCTATATGAAAATCAATAATCATCATTTTGTTGTGAAACTACTACGCTCGATGCAGGGAAAATACAATCCAATTGTAGAAATCCTCTGTTCAGCATTATTATATATTACCACCGTTTTATAAATCATTCGTACTCTGTACTCAGCAAAAGTATCAAAGTTGTGATGATCAATTTAAATGTACGTAATGAATTTTAAATGAATCGTTTGACAATACACCATGAATATAATGCGAATAAACAAATGGTCAAGATTTTTACATAAGATTAAATTATAAAAATATTGAGTAAGGAGAATAATTTCATGTTCCAAGAAACAAGTCGATTAATTGTCCTTTTCGCATTGAAACACATATTAATAAAAAAAATATATACATATTCAATGCATTTGACAGTTTTCTTAACCTCAAATTTGGATCTAGAAAATTGATAGTATAGAATTCAAATCCAGTTGTTTGTATCAAGAAATAATTGAGAATGAAAGAATAGAGTGGAATATTTTCATAATACATTTGAATGTTAATGTATGGAAAAATTGCATCATTAAAATAAATGAGAAAAATGTCAGCTAACCTCATCTTGTTCCTTATCGCCATTCTTTGAATAAGGTACTCCGTTTTTATCCAAATCCATTCTATATTATTTTTCAATGATTTATTCCCAATGATGCGTGTGAAAGAATTTTCAGGAAGATTTAATCACATTCAAACCAGTAATATGTACAAACGGGGATCCAAATGCCGTTTCAAGGTATGAACACCGGCAACACAAACACAGAAAAATGCAAACGACGACACAATCGTCTGCTATGAATTGGGTTCATTGGGTACAATTGAATTGACCATGACTATTATAGTAATTGTTCTTTTATCGTTTCGTTTACTTAATCGCTGATTGACTCGAATATTATCATAATAACTCAAGTTAAAATCAGTGTTTTATCTGCTTTAGGTAAATTTGAAACGAATTTGTATAAAAATACAAAAATATTGATGCGTATATAACTTTACTTTCTCTAAGAATATTCTTTCGATAATTCTAATGACAAGAATTAATGGAATGGTTATTCTGATAATTTCTTTGCTATATTTCACTATTTCTTATGAATTACACAATTGTATGTTTTGAACTTTCAAAAGAGCCACCTCTCAAGCAGTGATGCCAGAAATTTTGAGATCCAACGGTCTACAACCAATCAAAGATTTCTGTTGATAAGATCAACCAATAACCTCGAGTTTCGATTTATGGCGTTAACAACAGTGATGCCAGATTTCACACGAGAAAATGATACTCGTACAAACAACGGTACGTACGTGTGTAATAACAACGTGTCGTGTCAAACCGGGCTTCCCTTTCAATTGGTTATTCTTTTTAATACAAGGGTATGATTTGATAATTCTATCGGAAAATGGTAGTATTCACCTGGCCATGCTGCTTCACGAATCAAATTGACCGACTGCACACATGTTTTAACACGTTTCAACATGTCAACTGATATCAACTAGATAACAAATATGACATCAATGTTTACTTATATAATAGTATAGTAGGATTATAAAATATCCTCATCAGCTGATCTTATAATTATCCTTCTTAACCATTCAAATGTCCCTTTTAATTTTGCACTTACAATTTTATTACAATGTGTAATGTGACATCGTGTCAGGTTTTAAATGAAATTGATCATGAATATATAACATTATACGTAGAATGGTTTGATTCATATTTCAAATTGATGATACTTAAATCAGGAATTGTACCATTAATTGGCGAGGTAAGACCGGTTTCTTAGTATAAAAGTTAATATTTAATTGTAAGGTCAAAATTGTTTCTCGTTTATGAAAAACCTAATAGAAATGAATGATAAAAATTCATAATTAATACATTTAGATCAGCGACGAATCATGTAAAAGTCAAGAACACAACGATCCTATCCATTCTCTATGAATGACATAAAATAATATTTCCTATATTTTCATTAAACATTGATTTTACAGGAATATCATGTTTATCAAGGGATATAAAATTTCTTCATTTCAGATGCCAATCAAAGACATAAATTATTTTTCTGAAGAACTTGCGAAATCTCCTAACGAGTATTTGCAAGAAACAAAGGATATGCTTTGTGGGAAAAACAAGGAAGTTCAATTCTTCCTCAAGAATGAAAACGATAAGAAATCATGGAAGTTCGAATGGAAGAAGAGAAAAATTTGGACATGTGGGAAAATAATATTAAAATCAGTCCCCGATGTAACAGTTCTAGCAGAAATATTACAATCTTTCCTGAAAAATTATCAAGATATCCAAAACAGATTATCACATTTGGAAGAGGAAAACAAACGTTTTCACGAAACGGAAACAAACTTGAGGCAAGATATTGAAATAATGACAAAAATCAAGGAGAATTTAGAAAAAGATCTTTGTAAGAAATTCTTGTTGATCTTGAATGCGAAAAAGAGAAAAATTCGAGAATTGCAAGAGAAATTGGATAAAGCGAACCATTCGGCTTCTGTATTTGACGCAAGCACCGACGAAAGTGAAGAATCGAATCAAGAAGACGATTTAAAAACGCGTGTCACTTCCAAACGTACTGTTGTCATGAGAAAACGTAAATCGCCTGAAACGCAAGATCAAGATATTTCAAATCGAAAGAAAAACAATGCTCTAGTCAAGAAAAGTCTCAAAAATCCGGCGAGAAAAAAACACATTGCTGAGACATTAAATATCAAACGTGATTCGACAAATGAAGATGTAAATCCATCTGTAAATTTGGATGTCAACAAAAATTCTGAAGTTGAAAGTTTGAAGGATGTACCTGATCTCTCAAACGATTCCTTGGGCACAAAGTCGACGTCTAGTAACGAGGGAAGAATTTTGATGAATTCGAAAATTATTTCTTCATTTATGCAACAACACAAGAATAATGTGGATGGCGATCAAAATCCTGTAAAGGGATGTTCGAAGACTTCAAATAATATTAATCATGATCATGTTGACAATGAGAAAAATCATGTATCAAGAATGGATTCAGATTCAAGTAGCGAGACGGATTATTCAATGGAATTGAAAATTTCTCCGGACTCTTCGTTGGAAAAAATCAATGAGTGCAGCAATTTGAATATTACAGAGGAGGAATTCGAAGAAGATTTATTCTCTCAATGAAGGACCTCTCAATGGAGGACAGTATCGACACTGTGAAATAGGTTTTTATACATCAACATCGTGCAATAATTCGATTCTTTTTCTTATTATTCAATTCGTTCCATTGATGAATTGAAACATGAATGGCTTTTTATCATTCACGTCATATTTTGAATAATTTTGGCACTGAGTGTACTTTAGATTATTTATTTACATATTTTTTTTCATTATTTATGAAGTAATGTAAAATTTTACTTGACAAAGTATTTTATTAGCATCTTATATATCTACAAACACAGTCATTCCCTAATTGAATATCTGATGTCTCTTTTGCATCAAATGCTATGAAACCCACTTAGATCTAAGAAAAAAAAAAAAACAATGGTTTGCTCGGACAAAAACAACAAACTTCTATAAGAAGTTGAGTAAGAATTTTCAAAAATTTCTCCAGATAAAAGAAATTAATATAAATTTAATGTACATAATTGTATCGATTATACATGAACTATGGAGGAATGTTGACAATGGGTGAAAGTTTTAATTAGTAGACAAAAAAAAGAGAACTGAATAGCAGACGTCAATGGCTTCGCTTTCACTAACGTTACAAAGTGAAGAATGAAAATTTAAAATATCGAAATTTTAGAATATTTGTAACATCTAAAAGAGAATATTTAAAAAAGATAGAGAGAATTATGCTTATATTTTGAATATTGATTCCCAAATGCTATGATTCTGTTGCAAAAAAAAAAAGTGTTGATTTTGTCTTAGCAACTCAGACAGCAGATGAGTTCCAAAAAAATTCCAAAGAATAGATTATTTATCAATTTTCTTTGAACTCTTCTACTGCCCAAGAGTGTATTTACATTTATGTATTTAATGTAAGTCTAAACTTCATCGTGAATTTTATAAAATTGATTATACATACTATATGTTTAAAGAATGTATCGTTTATATACATTTGAATAAATCATCCATATTTTTATTCCGATTAATGAATAGAGACCGGAAAATACTACTGTGGGCAAAAAGTAAGGTGAATTTGTTTGTAAAATGAAAAATCTTCATTTATTCTTCTACATCAATTTCATCCCCTTTAAAGTAATCCCCTCTCGATAAAATACACTTATGCCAACGTTGTTTCCAATCATCGAAACATGCTAAATAGTCCCTTTCCGGTATAGCCATCAGCGCCTTCTTCGATTCAGCTTTTATCTCCTCAATCGACTCGAAACGCTTTCCCCGGAGTGGTCTCTTGAGTTTTGGGAATAGCCAGAAGTCACACGGAGCCAAATCAGGCGAATACGGTGGTTGCGGAACCATATGCATCGAATTTTTGGCGAAATGGTCACGAAGAACGAGTGCAGTATGAGACGGTGCATTATCGTGATGCAAAAACCAAGAGTTGTTGGCCCATAATTCTGGTCTTTTTAGACGAATTGCTTCACGCAAACGACGCATAATGCTTAAATAATATTCCTTATTGACAGTTTGGCGAGGTGGAAGGAATTCATGGTGCACCACACCACGAAAATCGAAAAAAGCTATCATCATGACCTTGATTTTTGAACGACTTTGACGTGCTCTTTTCGGTCTGGCCTCGCCTTTAGCACGATATTCGCTTGATTGGTCGGTTGTTTCAGGGTCGTAAGCATAAATCCAAGTCTCATCTCCCGTAATCATGCATTTCACCAAAAACTGAAACAAAATTGTCTTTGTTTTATTAATAATGTAATAGTAAGATTATTGTAAAAAACTTGGTATGATTTTATATAATTTCACTTACTATTCTGCGAGATGCTTAATTTAATTTCACCTCAAATCTTCTGTATTAAATACAAACATTGGATGTTGAATTCTATTTTTTAAATAATATAAGTATTTAAATTACGTGCAAGGATAAAATAAAACATAAATAACTTGACTTCACTGCACGTTTATTCTTGATATTAGCAAACTATTCATGGAAGCATGGTACAATGAAAACGTAACATGAATTTTCTTAAACAATAATGACAAACTCAGTAATCTATGTATCAAAAGTTACAAAAAATAAGGCACCTATTAATCTTAATAAGTCTTCATTATATTTGGCATTTTGCAATTATTGCAATCAGTATAAAAACTTACCGAGAACATAGTTTTAAGAAACCTTACGTTTATATATATATATATACATATATTTATATACTTATTTATGAAGTATCACATCTGAAAATGGTAATGATATCATTACATGTTTTATAACACGAGTTGAAAAATCCAGAAGACTCCAAGAATATTTTTTTACTCGCACATGAAAAACTAAATGCTTTGATTCTTTTTGATTAGAGTATTCATGAGGTTGAAGAATCATCTTTGATATTATATATTAGTCTTGAGATGGATGGATGTAAAAAAGAATGATATTTTCTGTTGTTCTTTTTGGCAGTTTATGAAAAAATTATCAGAGATTCATGGTGATTTCTCAATTAAAGATACGAAAGCATCTATTTTCCGTAGATTCTTTCAAAGTGACTGGTTTTCTTTATCCATTTCATTATTGAATTTTTAATTTAAAAAAAGTGAAAAGAAATTTACCAACACAATGAACATTTTTGGGGAAGTCTTTCGAAACGCTCTGAAGATATCTTGAAGATATAGGTATAAAAGATGCATCATGAAACATTATAAAATATCGTCTAGGTGTCTTAAAATTCTCTCAGTACATATTTATCTAAAATTGTTGCATAAAACATCTTTTAGATCTCTTCAAGATATCTTTGAGAGCGATCCAAACATTTTCACAGAAAGTTTAGCTCTATGCCAAACAAATGGTGAAATGGAAGAAATATTCAATGTAGCATGCAATATGTTTTGTATCCTTGAAGAGAAATCAATGCTTTCCCAGACAGTACACAAATAGAAAATGTAGATAAATTTTCCACATATTTCAGAATACATATCTGATAATATTGCGGTAACTAACATCTACTCGATTCTAAAATCGAAAATTCATCTAAATTATCAATAATTATGTACCGTTAATCTTTAATAGGTCTGTAATCGTAACCCTGTTGTTTCAACAAATAATTCATAGCCCACAGTCCCATTCTTACATTATTCAAACACTTTCATGGACGTTTGCTGAATCGTTTGTACTTTTTAGAATCAAAAAGATTACCTACATTATTTTTCATTCATTTATCAAATGTTACAGGTATTTAAAATTGTTTGTTTGTACTCGTTCATACTGACAATTTTTCTAAAATATACAAAACTGTGGGCTATGAGTTATCGCAGAGGAAATGCTTGGCATAAAAAACATTATATAATAGCTGTCGCAATCCTATTTTATGAAATATGAATATATAAATCTACTTATTTTATTTACTATGACGAATAAAGTAGTATCGATATATCGAAGTACGATTATACACAAAATAATAAGGAAAAAAAAAAATCAGATCTTGAAGCTTTGTTCTTTAAATCTATAATGAATATAAAAATGTCATGATGAATATTTCATTCGTCAGAATGAACAAAATATGTAACAATGGTAACATTGGAAATGAAAATGTAATGAAAATCCTTAAGCTCTTGTCTGAATAGATGGTTGACAATAATCGTAAACATGATAAATAGGGGCAGTAGCGTTACACTCGATGGGATTTCTTTTGATTTGTGGGGTATTTCGTCTGATATAGGTAACGATTGATAACGTTACGGTAAGAGCTGCTGCCAAATGCCATGAAAATATTAAAGCAATGTGCGATTCTGTGTCTTTCTGATGAGACATACCTATCATATGCACCATCCATGAACCTTGAATTAGAGTAATGCAACTGGTCAAGAGTTTTGTTTCTGACCATTTAATTTCCAGAACAACGGATATACACGTAATCCATGCCATAACAATTAAAATTCCAAGAGGAGCACCTTTGATATCCAACATATCGGAGCTACTGGCCAATAGTAATCCATCAACGAAGAAGCTCAACGCAAGGGCCATTTTGACAAATGCGTCGCTAACTGTGTAGGGAAAATAGAAATTTAAAATGTCAACTAGGCCAGAGAAAGCAAAGAAAAGATAAATTGTGGAGTGTGCTACTTTGGCGGATGTGCTATCCTTATATGGATAATATGTACACAATGTAACCAACAAGCCTACAGCGATTGCTATCAGTTTTAAACATCCCTCGATGGGATAAGTGTTCATGAACTTGCGGCATTTCTCTAACGACGTTGGTTCTCTATTTTCTACTGGTTCAGGGGAAATCCAAAGACTTGCATAATTGTAACACCATTTCAGTCCTAATCCATAAAAAAAGATACCCATGAAGAAGAACGGAAAATAAATATCTGCTTTCTCAATGTTCCCACTCATTTGATTGGATTTATAAAGGTTGTTGTTCCCGTAAAAGTTCGACATTTCAGTTCCAGCTTCGAGTGCTTTCAGACAATGAATCTCCTTTGAAGATGTTTTATGAATCTGAAATTGCGAATTTTGTGTATATTATGGTTCATTGTTATGTTGGTGAATCGAATGTTACTGTAATATGCTATTACCAATTCAATATTCACAAGGCAAAATTGGGCAAAGTGAAAATGAATGGAAATTAAAGTACAAAACTATTTGTGTGAAGCTTTATAGAGTGCACGTGCCTGTCTGAAGGTGGTGACTATTGAGAACTGATTATTCTGTGTTATCTTTCTTTGAATTTAACTAGCAATAACTAAACTTCGAACCAATCGCCTGCGTTGCTGCTAATAATTTGTCCAGGCATTGAGCTAAGATTTCAGAGCTGGCGTTTTTTTGACACGGTGATACATTAGTTGAAAGAAGAGAGAGATCCTGTCATTTTTGCTTCATTATCCGATGGTAATCGCATGAAAAATGCCTCTCGGAATTCTATAAGACTTCTTGAACTTTGATTTCAAAAAGAGTTCTTTTTCTGAATTCATTTGAGATTCTTGTGTGCTGTCTGGGATCATAAATGTTGCTTCTATCATTCTGATAAGTTACAAATTCTTAAATAACAGCAATAACATATTATATAAAGACATTTCCGTTAGAACTATTACCGGATTTGTTATACCTTCTGTAGCGGGCTCAATGATTAACCCACCGTCTCGAAGAAAATTCACGTTCCTTCGATAACGCATGCTCTTGGATCGAAAATTTCATTGGCATATGGATTTTGATCCGCGTGTAAACAATCTCATTGTAAACGTAGCCAACAATTCCCTACCAATCGAGGTTGGTAAATCGAAGAGAAGTTCGTGCCGAACTTCAACGCACGGACACACACAATCGCGGTCTCGTTGTCATTTGAAAACGGAAGCCATCTTGTGGCCGAGCCTCCCATATTATATACAGGGGAATAATAGTTCAGCAACTATTTCTTCCGAAAAATTGCTCCGAATCTTTTCTATCACGTCTAGACTATGCATGAATCATTGTATTACATGTTTACATAGCCATGGCTGCGACGAGAAAGTTGCAAGGTGAGGAGAAAATGTTTCCAGCATGTTTACATTTAGAAATTTTGTTATGAACTGTGCATCACTACAGTTTGGCTTGTATCCCCCACATCTTGTATTGAAAATTCCCAATGTAAACCACGATTCGTGCTGAAAAAACAATATTCCCACCTAATTTCATATTCCGAATTTCTGCATGTAAAATTTCACCTATCTGTGATGACAGTTACTAAGGGGTTGCCAGGGTTAGTAAATTTTCTTCATTATTCTCCTACACAAATTTACACAAGCTGGTATTTTGTCACATAAACTTTATTTTTTATAACTCAAAATGATTGTTGCATGTTAGCATAACCTTCTATGTTATTCATTTACGCTTTTATCGTTAGAAATAGCATCATGTCTGACAAATATTTATATTGCTTACACCAAGGATTTCTAAAGTTCTATCAAAGCTCTTAATTCTATTTTTCCTTCTATTCGTATCAACTCATTTCTGCATGATTCAATTGAATTCTTCAAAAGTTCTCTAATAACGCTCTTACGTATGAATTATTAATCCAAATTTCTATATAATTTTTTCATTTTGATAAATACATGATACGTTGGTACTTCATGAATCAAATAATTATAATGTATTCGTTTTTTACATCCATAGTTATGTATTGATAAATAATGTTTATGAAATTTCAGGTGAAATAGATCGGTGCCTTAAAAAAGTAACAGAAGGTGTTGAAACGTTTGAAGATATTTGGCAAAAAGTTCATAATGCCACAAATAGTAATCAGAAAGAGAAGTATGAAGCAGATCTTAAGAAAGAAATCAAAAAGCTGCAAAGGTTACGTGATCAGATCAAGAGCTGGATCGCGTCTGGTGAAATTAAGGATAAGAGTACCCTCCTGGACTACAGGAAGTTGATTGAAACTGTATGTATACGAATTCACGAGAATTGTCACAATTCCAGCTTTCGCGGGTTGCAAATTTTTCAAGCAATCAGATGGAAAAAGATTTCATGGTTTTCATTTACTTGCACATGAAAGCCCGTTGATGACCAAATATTACATCAAAATGTAACTAGGACAGATCTTTTGTAAGAATTTATATTAATACATTTCAAAATCATTCGGCATACCGATAGCACACTCTCGACGAGGTGTTAATTTTCCATGCATAAATATTCTACTGGCGACGAGGAATTAACAGCTGTTTGAATTATAAACAGAATAGGATTCATGGGGAATTTGATTCCAATGGCTGGAATCTCGCGATGCCAAAAAATGACGTAACTCGTTTGAAATTCGATATTCAATTTTGTAATTCGAGTCTTCGAGAAGGTACCAGCGCTGTAACACGAGCGGATTATTCTCTGAAAAATCATCCGAAAATGAAGCAATATATTCAAAATATCGTTTGGTATGGATTTTTATTAGATTGCCGCAATTGCGAATAATTTGAAGAAATTTAGCTAGCTCCACGGTGCTGTTATTTTCTTAAACCTGTGAAAAAATAAGGAAAAATTCAATTAAATTTTTTCGTGATTATTCAACAAAGAAAAATAATTTTTTTTTCGTAATTTTGAATACACTTGGATATTTTTTATTATGTTAATTTTATAGTGAGTAGAAAAACAGAAGTATTTCAAGTCAAAAATTGTTTATAAATTCATCCTTGCATTGAAAAATTTATAAAAATCAGTTCACTTGTTTTCACCATTTTTAACGTTCTTTAATCAATTCAAATTGTCTCTCGTCAATTCTTTGATTCAATTTTCAAACAAAGTGAAGAAAGAAATGATCTCATTTCTTGTTTTTCTCTTCTGTTAATTGCATTGTATTTAAAAATTGAATTTTTAATCAAAAGTTTGGAAGGAGAAAAAAAATGGCAAAAATGAAGATATTTTATTTTTTGTATTGCGCACAATTATCGCATCATTGAATTGATATATCTCTCCTTATACCACTTTGAAATTGAATATCAAATTCACAGAACAAAGAATGCATTTTTAATTCATTTTCAATTCTTAACTATGGTCAATTACGTGTTAAAAAAACAATCCATTAGTTCAATACGTGGAACGTATCCAATCAATATGTATCCAACGAGTGCAACTACAATATCCAATTGAATGAAGAAATCTCATTGAACTTCGTTAAGAGACTTAACTTTGAAAACCTTGTTCTTTCATTCTTGAAACAAATATCAAAACACTTTCAATTTATTTTACATTGTTATACGATAAAATAGTTTTTTTTTAATAAAAATTTCATTTCAAATTATGCTTTACAAAATGAACAATCGTTATTTATATTCATGAATCATGAACTTTGTTTCACTTGACTAAAATTCAAACGACAAAGTTGGAAACATCAACAAACAACAAGGGCTCTGTATTTCCTCAATAAGTCATGGAAATACTTTGTATGTAAACAAAATTATTGAAAGTCAGAGGTGATTCCCCACATGATCATCAAATTGTATTAACGTGAATTCAATCTATAACAGAATTCTAACATTCAGTCATCCTTAATCTTTAGTATCATTATTTTATTCGTTATTATTTGGGAAACAATTGATAACATATTCAATTTAACGTTGACATGGGATGGTTTGAGTGTCAAAATACTTTTAAATCTCTTTTTACTCTCAATTTTAATTCTCTTAGAAATTATTACATGGATTAATTATTTAATTCTATTCATCAGTTGTAACACAATGAGATCTCATTCTCATATTACGAAATTTCAAATCATTTTCTCAATCAAAAAATTGGGTTTCAAATTAAAGAATTTGAATGAATGATACATTTTTTTGAGGAAAAACAACTAATCAAGTGGGACGAATATTGACGTTCAAGTACTATTTTGCAGTTTCGAATGGTTAGTTTGAAAAATATCATGACTCTTTCATAAAAACCATGCAATCCTGTTCTACGCATCTACTTTAATTATACAAGATTTTTCATTGAAATGAATTGAATGATCTTATCCGACAATTTAATATTTTACAGCAAATGGAGAGGTTCAAGGTTGTAGAGAGGGAAACAAAAACGAAAGCTTATTCCAAGGAAGGTTTAGGGGCAGCTCAAAAACTTGATCCTGCTCAAAAGGAAAGAGAAGAAGTCAGTAATTGGCTAGCGAATTCCATAGACGCTTTAAATCTCCAGGTATGATCATCGATACAACGTTCACCTCTTTCGAGAGGTCTTTGCCTTATTTGACAAGTTTTTGTAATATATTGGTTTTGGAAC